>CM030321.1:855654599-855894717 GCA_002915635.3 Ambystoma mexicanum | reverse complement strand
GGTAAATGTAGACATCTGGGGCAGTGGACGGATGTGCGAACTCTCCTCGGCGTGGGTTTTTGGATCGTGATGTCATTGGCCATAGTTTGTTTGATGGTCGGGGAAGGGACCGTCCATTTTTCCCTCTTTAGTCCCCCCTCTGGTCGACTTGTCGACCACAAAATCATCCACTCTTCTATCTCCTCACACTCGCCACACCTTGGTGATGCCTGCCAGGTGTCCATATCGGTCCACGTGATTTTCAAACGACCAATACATATACACAAATCCACCTCCGGGCTTACAATAAACCCATTTCCCAACGTAGCTCTTCGGGTTTTGTGGATTTTCACCTTTATTGATGGGGGTACAGGTTTGCTTCCACTATCTGCTGGCGTAGCCGTTCGCGTTCCTTGATGATGACGTCTGTGTGCATTTCATCTTCGGCTGGAATCATTACGTGCATACTAATTATCTCTTCTGCTGTGTGTTTTGACCTCGCCATCCATATCTTTACCCCCATTAGAGATGCCATTCCCAATTTCATGCATCCTGCCAATACCTTAAGACCATCTGTCAGCCATGATGGCATCCTCGACCATATGTAACAGAACAAGCTACCATCCTTTTTTGTCCCTTTTGATTCTTCCTCCATCTTTGCGAGCTAATTACAATACTGCTTCAGAAAGAGTGCCATTGTCTTCGTCATTCGCAGGAATGAACGTGCAGCAAGAACTTCCTATTTTTGTGCATACTCCTCCTTCCATTGCTGTTAGAAGGTCCAGTACGTATCTGTTCTGCAATGCTACCAATCTTATTGCCGTAAGTTCTACTTTTATCGAATTGAATCCGTTCACAGTGGAGTTTATCGTCATCATCAGCTCCCATCTTGTTATCTGCAACCACTTTGCATTTGCATATGCTTGTACTCCGGGATGTATTACTGATGAAAAGAACATAGCTGCTCTACTGAACAATCTGTGGCCTTGTGGGATGTCGCTGAGTGCTGTTTCTGATTTGCCGCATAGGTATTTTCCCATCAGTGGTTCTCATTGCCTCTTTACCCTAGTCAGCACCTTTCCGGTGGAGGTGGTACCCTTGGGCGGGCTGGTTGTTTGTTCCACTGATCGTTTCTTCCTTCTGTTTCCTTAATCTATTTTGGGGAAGCTTTCCAATTTGATGTGTTTCTGCGGTACAACAAGGGAAGGAACATTTACGTGTACTAAGGTGCAAACGCCACCCCATGTCTTTGGTAAGCTATGGTGTGCTTTTGCTCCACAGGCCCAGTAGTGGTCCATTAGTACTGCTGTTTCAGCTCCCCCCTCAGGTAGCTTCACAGTTCATTTGCATTCTTCATTTGCTCCTACAGCAGTATCTCCGTCATGCTGGTAACATAGTGCGGCAGAATCTATTGGGATAATTGTTAACGGTTCCTCTTCCTTATCTAACCATGTGAGCAACCCTGCACTCGTCCCACATTCCTTGTAGCATCTGTCGTTCTCTTCCTGAACTTTCATTACTGGAACTTTTGTCAATGTTAGTGGCTTGCTTCCGACAACTCCGTCCACCCATCCGTTCTTCATGTATACCTTGCCGTATACTAGTAATAGAGGTCTCTCCCAGCATCCAGGCTCACCTACTACCTCACTTGCGCTCCATTTACATGGCAGATAATTCAGCATCACTTCTTTAGTTTCTCCTTTGTCTGGTCCTTCTGTCATGTACCGTAGTCCTTCTGTATGTTGCCAATAATTATCGAACATTGGTAATGTCTTAATGAAGTTGTCTTCGTATGGGTATGTTGACCTTGATTTCCACCTTAGTGTCGCCATTTTCCCCTGGAACCGTCCTCGTGTTTGGAACAGTGCCAGGTAGAGAAGGCACTCCGCTGTGGGCGCCGGCACCTCAGTTGCCACAAATGTTCTAGAGGCGCTCATGGCATACGGAATCAATGAGCAGACTGAACAGTTGTCCTTAGTTGTGTCCTTACCAATTTTGAACATGTGTTTATACCACATGTTGTTAGAGACGTGTGCGGATTCTGTAAGATATGTGTCAACCCATGTACATCAAGGAATATGATAAGTTTACCTCTCCTTACATGTTGTCCCATGCTACTTGTACCACCTGACACAGGGCTCCTTGCGGCTGGGGTGGGGACAATGTTAGTATTTAACTTTGCGGTTGCATGCAAAGCACAGAAGACCTGCCAGACAGCGGCAGTTATCAGTCCAGTTATGACCACTGGCATATTTGACTCTTACCTTATGCTGCCGTCCTGCAGCTATTTTAATTCTGATGATATAGATGCCCGCCTGCAAATATTTAAATGTTGCGTCGTTATCAGTTAGTATTTATTAATTAAGCCTTGCGTACTAAATAGTCGTTCAATGCCCATGCGAAAAGCTCCTCCCACATCCGCCTGACCGCCCGGTCTCTTAGAGCAGGTAGGGCTGCGTGGAGGTGTGAATATGAGCGCAATATTAAATTTATAAACGCGTTATAATATACGTGTGGCTGTCTGGGCCGGAAGTAATTTGGCCTTTTAATTCCGTATATAAATTGGTGTGATAATGCTTCTGGGTGGTCTACGGAAGGTAACATTCGAACCTGAGCAACTACTGATGTTTTTTATCATATATTTGCATACAATAATTACAATGCGCGACACCTGCATGTGCGAGACAAAAAGAGAAGAGAACATGCACGTGTTTACACAGTGTTTTGCGTTTTATCTCTGTTGGTGTTTTTACTGATATGGCTTTGACAGTTGAATTTTTATTAAAGTGGCTGTGGCATTTGGGATCTTTTCACCATGGGGTGTGCTATGGGCTGTGGCTCGGTTATGTCCTTGTGTGTATCTGAAGTTTGTTGTGTGTCTTGGCCATCGCGCTGTCGTTGCTGTTTGCTGAAGTGTTGGCCCTGTCACTGTAGTGGTGGGGTTCGGTCTGTGCTTTGTAGGGCTTGATGTCGTGGCTGTGTATCCAAATGTCCTTTCTGGCCAGCTTTACTGCTCTCGGTGCCACTTTCTCAATTGTGTGGGGCCTCGTAAATCTAGGGGCATTCCATTTTCTCCTATAGTTTTTGAGGAGAACTGTGTCTCCTTCTTTCACTGTCCACTGTCCAGTTTGTTCCTCGTTGTTTGTTGTTTCCTGTTGTTATTTTCTGACCGGCCCTGTGTCTGTTGGATCTGTTGAGAGATAAAGGAGGCACTAGTAACCAAAGAAGTGACATAATCATACATCACTTGACCAAAAATTTGATCTGTTCCTTCACAGTCATACATCTGCCCTTGTGGGTGGGGTCAGTGGAAGGTGCATTTGGCGTCCAGTCACCACCTCGTGGGTGTGAGGTGGTGGATCTGACCCGGCTTATTTCTTAACTCAGATAGAGCCAGGGAAGGCAGTAGAGCCAGCTCTTTTTTGTTGTCTGCTGTGTTTTAGCAATGGCCTCTTTTAAGAGGCCGTTTAGATGTTCGCAGACACCATTGGCTTGTGGGTGGTATGCACAGGCAAATTTATGTTTTATCCCAAGCAGGGCAGTGACGTGCTGGAATAATTTGTTCGCAAAGTGTTGGCCATTGTCTGATCTCAGTACTTCGCAAACCCCCCACCTTGGGAACACCTCTCTGACTAAGAATTTGCCAGCCCAAGGTGCATCTGCATGGGAGAAGGGCCCAGCCTCAATCCATCTTGAAAAGGGGCAAACTACCACAATCATGTATCGGTCACCTTGGCATACGTTGATCATGGCAACGTAGTCAATATGTAGGTGGAGGAAGGACCCTTCAGGTCGTGGTATCGTACCTTTGATCACTTGCAGCGTGTGGCCGGCCGTAAATCGCTGGTATGTAAGGCAATTGCTGATGAAGGTTGCCACGTGTGCATTTAGTTCAGGACAGAACCATGACTCTTTTATCCACGCTGCAATTACTTCCTTTCCTGTATGGGTGGGGTGGTGTAGTTGTGATAGCGCTGTTTTTAGTAGGGCCAGGGGCATTACTATTTTGCCAGTGTTATTTTGTTATTTTGTCTCCATAGTGCATCAGTTGGGGACATGGTACATCCTCTTTTTACCCATAGTTCCTTTTCTATCATTGGGGCCGCCACCTGTAGTTCCATAATCTGGATTTCTGGGATGTGTGTGTAACCCTCTTTCATTAACATTTGTCTTGCCCCCCTTTTCTTTTTGTTTTTCTTGAAGGTTCCCACACCTCGCCAAAATATGTCAGCATATTTCGCATGTGCGTCTGCAGTTTCATTACCCTTGGATATTGGGTCCTCACCATTCGTGTGGGCCTGACATTTCACCAGCGCTAAGTCTTGAGGATATGTTATTACTTCAATCAGTTCACCCAGAAGGAGAGCATGTTGCACTGGAGTACCGTATGCTCTCCTAAATCCCCTTCTGAGCCATCTTAATAGACCTGAGTGTACTGTAGACGTAACATAGGTGCTGTCAGAATATATAGTTACTCTTTTGTTATCACTTTCTTCTAAGGCCAGAATGAGTGCAACCAATTCTGCTGCTTGTGCTGAATACTGTTGGGGTAATTTGACACATTTTACGGGTGCATATATCCAATCTTCTCTTAACCGCACTACTGCTGCACCTGTTCTTCTTATGCCATCGCTTTGATCAATTGTTGAGGACCCATCAATGTACAGAACTTCACCTCCTCCAGGGCAATCTCTTCTACTTGCGGGTATATGTGTAATATTCAATTGCGTGTGTGCAGTCGTGTGCGTATTCACCTTCTGCTGCTTCTTCTGCTATGAACTGTGCTGGTTAACATTGGTACATCTCATTATTTTCAATTCAGATCTGGACAAAATAATCGCATATCCCGTTTCTCTCTGTGTTGTAAGTGTACTTTTGGTTATGCAAAATTGCAAAAAGGGCGTGTTCAACGAACAGTGTGGTGGGCAACCCATAGTGATGGAGATGATTTTTCTACTGCGAATGCTGCAGCCGCCAGGTGTTGTTCGCATGGGAAGTGTCCCGTCATTACTGTGTCTAAGTGGCGCTGTAAAAGGCTAGGGCTTGTGTCCCATACTTGTTTTCTGTGTTAGCACTGCTTTCATCACTGCACCATCGCAATGTGAAAATATGTAAAACTCTTGGTCATAGTTGGAGTACCTAGAACTGGTGCCATTGAAATGGCTTCTTTCAGTTCATTGAATGCATCAGTCATTTCTCTTGTCCATCCCAGCTTTCTCGTTTCCTTTTGTGCATCCCTAAGAGCTTCCAGTAGGGGTGTTATGTATGTCTGTAGTCAAATACCCATGCTCTGCAATAATTGCACAGGCCAAGAATTGCTACAATTCCCTTATTGTTTGTGGCTGGGCGTAATCTTTATCGCTTGTGCCCTTTGTGTTGCTATGTTTCTTCCTTTTTGTGATATAACCTGTCCAATGTTTAGGACCTGTTCCTGGCAGTACTGTAGTCCCTTGTACCCTTTCTAGGCCAGCACTGTGAGCATTTTCACAGAGTCCTTTCCTGCACTCCTCTTCGGTGGTGCTGCAGATGAGAATATCATCTACATATCTGCAACACCGTGCTCTCAAGCTCAACATGCCCAGGTCCATCTGTAAAGCCCGGTTGAAGATGGATGGTGATTCACAGTATCCCTGGGTAACTTGTGTGTTTCCATTTTGTGTTCGGTATGTGAAGCTTGTCAGATCTTTTGAATCTGGGTGTAGGGGTATTGAGAAGAACGCATTTTTAGGTCGATCACGGTAATCGTGATGCCTCTGCTGGTATTCCACACAATATTGCGGCGGGATTAGCTGCTATAGGGTATTCTGCCTCTACAATGTTGTTAAGTGTCTCAAATCTTGTATGAAACGCCAAGACCCTCCCTTGCCTTGCGCACAGGGTAAACCGCAGTGTTGCATGGTGATTCTGATGGTACAATATACCCTTTCCACTAGGGCGCTTATCGTTTCATGAATCTCTTCATCAGGTTCTTTTGACAATGTGTATTGTTTCACCCAGGGCAGTATTACTCCCTTCTTCAGTTGTATTTTAACCCTTCCAATGCTTTTTATGCACCCCACATCATAGGGACTAGCGGTCCATAATAAGGTGGGTACCGTGCCAAGTCTTCCTCGCAGAAATCAGGTTGTGTGGGAGGGGCGCTTCTAGTGCCATTGCCATTTTCTGTGCTACCTCCTTGTATGTTATTTTTAACCACACATAGACACTCATCTGGAACAGGATTTCACCATCACTCTTTTCATCTGAGAACAGTTCCTCGTCCAACACTTGTGTTAACCTACACCCTCTGCCAGTGCTATTACCACCCTCCATGCCTTTCCTTCCCCATCCTGGGCGTGAACTGCAATCCAGTCTTTGTTTGCTACAATACTTTCGATGTCTACTGATATTATTGCCCTTCTCGCTCCGCCTGTGGGGTTTCTGGACCTGAAAAGGTAGGCTGTGGGTCTCCTCCATACCTTACCCTCAATCCCTGGTAGCCATGCTATGGCCATGTCTGTCCCGTATTGGAAGATTTCAGCGTTCGCTGGTTCTGCCCTTGCCACGTCTTGCCACAGTAAGCCTGAAGTATGTGTCTTGCCGTGATCATGTGTTGCCTGGTGTTGAGCATATTATTCCTTTGTCAGTGAAGCAGATGGTCATATTTAACCTGCTCATGATATCCCACCCTAGTATATTTACTGGTGATTGCTTTGAGTATAGCAAGGGCAAAGATAAGTCATGATCTCCAACAGATAAAGATATGTTATCAGTAAAAGGAACCACCCCTCGAGCCCCAGAAAATCCTTGAGTGTGCATGGCATCGCCTGACAATTTCAAATTCCCTTCCCTAATACAGGACCTAGTGGCCCTTGTGTCAACTAGGAAGGAACATGTTTTGTCACTATAGCCACCTTTACGTGGTTCCTCCGCAGTGTTAGGTGTTACCGGCAGGAGGGAAACAACAAGGAAGTCTGTGGGCTGTCCTATGGGGTACAAGGATTGTCCGTTACCTGTGTAAGGGGTTATGTCCCATAATTGTTACTCCGTGTGTGTTGGTACTGTTGTGTCCATATGCGCTGGGAGTTGTCATGCACTTGTGTTAGTTGTTGTACAGTTTGTACGTGCTGTTGTTGTGTCAAGGTCATTTGTTGTTGTGCTTGCTGTTGGCGGATGGTGTTGTGTGTGCTGTGTAGTAGATGTCACGTTGTGTGCTGTTGTAGGTGTTGTTGTTGCATGTCCCCTTGCGGTCCCATCTGTACCTGACCCCCTTGTAGCGCTTCTTGTGGGTGGTAGTTGTTATGTCCCCCCTGCTAGCTCAGTTGTCCTTGCTCACCCCATCCTGCTTGTGCCAACCTTGCCCTGCATGTGCGTGATACATGTCCTACTAACCCGCATGTC
Organism: Ambystoma mexicanum; assembly: GCA_002915635.3. NCBI lineage: Eukaryota > Metazoa > Chordata > Amphibia > Caudata > Ambystomatidae > Ambystoma > Ambystoma mexicanum. The sequence goes on along the minus strand of CM030321.1, from coordinate 855,887,358 downwards.
CAGCATGTGGGTGGCTCCCGGCTTGCCATGGGTAACCCCTGTGTTGTCCCGATAACCCTGTTGCCCATATTGGGGTATCCTCGGAACCCCCCTGCTGGCTGGTGTGCCGATGGCCCAAACCCCTCCCTCTGTTATACCCTCCCTACCTCTAAGTTTGTTCATGTAACCGTTGCCCATTTGAGTGTACCCTCCCCCATTGGTTGTGCGTATTGTTGTTGTGCTGTGTAGTGGTGGGGGTGGCATTTGTTGTGTCATTATGGTACTTGTTGGGGTAGTGTGGGAGCGTGCACCTGAGGGTGGGCTTGTTATGAGGGCCCCCTCTAGGGCATTTTTGACAGTTTCTTTTGAACTAATTTTGCCTCGTCTGCCTTTCTATTTTCCTCCTTGTGTTTCATCTTTTCTTGCCATAGTCTACAATGGTGCACTATTGTCAATTGAATCTCTGGCCATGCTTTTCTTCCATCCCCACCAATTTCTTCAGTTGCCTCTGTAGGGTTCTGGAAGCCCTTGTGTCAATATGTGAAAAATATAGCTAGTGTTTGTCCACGGCTCTCGCGTCTCCAAGCGCCACTTCTCCTGAATTTCTTGAATGTAATTAACAGGGTCCTCGTCCTCACACATCTTGCGTGAGGTAATCAACCCTATGTCTGATGTGTCAGGGTATTGTACCCTTAAGGCCTGCCAAACCGCGTGTCTGTAGTTTGCAAATGGCGACCCGTCGTGTGATGTGTCATTGATTGTTACCCCCGGGAACCCCACCCTCTTCCAAATGTCATCTGCAGCGTCACCCAAAATTGATATTAAGTTCAGACCCTCCAGCTTATTGCGATTTTGCGATCCCGCAAAATGCCGCGAAAACGGCCGTTTTGCGCAAAATGCCGCAAAAAAGCCGTTTTGTGCAAAAACAGCAACTTTTAAAAAAAAAAAATTTTTTTTTTTTTTTTTTTAAGTAATCTGCAAAAATTACTGTTTTTTTGAAAAACAGAATCCTCAGGGTGCCAGGTTCTCAAAAGGAAATCACTTGGGCCCCAAAATTGCAGCCCAATCCACAAGGGACACATGAATGGGCACATTTTATATGCGCGCCCATTCAGATGGCCTTTTTCACCTCCTTGATCAAATAAAGTGGCATTTCTGTCAATTTAAAAGCACATCCCTCATTTCCAAGCAAGATGCACTTTTAAATGTGCAGAAATTGTAGGCAACCCTACGCGCACAGGATAGGGGCTGCCACTGCATGACAGGGTCTTTCCTGACCCTGTCATGCATTTCTTTTAAGGTATGAACCGCTGCTGAGTCGCTTGCATTTCTGTTCCTCAAACAGGATAAAAATGCATTTTTGGGTCACATTTTACAGCGGCAGGCACCTAGAGTGCCTGTCCCTGTGAAAGGCGCTGGGAGCTTGCAGAACACTGTCGGGAGAGCGATTCTATTCAAAGTACTGCCCATTTTGATGACAAAAATCTATCGAATGTTACAATTTGACAATTACGTCCAGTACTATTCGATCGATTTTTATAAAATACTGAACATGTGTTGCGGGGGTGTCACCCGCTCCCCTTGTTTAGTATTTTTGGTCTAGGGTGGTTGCAGAAGTGTTTTCCCCTTTTTCCTCAAAATTGGAGGCGGGGACAGAAAAAAAAGAAAATAACGAAAAAAGGACCCTGCAGAGTCGGATCCGACCCGCGTTAGAGGGACGGATCCGACCCCGCGTTAGAGGACGGATCTGGCACCGCAGGGTTGCAGGGAAGCGGCAGCGACCAAGCAGTTAAGTAGGGAGGGGGTCGGGTGGTGGTGAAAGGTACATTTTGGGTTGTTTGGCTGAAGTGCAAATCAATTTGCAGCAAAATTGACTACGGTCAATTCCGCCGCAAATAATTACACTTCGGTCAAACAACCCAGAACACCATTCAAGGCAGCTGCCAGCGCACAATTTGCGCTACAGCTCAAGCCTGTGGAAATGCGCCGGTCACCTTTGAGAATAAGGTGACCTGCTCATTTCAAAAATGGGTTGTCTAAAAATAGCATATCCTCCGTTCTTTTTTTAAATGCCCCATCATTTGAGGAACTGGGTCAAAATCTACATTTAAAAAAAAATAAAAAAATGGTTACACTATGAGAGAGAGGGAGAGTGATGGGTGAGATGTGAAGTGATGGCAAGAAAGCAGAGGGAGAGCAGTGGGTCAGAGGAGGAAGTGCTGCACAAGAGAGCAGAGGAAGCAGTGATGCGGTGGGCCAGAAATCTGAGAGCGAGCAGAGGTACAGAAAGTAGAGGAAGCGGTTGGCCAGAAAGAGGCAGTGAGCTGCAGATTGGGAAAAAGGATGAGGGAAGAATGTGATAGAATGGGAGAAAAGATGCAAGATGCAGAAGCAGCACAAAGAATGAAGGACTGTATATTGAGGGAGGAATTGTAGAGTGTAAGGTGTGAGTTGGGAGTATGATTTGAAGTGTGGCAGGGGCTGGGCAGTGCAGACTGTGACTTGACAGTGTGACATAGCACGTGAGTATTTGTATGACAGAGTGAGAGGTTAAGGAATGTAAGTTATGATGGAGAGTTGGTGAGATGTTGTGGGTGTTTGGGGGATTGGAGAACATAGAAGGGGAATATTTTCAGCATTACAATTGATAATGATCAATTTAGTTAATACTATTAAATAGGCATGAATATTAAACCAGAAATGTAGCCAAATCAAACACTGTTCTGCCAAGCCAGAGACATCTGGGACTCTTCCTATTAAATTAATACAAAAGACACATAATAATGATACCCTGGCTCTCTTCTAGCCTTGCACTCTACCTATTCCTGCAATGTGGCAATCTTACACCCTCCAGTTAATACAAAATGTCCCACAAAAATGCCGCAATAAATAAAGGTTTGTGCCGCAAAATTTGCCATTTCATGCCGCAAAATTTGCCATTTTATGCCGCAAAATCCTGGAAGGTCTGATTAAGAGTCCCTTGACATCCCCAACCACTAGCCTGTGCCCCGCAGTTAACTTTTCCATTTCATATATCCACGTTCCCGCCCCTCCGCTTAGGGAGGGTAACCTACACTTAACATTTTCTTTATCCGCATGTTTCCAGGTACATATTGTGGTCTCGTCCCGCCCCTTTCCAAACAGTGGCATCTGTGTACATTGCGTTACATCCTCATGTGTGTTTCTATTTCGCGTTGTGTGTCTGTGTCTTGGCTTCCCTCCTCCATGTCTGATGAATCGTCAGAAAACTCTCTATTACTACGTGTATGCTGTGCGTTCCCCGTGTACATACTGTCTCTGCGTTGGTATGTCTGGCCCTTGTTATGTGCTATTGTCAATCTGTCCTTCCTGTGGCCAGGGAGGTTTCTAAGTCTGTTGACATATGGGGTATGCGAGAGTGGTTTGGTGGGCTGTAATGTCCCTTCCCTCTGAGCGCTTGTACTTTCCCGGTAAGTTATTGTAACGCTCACCTGACTCCCACGGAGGCGCTGGCCTGGTTCGCGCTGCTGTGACCTCTTCTAAGGTGATGCGCAGGGTTCGGAAGACGGACTGGACCGGGCCCCCAAATCTGGCTTGTCTGGCTCGCAGAAGTATCCTTCTGTAGGCGAAAATAGGGTATTAACTGTCTGCGGGGTAATGCAATCAGCCTCCCACTTTCCCCTCTCACCCTCCTCGAAACCCTTCTGTGATTCCTTGTAGTGTCTCACCTTAGGGTCTGGAAGGACGAGCTCTCCATCCTGCTTCTGATGCAGGGGCGCGTTGGTATCCAGTTACTTCACTGGATTTTTGGATTGGTGAGAACCAAACTTGCTTGGCTTCCAGGTAAGTTTTTTGATAAGAGGTTCCCCTTGTGTCCATGCATTAATGTACTAATGCTAGTGTCTTTTCCCCATAGGGCGCGGGGTACGGAATGCCAGGGAACAGGCACCGACCCGAGATGAGAGGTGAAATCCTTGTAGAAATCAGGTAAGTCTTTAATGAGCGTTTTTTGGTAATGTCTTTTCATTCGCTCATTAACGCTGATGTCTCTTTTTCCCCTTAGGGGCAGGGGTCCAGAAATGCCAGGATGCGGCGCGGACCCGAAATGAAGAGAGAATGAATCAACAGGTAAGTCTTAACATGGAGATTTAGCTTTCCTTATTCCCTTCTCTCTCTCACCTTTTGTTCTGGTCTTTTTCTCCCTAGGCGCTGGGGCGTGACTGCAAATCCGGATGATCGCTGCTGAACATGGAGGCGCCCAGTAAAGGTGAGTGGAATGCGGCGCTGCAGCGATCGACGCGATGAGCTTTTAAATAAAAGTCTTCCTTTTCAGGATTGTCGGCGAGATGTCTCCGGGATGCGGATTTAGCAGGTAAGGACTTTTCCTTCTTCTGTTCTCTTCTTCTCTTCCTTTGCAGGTGATCCAGGATGCTGGCAGGCGTGGCAGAAGTCAGGATGCAGGAGCAGACACGGTGAACGTCCAGCTGCTAGATGCAGAACATGGCTGTTCGGGTGGGGTTTAAATAGCCTTGGAAGAAGTTCCAGGTATGTATCCTTCCTCCAATCAGGTATGTATCCTTCCCCGACCACGCCCGGATGATAAATTAGTCCCACAGGTAAAGTAGTTCCTTTCAGGCCTCAAGGAGGCCGGGATCCTGCAGCATGGTCTATGGCGCCAGCACTGATGTCTTTTATGAGCCTGGCGCCATAGGCGCCAGGACACTGTCCAAAGGGCCCCTATATGGGGTTGCTGGGTCCTTCCTTGGGGACTGGATGTCCGCTTTCGGGGACGCAGGGCTTGAACCGGCTCCCCGGGAGCGGGCATCATGACAGTTATGTCTTTGTCCATCGTTCTGCATTCCCATGATGACCCTGTGCGTGTGATGTACAGCTTACTAAGTCCTTCTCCAGAGTCTTCGCTCTGTCCTTTGCACGATCCTTCCTCCTCTTCGTCGCTGCAGAACCCCCCCGAGAACGTTAGTTTTTGCGCGTGGGTATCGTACAGTTACCGTCTCTAAATCTATGTCTACCAACCTACCTGCATCCCCTACATCTGCCCCTGTTTGAGGTGTCATTGCTTCCTCGTTACTGCGCGTGTTCAACTTGCTCCTTGTTGTTCTGTTGCAGTCTCTTAGCTCTTTGTCTCTTTGTTGTTCGTCCTCGCTCCCCACTTCTGCCCTAGCTCTGCGTAGTTCTTTCATTATGGCATCACTTACCTTGCTCAACACCCTTGCGTCTCTATCCTTTTCATTTGTTTCCCCGCCCTCTCTTGCTAGTATGCTCTCTATTACCTTTCCCACTTCGTACTTACGTGTGCTGTCTGACAAAATCTTTTTCTTCCAGAGCTTCATTTCCCGCTCACTCTCTTCCCTCTCCTCCTCTTTTCTCCTATTCTCTCAATGTTCCATACGTGCTGCTCTTTCTGTGACACTTCGTACGCGATCCTCCTCTCTTTTCCTCTCTTCTGCCTTGCTCTCCGCCAAGTCCATCTTCATCCCTTTCTCTTTCTCCAGCTCTAGCTGTTTCTCTAGTTCATTTAGCACGAGGTTTTGAGTGAGTACATTTTGCATGTACCTTAGTTTGGCTATTTTCCTCTCCAGCTCTGCTTCTTCTCCCTTCGCTGTGTTCTCCTTTTCCCTGGTACTTACCTCAATCCCCTTCTGTCTCTGCCCTAATTTCGCTCTGTCTACCTCCTTCATCGCCTCCTCTTCCTTTCCTATCATTGTCCCCTGTAGTTTTAATAGCACCTGTGCTGCTATCCATTCGTCTGGTCCTATATTCGCTAAATTGAGCTGCGCTCTCTTTACGCCATCGCTGTTCGCTTTAGTCCCTTTCATACCAATCGTGTCCCTTGCACACAACATGTTTCTGGAAATGATCTTCTGGAGCGTACGGTGGTGGGTTGTATGTGGGGTTTGAGTATCCTTCTGCGGCTTTTAATTCTCGGGGCATTGTTAGTTCCTTTAGTTCTCTCATTGGGTAGAGGCCTTCTGTCTCTTTCTTAATCTCTTTCTCTGCCTGTACCGCGCTCACTTGAGCGCTCTTCACTAAGTTGCTGGGAGGGGCCTGAGGCGTGCTGAATCCCTCCCCCTCGCTCATTTCTTAATTCTTTATCTCTTGCATGCTCATCATCCCCGGGACATATCCCTGAAAAATCCTCCAAAGGTCGACGACCTCTAGATGACCTGTCAATTTCTTCCCTTTGTATGTGTTGTGTAAATATGCTAGCAGTGAATGTTGTGTTTCAATAATAAGGCTGCCATTGGGCAGCCATGGTATCCTTATCTTTCCGTCTGTACCTTTAGACCATTCAATACTGTATTTTACTATTTTGTCTCTGTGCGGTGGCAGTGTTGTACACATGTGTTGGAGTGGTGTTGTTAATGAGTGGTACCCAGTGCCTGTTCCTAACCCATAGTGAGACGACATTTTTGAAATATTTATCACCGTTACCTGGCCCCTTAGTTGGGGACATCCGACTCTCCGCTGTCAAATAGGAGGGAAACATTTTTGTTAAAAATACTCTCGAACTGTTCAATACCACTTCTCTGTAGTCTGCACCGGCTGCCGTCCTTTGACACGCCTCTATGTGCACTAGGGTCCCCTTCAACCCGTGGCGTGCGAGGTCCCCTGCGCCCTTGCGCCCAGCGCAGCGTTCTCCTGGACCGCCCCACTTTCTCCGAGTAGCCGCCACTCGGCGTGCCCATGTTGGTGTTCCTGTTCCCTCCTCCCCCCTTCTTCGTCACAGCAGATGTATGTCTGTACCTCTGCACTCACACGGGTCGCACCACTGCTCGGCACACCCCTCCAATTGATGACGTGCCTACATTCTCTGTGCGCGGCCATTTGCTCACCTTCACCCGTCCTAACCGCTGGCCGCGGCCCCAATTTTCATAAACAGAAACGCGATATCCGATGCAAGCCCTATGGGTGACGTCACCACTAACACAATGTAATATAGATACACAGTTTGAACATGTAATGCGCGCCAATTTTTTCCACAGTAGTAATCCCCACTGCTGTCTTCCCACTACACCCTTAGTGGAGTATCCATTAATCACCTTTATTGTTATAATTAAGCTGCACCCGCTGTGTCACCTCGCGTGTGATAAGCTCCCTCTCCAGGGGAACTTAACCAGCCAATTATCTTCCGCAATCTGAGACAATTTTATCTATTTCCTGGGGGAATACGTCATCTATTCACCAAGCTAAAACACTCAAGTTCATAGGGCTCCTCGTCTATTCGTCGAACTACAACGCCGACTCATAGGAATACCACACCCCCAGACATGTGTTCACTATCCAGACCAATCAGCGCGGCACTGCGCTCAACACGTGGGGTCTCGTCGCCCCACCCACTATGCCGAATAACACAAGAAGGGCCTACCTCTGCTCTGTTCCCTACTACAATGTCACATGCCACTTTAACACTGATATACCAAATTTTGCAACAATGTAAAAAACCGCCCGCCACCCTGTTTTACAATACCTCCCTCCACCCGCACACCCTATTATTGCAGCTTGTGTGGGCCATACTCACATCCGGCTTATGTCTGCAGGTGCTGCTCGGCTGCATACTCCCCTCGCAATCAGCTCGTTACCACCCCTCGTCTGGACCGCGTCTGGACACTCGCCAACCGCGGGTGGGATACTTCTGAAGTCGGCTCCCGACGGCCAATCTCCGGATTGCGCAGTCCTGTCATCTCGCAGTTCCACAATAGTCCTGCAGTCCTCCGAAGGGGGCAACGGCGGAGGGGGCCGCGTTGCTGGGCTACCTTGTCGCAAACGGTCTCAGCAATGCCTTCAACATGTTACGGTAATTACCTGGAGGTCAGCGGGCCGTGCCAGGAGTCCGTGGACCCCTAGCTATTGGAAGGCCCTAACTCCTTCCGTGTCCCAAAGAAGTAGGAGTCCCACACAAGAGCAATAGTTTACTGCTGTTTATTGCATAAAACAGGCAGGGACAAATTCATGGAGCATAGGTTCCGACGAGCATCTCATCCCAAGTGGGCTTGCATGCCCCTTTTGTAAGTGAGTGATGTAACACGTGCGTCATCTCCGAAAGCTCATCCCCAAACCTATCGCACCTCTGGGTTGGTTCCCCGAGTGATAGGTCCAGTATAGGACAGTATATTGGAAAGGTTAATTGGTGGAGACGAGATCAGGTGGTACGCTTGGGTTGTCCCTAAGAATTGCTACTTGGAAATGGTTACATGAAGAGAGTTAGTGATTGGTTGTTTTGTGGTGCTGTCAGTGGTTAGCCCCCCATGCCCTGATTGGTCCATCTGCGAGCCCCCAAGCCTGGGATTATCGACGTTCCCAGCTCGCGGTGCACCTGGTGTTGGCAACAATGTGTGACTATGTGTCAGTGGAGGACAATGGACAGATCCTGTTACTTGCCATCAGAACGCTCCTTCCCATTGCCGCCAGGGTCTGAGTTGTCACTTTTTGTTGCAAGCTGGGTCCCAGATGTGGGACCCCAGTGCTTCGGTAGTCGTTGAAGGTTGGCATTGTATCAGGTCGGCATGGTCACGTGTGGAGAGACCGTGTTTGAGGCACAATTACGGGGATTTTATTTGTATTTCTGCTTCTGGCAGCTGCAGCAGGGGCAGGGGTAACCTTAGCTGCAGGGGCAACACAGTGACCTTGGCAGTGGTGGCTACAATTAGAGCGGTTTTGTGTACTCAGCATCTCTGTGGCTCCGCGTGAGCTGATCCGGGCCTGCCAATTCTGGTGTTGAGGCCTACTTGGCTTTGTTATATGTAGCGGTATGAGATCCGTAAGGCAAGGGGTGGAGGAGTGCGGTCCTTTGTACATGGGTCCATATGGTCTTGTCTTCAGGGTAGGTTGCATGAAGCGCCTGCAAGCATATACATAAAATCTTCTGGAGTCTTGCGTTTCTGGGATGCAGTTGCTGACCTATATGAAAAATAACAACGATGCATGTATGTGAGTGTGCGTGGTCCTCTAAGTCGTAGCACTGAGCGTGTTCTTCGTGTGGTTTTGGTGTGTGTCTGAACCATGTGCATGGTGGCACGTGTGTTTCGGTCGGCTGTGACTATGTCATCGTGTCATCTCTAACAATGGCAGGCGTAGGTTTGTGACGTTTAGTCGAGCTGGTCCATGTGATCGGCGTCAGCCTCATTGTGGTTTCCTCCTCATGTCCCGGGTAGGACGCGGTTAGGATTTGCAGGTGGAGCAGGGTCACTGTAAATGTGGACATCCGAGGCGGTGGACGGATGTGCGAACTCTCCTCGGCGTGGGTTTTTGGATCGTGACGTCATTGGCTATAGTTTGTATGATGGTCGGGGGAAGGGACCGTCCCATTTTCCCTCTTCATTGCGACCTACGATTGTAATGATTCATCACTACCATTGCCTCTGCTGCTCACATTAACCTTCTCAATATTTGGAAAATGTGTACTTTGGCTATCTTCCAAAAGCATGGAATGCAAAACGTACCATGTGTCATTGTTGGTTTCTTCATTTCGTGGATGCAGCTGAAGTTAGGCACACATAGCCTACACTCTTATATTCACCTAAATACTACACAATGGCTGGACTCAAAACATCCCTCTTCATTGAATTCTGCTTGGTAGCAATGGCTCAGTTGTGCTCACCTTTTGCTGGGACATCAAGTCTTTTGTATTGTTGGAGCGAGACCAGCGCCTTCTTGGTAGTCATTGGGCAAGGACCTACTGACTTCTGTTGGCCCTCCACCAGACCACTGCGCACCCGTCGGGAATAGTACTGTTTCCCCCTTCCTCTGACGATAACTCGAGCTCTCTGCCGAAATGCAAATGACAGCGTTATGGGTTCTCAGAGCCCGAGCACAGTACTGATTTGTCGAGATGATTTAAGGATTGCCATTTAGAGGCGGCAGGTGGGCGAGCAGCATCAAGACCAGGCACTCCTGTTCCCCTTCCAACCGGCTCCAGCCTTAGTGGTCTACCTCTGGCTCCCCAGGAGTGCTCAGTCTCAATGTTTAATGCGGCCTACCACTGAAAGTTCTGTCTGGGTGCGGTCGGTCAATCCATTCCTCCTGGGTTCGTTTGTGCTCCTCAGGCTGCTATCCACCACTGGCAGACCGTTCCCCTTCCACCAGCATCTTTCCCGCTCATTTCCAGGTGGGGTCCAGCTGGGGTCTTTGATCCTCTTGGCCTTCCTCACCCCATGGTATACTTTTTGGGAGCTCCTACTCATTGCCCTGTTCACCTCAGCCTACTCCTCATGTGGCTACTAAAATGATGACTCTCTCTCATGGGGGCTATGCGGGAAGAGGGTAATGCCGCCACCCGCTTGGCGCCGCTGCATCTTGAGCCACTCCTGGTGGCTTGGCCCCTTAGGCAGGTGGTTCTATGTAAAAATATTCCTGGAAAAACATTACCATTGGGGCAATGTTTTTATTTTGACTAAAAAGCCTACCCAGCATATTCTAGGACTGGTTTTATTTATTATTGTAAACTCCAGTTCAAGAATATTTGTGGAAAGTGCGTGATAGTAGTAAAGGAGGACCCTTGAAGAAATATAACCTTGCAATAACATTTTCACTGGCGACATTGTTACTGGATACCTTCAAGGTGTCCTCGGAGATTACATGCAATTACATCTGACAATACATCACATGCCAAAAATTGCAAACATTGCACAGTCAAAATGTCTGCCCACTAGGTGGAATTCACAGATTATACACTGAAAATAATCTGCCCCAGAAGAGAAAAACCCTGCTTTCAGATGGATGTTGTATTGCTAGAAAATGTATAGGGTGATGTCATGGAGAAGTTTTATACATTTCACTCCAAGAGGTTACTTTAATATCTATTGAAAGGCTGTTAGGATTCTGGCAGAGCTTGTGGTGGTACTGAGAAACCTGTTGCCTGATAGAGAGAAGAAATAGGAAATAAAACTTAAAGGGAAAAGTACTCAAGAAGGTCCAAACACATGGACTCAAAACCCCAATCAAAGAATGGAACTTTATAACGCATGCTTCCTTTCTACATAAATGGAAAAGGATTCTTATTGACCAGAAGATCTGCTCCAGGAATATTTCTTCTGAAGTAGGGTCTACACGGGGAAAGCAGGTAAAGCTTTAACCTGCATTGTAGAATACCAGTTTTTCTAAATAAGATGGGCCTGTATGCAAGCTTTTATCAGTCGGAAAGAAATGTTCATTTATAAGTGATAGAAATGAGAGAAAAAAAGTGATTTTGGAAAGAAATAAGCCAGAGTTTCCTAAAACCCCAAGAAAACCACTAAAAAGTGAAGTACTGGTCTGTGATTGTTTTCAGACTACAGTAAAGACTGGAAGCTGAAGACTCGATGCTGGAAATATCCAATCCAAAACTATGATTTTAATGCTGCCCATTGCTGACAACGACTAGCCGTTAAAAAAATTCACGCCTACAATGTCATCACCTAGACTAGGAGGCACAGTTCTGTCGGTGCATCACAACGAAATTGGTTTTATTCATACTTACACTGCAGTGCAGGTAGGTTTCCTGGAGCCTGAAACTTCTGCATAAACCTGCTGAAGCCTTGAAGGCTCCCATTCCACTTTCCTGTCGTCCAGTCTAAGGTGGCACAGATGAGGGAGCATCGCCATGAGTACATCTTCAGAAATGGGACATAAGGAATCTAGCAAAGGTGCATTTTTGCTGAAGATTGAAGACCTGGAAGACCTGGCTGAAGAGGCACAAACAGAGCTATTGGAAGCACCTTTGTCAGAACTCTCCATAGCAACCCTGCATAACTGTGGAAATTTGGGTAGGAATAGAATTACCCTAATGCCATTGAACATTTTAAGTAACCACTGTCCACTCCTGGGGCAAGCTAATAGGTGAGCTGGAAAAGCAAACTTCCCCAAACTGGGTTTTATTGATGCAATAACTGAAGATGGAGAGAGTATGGGACTGGTGATGGGACACTGTGTGCCTCTGGCCTCCCTGGAACATATAGTTAGCCACGTTCCATGAGAGCAAATCCTTCATACGCCAAATCCCAATCTTGTGAATGACATGGTCTGAGGCAAGAATACTGTGGAAGTATAGAAACATGGCCATATACACTTCTGCCATAAGAAAATGCAGAAATGCACCCAGGCATCAAGGTAGTGAATACCTTGGGTAAATACAACATTTTCTAATGGAATTGATACCTTTTCTGGCGTTCCAGAGGAACGGATGGAAATTCTTTAGAATGGAGATACAGAAATACACATTTTGGTGATCCTGTGCACCCTCTTTAACCAGGGGGTGAATTGTTTTCGAGAGACGTCACCCTGAAAGGTACATAATAACAAATTGACATGGAACCATTAAGTCCAGAACTGATCTGAACCAGGAATTAAATGGATATTTTGATGTACCCTTGGAGGTCTTCCCTTCTACCCTATCGGGGAGACCCTTCCTATGAGGCCAGGGAGGTGAGGCCGCTACCCGATAGGCCCCCTGGGGGTGGTACTCAGTGGGTGCATCTCATGGGGATGGATCCTCCCAATGGGACTAGGGATGACTGTCTTGGAAGAACATGGTATTCCCAAAACATATCCCAAACTCCCTCATCCTCCTATCCTACACTGGGTTCCATAATCCCACACACTCACTTGTGTAGGGTAGATGATTTGCCCCCCCTAAAAAATACTGGGACAAGGCAGAGTAGGGGCTACCTATGCGAGTCTTATGTGGAGACTGGGACAAAGAAGAATACAAATAACCGAGTTGAGAACATCAATACTGAGATGAAGAAGTGGCATGGAGTGATAAAGAATACCCTGTGGAACCAAGATCAACATTCTAGTCAATATGGACAATCTGTAAAGCAGTGGAAAATGAAAAGGGAAGAAGAACTGAAGTAAAGGGTAAGCCCTTTCTCGAGGAGCATCGAGCAATGAAGCTCTGTCACGCAAGAGGGGACGGGAGACCGGGATGCGAGAGCCACTCATGGGGCGTCCATTTTCGGTCTGCAGTTGGCAGTTAGGGAGGAGGACTGGAATGAACCGGAACCAGGTGGAAGGAAACCACTTAACCATGTGGACATGGAGAGAGCCTCCAGCCCTCACCGCTGAGGAGCCGCAGCAAACAAGGAAGGAACCGGTGAGAGATAGAGAATGTAGGATATCGAACAGAACAGCAGAAGCACTCTGTACGGACAGAGAAGTCAAGTGGAAGGAAGCCACCGAACCATGCAGATGTGGAGAGAGCCTCCAGCCACCCATCTATCACTGCTGCGGAGCTGCTGCATTCAGAGAGGAACCCACGAGAGAGAAAGAGGATGCCGGAGACCGAACGGAGCCGCAGGAGCAGCGCAGGCGAGCAGAGTGGACCCTGCAACAAACACACAGGTACCAGGGTTATTAGGGGAAGCCAGAAGGGTACAGGACACCCAAGAACCAGGGTCTGGAACCATTTGGAAATACACAGACTGCCTTAAAAAAGGGAGCCAAGTAATTTCCTGGCAGGGTAGTGAACCAGGTATATCTTCATCAACCCGTAAAGAATTAAGAGGGGTCTGGGACCCACCACCAAGACAGAAGGAGATCAGTAACACCCTTGTACATTAGGGCCCTTTTATTAGGTAGCGTGTCATGCAGTGGATGTTAGGCAGAGTAATTCTTACACCAAATAAGGGAACCAACTCAGGAATATGGCAAGTTCAACTGTTTTAATATCAATTGTCTAAAACAGGAAGTTACAACAGACGTCAACAGACGTCGCGTAGTATTCTCTTGCAGCATTTCATAAAAAACCATACTTATATAGTAAATATTTATCATACGCGACGTCATACTACGTGGCAAATAAGAAAAATCCTACGGGGTTGTGATACGCTTAAGGGGAACATCTAAGTATACTTTCTATAAGGGGTTGGGTTGTGATTGGGTCTCTACAGTCAGGTGGACAACTCATGCCCACCCCTAGTGAAAGTCATCCTCAACACTTATTAGATACATGGTATGTGTCATGATCTCTGCTTCCAAAAGGTCAGGGTTTTCCCAACTCCCTTGGAAGCAGATCCATAACCCAGGTTCCGAGTGCCAACCAGTCCCAATTGGGACCTTTTGGACCCAGTCCTGGCGCCAGTGGCACCAGGCTCATAAATATGCCCAGTCCCAGCGCTGGAAGCGCCGGGCTCATAATGCTTGGGTGGACTTACCTGCAGCAGACCATGCTGCTTACTTGCCTGCCAGTTGAGCCTCTGATCCTCTTCTGTTTGAACTACGTTTCCTGTTGGGTGGGGCAGGAGCCACTCCCTAGATTCAGAACACTGGAACTCTTCTGGAAAGCAGGAACTCTTTTCTTACCTAGGCGTGGCTGTGGAAGGAGACACCTAAGCACTACAGGAGGCTATTTAAACCACACCCGATGGATGAATCTTGCTTTGCGTTATTCTGCATCCTCTGCAGCAGAACGCTCATCGTGTCTTCTGCATCTGATCCTGGGCCTAAGGAAAAAGGCTTACCATCCTGAATCCAGTCTTCAGCAACACCTATGAAGACAAGAAAGAACAGGTTAGCATTACGGTCTTCAGTGACAGCTCTTCACTTACCTAGTCCATCGGCTGTCAACAACGCCTCGCGCTGCATTCCGGCATCTGAAAGATAAAGGCTTACCTACTCTTTGTGCACTCCGGAGGTCTTCACACTGCATTCCGGCATCTGAAAGACAAAAGCTTACCAACTCTTCGCACTCTCCGGAGGCCTTCGGCGCTGCATCCCGCATCTGAAAGACAAAACAAGGTGCGTTTAAAGACATTGGGGAACTTTAATACTCACGTGCCATTACTCCTTTCCACATCTAACCCAGTGGGTATTCCGGCACCCTGCAGCCGCTCCGAACTTGTACCTGCAAAATAAAAAGACAGTTAGAGCGCATCGTGAAGCAGGCAACAAGCGCTTACTTACGTGCTTCCAGGCGCTTCTATTCATCACACGGGCTCCATCTTCAACTCACTTCAGCCCGTCATCCGCCATCGCCGGAACCCTGCAAAACAAGAGACATCATTACTAAAGACTTTAAAGACATTAGAATTACTCGAAACTTACCGTTCGTGCAGTAAACGACGGACAGCAGTCCTCTGAAGTCAAGAGGCCTGCTCCCCTTATCCGGTGAAGAAACTGGTTACAGCACCCTGCCCCGAGGCAGATGGAGAGCACAGCGTTCACTTACCTAAGGTGAGAGCGTTAACCTTTGGGGTTCTACAGGAGAAGAGAAAGGGAAGAAGAGAGAGACATTCAATAACCCAGTTCCTTAATCCCATATTTTCTATCTGCAGACATCTTACCCTTCGAGTCAGACATACAGCGCACAGAGGTCCAGCCCAAAGAGCCAGCCGTGTGTTACACATCACCTTTGAAGATACGGTATACCCAGTCAAGACCGGCGCCTCTACGGGAATCAGGTGAGCGTTACAGAACGCAAAGCCTACCACAAAACTCCCGTCCAGGCGCTATGGAAACCTCGGATACCGACCAGCTAGCCCAGTTACTTGGGGAACTAAGGGCAGAAGTGCATGCAGCCCGTCAGGAAACGAACGCTCTAAGAAGGGAAGTGATTATTTCCAAGGAGCGAACAGATGATCTCGCTAGACAATTGCTACAGTCACAAGCCGGACAGACCCCGTTACCCGCATCTGGGGGAAATCTTCCTTCTACATCCTCTATGAATCCAGTGCAGATCAACCTACCTGGGAATGTACCTCTGGCTCCGCCCGAACGATTTTCTGGTGACCCAAAGAGGTTTGCAGTATTTATCAATCAGTGCCGGTTGCATTTCTTATGCCGGCCAGCAGCCTTTCCAACTGATCAAGCTAAAGTAGCTTTCGTGCTTTCGTACCTTAGTGGCAATGCGGCAGACTGGTCGATCCCTCTAGTAAATCAAGATGATCCGGTCCTCCATGATTTTCAAGCTTTTCAGCTCAGTATGGAAAATGTTCACAAGACATTCACAGGGGCAGGCCTTGGACAATGAGCTTCTTTCGTTGCGACAAGGTAATCAAGACCTTTTGCTTATATTGCGTCTTTCAACAGACTGATAGTGGAAACTCAATGGCCTGAGGACAAAAGGATTACGCTGTTTTATAGAGGTCTACGTGGAGAGCTCAAAGATGTGTTAGCCCAAGTAGTGAATCCCCACAAGATTGTTCGGACTTTATAGACTTAGTCGTTCAAATAGATCACAGACTGCAGAACAGGAAGGCCGATCGTTCCAAGTTTGATGCTCGAGTATTTTCCAAACCGCCAACTCCTTCCAAAGGAGTAGACTCTGGGGAACCCATGCAAATAGGGGGTCTGAAAGGTCCTCTAACACAAAAGGAGCGGGATAGGAGAAAACAGTTGCAATTATGCCTCTATTGCGGAAACTCAGGGCACTTTCTTCGAGACTGTCCGGTGAAACCTGCCAAGAAGGCAGTAGGAGCTGCAGTTACCAAAGTTACAAACTCTGAGCAGGGAAACGACCTCGCCGACAAGAATAGAGGTCCTCTTGCCGAGCGTGAAAACCAGTTCCGTGACCTCGCATTTCGTGATACCTATGGTCCTCATTAGCCCTGATAATCCGGATCGATTACATGCAATTGAAGCTTACGTCGACAGCGGTGCCATCGGCAATTATGTGGATCATGAAATGGTTTTGAGGATGAATCTAACTCTTTGTCCCAGGGCTGTAAAGGACGTCATTACTACGGTGGATGGTACGGAGATAGCCTCCGGGCCAGTAACGCATACCACTCAAGAGGTGACGCTAGTAAGTCAAGATGGACACCATGAGAAGATCGTGTTCGATGTGATCAAGGCCCCTCAGTTTCAGATTATTCTAGGAATACCTTGGTTAGAGAAACACAATCCTCTGATCGATTGGCGAGCAAGAACGGTCCAGTTTCCAGAATGTGTCTCTACTTGTCACCCTCCACCTGGTGTTGCACTGGCAGCAATTTCTTCAGAGACTCCCAGTTACCTCCCGAATACCTAGAATACCAAGATGTTTTCCGGAAGGATCAGGCTAACTCTCTACCTCCTCATAGGTCTTATGACTGCCAGATAGACCTGATACCTGGATCTACTCCTCCTTGTTAGTAGAATTATGCCCTCACCGAGCCTGAGAACCTTCACCTTCGACAATACCTGGATCAATACCTGGCAAATGGGTTTATTCGTCCTTCCAAGTCCCCTGCTTCTTAGCTTTGTTCTTCGTTCCAAAAAAGGAAGGAGACCTTTAGAACTTGTATAGATTATCGCTCCCTGAACCAGATCACCGTTAAGAATAGATATCCGTTACCTTTGATCCCTGAACTCCTGGACCAAGTCAGAAAAGCATGCATATATACAAAGCTGGATCTTAGAGGAGCTTACACTTGGTACGAGTAAAAGAGGGCGATGAATGGAAGACGGCTTTCCAACCAAGTATGGGCTATTTGAATATCAGGTCATGCCCTTCGGACTTTGCAATGCCCCGGCCGCCTTTCAATATTTTATGAACGATGTCCTCAGAGAGCTCATAGATGTGTGTGTTGTTGTTTACATTGACGACATCCTCGTTTATTCTTCATCGGAATCTGAACATCGGAAACACGTGAAAATGGTCCTCGAAAGATTGCGTCAACACAAACTTTTCGCTAAATTGGAAAAATGTGTTTTCAACGTGACTGAAGTTGAATTCTTGGGATTCATATTATCACCTGGCGGAGTGCGTATGGATTCAAAGAAGGTCAATGCAGTTCTCAAATGGCCATCACCATCCTCCGTAAAAGGTGTGCAAAGCATGTTAGGCTTCGCTAACTTTTACCGCAGGTTTATCCCGAATTCTCTCGAATAGTCCAGCCCATCACTGCCTTGTTAAAGAAAAACAAACGTTTTGAATGGTCTACCGAGGCGGAACAAGCTTTCCAGGATTTGAAGACTAAATTTATCTCTGCACCAATCTTAAAACACCCTCGCGCCCGAACTCCCCTACATCGTGGAAACTGATGCTTCAAGCCTTGCCATGGGGGCAGTTCTATCACAAAAGGACCGGTAACCAATCAGTTGCATCCCGTGGCATTTTGGTCCCGCAAATTCTCGCCTCCTGAAATCAATTACACGATTACTGACAAGGAACTTCTGGCTATCAAGTCTGCCTTTAAGGCTTGGCGGCATTATCTGCTGGGGCCCGACACACCGTTACTGTGATTACGGATCACCGAAACCTGCAATATTTGAAAACCGCAAAAGCCCAATCCTCTAGACAACTCAGTTGGGCATTATTCTTTGCTGAGTTTGACTTCATAATTACCTATCGACCTGGTACAAAGAACGGTAAAGCTGATGCCCCTTTCTCGGATGCGAGTGGAAGAACACTTGATCAACCCTAAACCTGTACCAATCATTCCCGAACAAAGAATTCTGGGTGTAATCGCCACAGAATCCATAGAGGAAGTTAAGGATAAAGCCAGGCAACTTGTAACTCCAGCAGACATACAGAATTGGCATCTGCAGGGAAAGGACTTTGCAGTAAAGGACAACTTATTGTATTTCCAAGAACATTATACCTACCCAGCACAGATTTACAGAAAAAAGTAATCTCTTGTTATCACGATTCTTTAATGGAAGGACATCCCGGTATGGCCAAGACCTCAGAAAAGATCAAGCGCTACTTCTGGTGGCCGTCTTGGAAAAAAGATATCAGAGACTTTATAATGTCCTGTGGAGTATGCGCCCAAAACAAGAGTCAAAAGGAAAGACCAGCAGGCCTCTTACGCCCTATTGACATCCCACCTCGCCCTTGGCATACGCTTTCTATGGACTTCATCACCGATCTACCTCCATGCTCAGGATACAATACGATTCTAGTAATCGTGGACTTATTCTCCAAGATGGCGCATTTCATTCCGCTCAAAGGCTTGCCAACAGCAGCAACTCTGGCCCGAGAATTCCTCGAAAACATCGTCCGACTGCACGGTTTTCCTTCGGTTCTAATTTCGGATCGAGGTAGTCAATTTATTTCTCATTTTTGGCGAAGTTGCTGTCGGTCGGCTCAAATTGATGTGCGACTATCGACCAGTCACCACCCTCAGACCGACGGACAAACCGAGAGGACCAATCAAACTCTGGAGCAGTATTTACGCTGCATGCTGCAACAAACTGAAAAAACTTGGAAAGACATCCTTTGGATAGCCAAATATGCCTACAATAACTCTGTCCACTCGGGAACTGGGAAAACCCCGTTTTTTCTTTTGTACGGCAGTCACCCTCGAACCTCGGAGTTGGATCCCCTCCAAGATCTTGAAACACCAGCAGTAGACTACCTGCATTCTACAATCACCCAAGCCTTTAAGGAAGCTGTTTCTCACCTTCAAAGGGCTAAAGAACAATACAAGAAAGGAGCAGATCAACATCGGAAGGAAGCCCCTCAATATCAAGTAGGGGGATCAAGTCTGGTTATCCACCAAATATCTTCCTCTAAAAGGCCACGCACATTCAACCAAGATGCCTTCGTCCCTATTCCATCACTACCATAGTAAACCTAGTAGCGGTCAAGTTGGACTTGCCCCCGCACATGAAGATACATCCGGTCTTCCACGTCTCTCTATTAAAACCCGTGCAACCTCAAATCCGACTAACTAAATCTCCAAACCTATCTAGTTGATGGAGAACTCGAGTTTGAAGTCAAAAGCATTCTGGACTCCAAGATCTCCAAATCTAAACTATTTTACCTAATTGACTGGAACGGCTACGGCCCCCAAGAGAGATCCTGGGAACCTGCTGAATATGTCCACGCTCCTCGCCTAATCAAAAGATTTCACCGAACATTTCCTGACAAGCCAAAACCCCCGGAGAAGCCCGGTTTGGGAGGGGCCTTGAGGGGGGGTACTGTCATGATCTCTGCTTCCAAAAGGTCAGGGTTTTCCCAACTCCCTTGGAAGCAGATCCATAACCCAGGTTCCGAGTGCCAACCAGTCCCAATTGGGACCTTTTGGACCCAGTCCTGGCGCCAGTGGCACCAGGCTCATAAATATGCCCAGTCCCAGCGCTGGAAGCGCCGGGCTCATAATGCTTGGGTGGACTTACCTGCAGCAGACCATGCTGCTTACTTGCCTGCCAGTTGAGCCTCTGATCCTCTTCTGTTTGGAACTACGTTTCCTGTTGGGTGGGGCAGGAGCCACTCCCTAGATTCAGAACACTGGAACTCTTCTGGAAAGCAGGAACTCTTTTCTTACCTAGGCGTGGCTGTGGAAGGAGACACCTAAGCACTACAGGAGGCTATTTAAACCACACCCGATGGATGAATCTTGCTTTGCGTTATTCTGCATCCTCTGCAGCAGAACGCTCATTGTGTCTTCTGCATCTGATCCTGGGCCTAAGGAAAAAGGCTTACCATCCTGAATCCAGTCTTCAGCAACACCTATAAAGACAAGAAAGAACAGGTTAGCATTACGGTCTTCAGTGACAGCTCTTCACTTACCTAGTCCATCGGCTGTCACCAACGCCTCGCGCTGCATTCCGGCATCTGAAAGATAAAGGCTTACCTACTCTTCGTGCGCTCCAGAGGTCTTCACACTGCATTCCGGCATCTGAAAGACAAAAGCTTACCAACTCTTCGCACTCTCCGGAGGCCTTCGGCGCTGCATCCCGCATCTGAAAGACAAAACAAGGTGCGTTTAAAGACATTGGGGAACTTTAATACTCACGTGCCATTACTCCTTTCCACATCTAACCCAGTGGGTATTCCGGCACCCTGCAGCCGCTCCGAACTTGTACCTGCAAAATAAAAAGACAGTTAGAGCGCATCGTGAAGCAGGCAACAAGCGCTTACTTACGTGCTTCCAGGCGCTTCTATTCATCACACGGGCTCCATCTTCAACTCACTTCAGCCCGTCATCCGCCATCGCCGGAACCCTGCAAACAAGAGACATCATTACTAAAGACTTTAAAGACATTAGAATTACTCGAAACTTACCGTCGTGCAGTAAACGACGGACAGCAGTCCTCTGAAGTCAAGAGGCCTGCTCCCCTTATCCGGTGAAGAAACTGGTTACAGCACCCTGCCCCGAGGCAGATGGAGAGACAGCGTTCACTTACCTAAGGTGAGAGCGTTAACCTTTGGGGTTCTACAGGAGAAGAGAAAGGGAAGAAGAGAGAGACATTCAATAACCCAGTTCCTTAATCCCATATTTTCTATCTGCAGACATCTTACCCTTCGAGTCAGACATACAGCGCACAGAGGTCCAGCCCAAAGAGCCAGCCGTGTGTTACACATCACCTTTGAAGATACGGTATACGCCCAGTCAAGACCGGCGCCTCTACGGGAATCAGGTGAGCGTTACAGTATGTCATTGGCTCTCAAACTATAAGGCCCTTCATTATATGGCCCTCTATAATTGGTTGGCATGCTTGTGCCCTTCTGGAACATTCGGCTCACTAACAGCACGTAAGCTCTTTCCCAGGTGCCAGGAGGTGGACATGACGTTACCTCCCCACCCAATTAGCCCATCATCTCTCATCACCCATGCCTTCTGCCATGAAGAATATCTTTGAACTTGGCCTTGCAAAGTGTCTTTGCTTCTGAGAAGACATGGGAGTGTGAGCACAAGCTATCATAATTCTGGAACTGAATTCCCAATGCTATTTCCATCCTTGGCTCACGTGACAGGAGACCGCAATTCGGCCCATTTTACAGCATTTATTCATCTTAAATGAATAAAACTTGGCACTCATGGTGTTCTTTCTTTGCACCTTGATAAGGGTTGATTCAGCTTCTCACAATGACTGCCTTCAAGAATAGATAACCAGTTCTTGGCTGCTTCAGCCTTGACATCAGGACAGACACGGCCCTTCTCGATTCTTCCACGATCCCAGATACTTTCTTGCTGCGACACAGCTTCGGCCTTTCTCTCCATGGGTTTGAACTTACTAAAGTTGTGACACCGATGTCCAGCTTCTATATAATGGTGGCTCCGCCTGCAGTCTATGCACTACGTATAGCTAGCTTCTATGATCACTTACTCTCTTGCGTTGCTGCATCTGTACAGTTATTGAACGGCTCGCATTTTCTGCAGTGCTCTTCACACGTGCAATCTTCATTTTGCATATGAAAGTTTACTTGACTCCTTAATTCGTCATCAGATTCTATAAGGTCCATACATTCTCTTGTTCAGCCAGTCTTCTCAGTGTGTCACGCTCGTTTCTTGTGATGTCACCAATTTCTCTTTCTTTCATTTTTCATATTCCTTCAGGGACCTCCTCCATGAGATTGTTATCTCTTCGGGGATACATCTGATAAGGTATTCTTAATAGATACCTTTTCTCGAAGATTCTCAGTGGAATGGTCACAATCTCTGGTGTCAAGCATAGCACGATTACGGGCTTCTAGCATATAGGTGTGAAGGGTGCGGGACTTCCTGCAGGGGCACTTGGCTGCTCCTTTATACTCTCCTTCATCACAGTACCTGGCAGGCTAATGAACAAGGGCTGGTACGCAAAACCCCAGTTGCGAACACTGCAAGAAACCTGAGAAGAGCCAGGGGAAGGAGGTCATTTCCCTGACATTGTGAGAAACATGAGAACGACCAGGGGAAGGGAGTTGTTCCTCCTGCCATTGTGAACAATGAAAGAAACTGGAGAAGGGCCAGGGGAAGGAAGTAATCTCCCTGCCACTGTGAGAACCCTGAGAAAGACCATACTTGGCACGCTAGCCCAAGTAGGGGGAAGGGAGTCATTCCCCTAGCCATCATGAACTGTGGAAACTGTAGTTTTCTTTTGTATCTATGAAAGGGACAGCAACCTGTGGAAGGGAGTCGAGAAATAGTCCTTACACATCACCAGCACTGTAAACTGCTTTCTGAAGAAAGAGAGACACTCTTCTGCACCAATCCTTTAGTTTAGTTGTAACTTTAAGGGAAGGAAATAGGTTTTTGACACAGGACGGTGGACTTTTTAGTTACAGACATTCTGACTCATCCTGAGTATTTAGTTGAGGCAGGGAAAACCCCTCTTAGAGTTAGGGAAAGTAAGGGTTTTATTTTTATTTTCCTTCAAATAGAAGTCTTTGCCCAAAAACATGCCACCTGTGTGTAAGTCTCCTTTGTCCACACCCTTACATATGGTGTTAGTTGTGGGATCTGCCCTAGTTGACAGAAACCTGGAAACCCTAAGATTCACTAAGTTAAGTAACGGAGCCGCTGACACATCCCTTACCACTACAGAGTCCATAGGGTTCGACCTCTCTAGTAGTCGTGATATAACCATTGATTGCAATTCCTGAGAACACTTCAACCAAAAGGGGAGAATATGCTTTATTGTTGCTATCTGGACTTTTCAACTGCTTTTGACCTGGTGTTCAGAAGTAGACTGTGGGAAAAATCTGACCCAGCGCTGCTATACTTTATTCAAATGTTCTATAGGAACACAACTGTGCTGTTCGGCTTAATCAAGGGGGGTCCATGTCAAAATATATTGCTACCAGTGAGGGACTTAAACAAGGCTGCGCACTGGGTCCCATCTTGTATAATTTGTATACTGCTGATACGGACAAAGCCTTGAAAAATACTAGAAACTTCCCTCCAACTATAAACGGCATTAAAATTCCCTCCATGGCCTACGCAGACGACATAATAATTTTAGACCAAACACAGATTGGCCTCCAGCGCACCCTAAATGCCCTAAATACCTATGCCAAAGAGAATTTCATGATTATAAATAAAACCAAAACAAAAATAATGTGTCGGAAAGATTTTCAAAGGAAGCTAAAGAAATCACAGTGGTACCTGGATCGTATAGTATTGGACAGGGCTTCGGAAGTGTTATATTGGGGTTTCCCTATATGGGTAACGCCATCGGCCTTGCAATATAAAGAATACATTGGTACTGGGATATGGAGAAGGTGGTCAGCAATAAAATCTTATGTGGAACACAGGGGTGGAAGTAACATAGAAGGGTACATCCAAATTTACAAGTCTAGTATATGCCCAGCCATATTATATACATTAGAAACTTTGCCACTAAAGGATGTAAAGTGGCTTCAGAAACTGGAAGGCAAACCTCTCCGCTATATAATGAATATGCCCAAAGGGATATGGAGTATGGCTTACGGTCTCTGATTACGTGCTGGTCAGTCAGAAAAACACTGCTATATCTAAAAACGGATAAAATGGCAGTAGAATCAAACCATCTTTTTCAGCTGTTGGGTAAGGAGATAAAGGGCAGTCGTCCTAACTATTTTATGAAGGATCTGAGCAACCACACGGAAGATTATTTGCGAAATTTGGGCCTTAACATGGACAATATACAGGAACCTCCGGATTGTATCTCTTTAATTAAAAATAAATCATTGGAGAGGGACATGGCTACAGACATAAATAAATGGAGTAAGTTTCAGAGATACAGAGAATATTCACACCAGGGTTTCAAGATTGGAAAACTGAAAAGTTACCTATCAAAATGGTCCAATCCGGCACTCAGGAGATTTACAATGCAACTTAGGTTTAACATCCTTGGGTCAAAAGAATACATGAATAAGTGGAATAGAGCGGAACAGGATGTAATATGTAGACACTGCTTAACAGAAGTTGAAACAAGTAGACATCTACTGACATGTCCTGCTCTGAAACCACTGTATATTAAATGTTATGGGGGATGCATGAGATCGATTGAGAATATAAGTAGGGACCAATTCTGGGCATCCCTGATAGGGGCAGAATCTGTGATACTTAATGCCGCAGCATTTTATATATGGCAATTGGTGACTCTTTAGATGGCTAATTGCTGCTGGTTTGAATAAACTATAAGATAAGATATGTTTTATGGCTAATTAGGATTTGAATTTAGGAATGTAGTTTTAAATGTGTTGTGTCATGTATTGATTTGCATACAGCAAACATTTTATGATATTTTATTGTTTTAATGTGCAAAAGTTTGTTCTTGATTGAATATAAACTAAATGCATAATAAATAAAAAATAAATACAAAATAACCATCGAACCTGGGGAGAGACAACTCATTCTCACTGGCCTATTCTTGGCAGCCCCCTAGGGTACTTATATCCAAGTTTGGACTCGCTTGGAAGCATGGATTGGATGTAATGCCCAGGGTGGTGGACCCAGGCTAGGGACTTTAAGATCTTACTCCAGAATAATGGTAAACATGCTTATCACATAAAACACAAAGAGAAGATCACCCAAGGAATTCTCGAAAAGGCACTATCTCCCAAATTTGTAGAAGTACCAGAGTTAGACTCCACTGAAAGAGGGGATAAAGGGTTTGGATAAACCGACAAAGACCCAGACCCAAACCTGGAGGTATCTAATTCAAGTATTGAAGAAACCGAAACTGAGATAGTCCCAGACTTAGCGTCCACCAAACTCAATAACCCTGTGTTGGCTGAAGCCTTCCTCAGAGCCATCACTGAGGAGGAGGGCAGAAAGAAGGAAGTTCCATTCTTTCTTTTAAGACAGGGTCTATTATATAGGGGTGACAACAGCAGCCAGGGAATCTCTTGATCCCAAATAGTGGTCCACAGAAGTCACTGTAGGGTTGTGTTGGAGATCGACCATGCCCACCTTACTTCAGGACGATTGGGGACAGCCAAAACACAAGGACAAGTGATAAGCCAGTTCTATTGGCCAGGGATATATGCTGATATCAAAATGTTATTATAACATATTCCCTGTGTCAAAAGAATATGATGAACATCTGGTGCTTTACATCAGCCAAAAACTATTCCCCAGAGAGAGGAATTATGCCACTGTTGAATTAGAAGCTTTAGCAATAAAGTGGGCTGTAGATTACCTTAAACATTAACTGACAGGTAGAAAGTTTAAATTAACATTCTGATCGCTGTCTGTCTCACGGAGAAACCTCTGGTGAGACACTTGAATGTCGCCATTGACACAAACACCAGCGGCAACAGGGTAAGACTGTCAGATAAAGCGATTATGCTACTCACGAAGAGCTATACTGCTCAGGCGAGAACAGATAATACAACGCTGGTCACTACTGTAGATTATTCTGTATTTCTGGCTGCTCTGGCCCCGCAAAAGACAAAGACTTCCACGCACACCAAACCGACTGTGCATGTCTACAACGCACTGGCAGTGGAAAAAAGGAAAGTCATAAGGAAACTGCGACGCATAGCAGAAAAGTCACAAAGAGCTTCCTTATGGGAAGAAGCCAAGCTTGCTAAGAACAACTATAAATCCTGGCTACGAAACACAAAATATCAACGGTATCAGGACGATGTTGAACAAATGCTACATGCGATATGTAGCAAGAATTCAAGAGATTTTTGGTCCTTAATCAAGGGCAGCAACAATAGCTCTAAGTGGCCCTTGATAAACGCAGTGAGTAATTCAGTTTGGACAAATCATTTTGAAACCCTGTACAGTCCTTGTAGCCGAAGCGAAAGCTCGACTTTGGACTTTTCATCCACCACATGGGACATCTCAGTGGACCAGGACACAATTCTAACGAAAATAAGAAAACTTAACAACTCGCGGGCCGCAGGCCCAGATGGTATAACCAACTTTGAAATAAAGCAACACATTGCTCCCTGGAGCCTCTTCATCTTGGAAGTATTCAAAAAATGTGTGAAGAGGACATCAATCCCTCCCTCATGGAAGCAGGCAATTGTGGTACCAATTTTTTAAAAAGGGGCCAGGGAGAACCCGAATCATTACCGCCCCATCGCCCTGCTCCATTCAATAGGGAAAATATTTGAATCTTTGCTATTGGACAACTTTCAACGCTGGACCACACTTTCGGAAACGGCAGATCCACTCCAAGCTGGTTTCCTAAAAAACCTGGGCACGACAGTCAACATCCTGACCCTGAGTATATTTAAAGCTAAGGTCCTGGAAGGTCACCCAAAAATGTACATCGCTTTTATCAATCTGGTACAAGCGTTCGACCAGATCGAACGAACAGTGCTTTGGGAAAAACTCGAACATCGGGCTTGCCCACCCCAAATCTTGAACCCCATCAAGGCTTTATACACAGGCACTTCCATGTGTGTGCAGCTCAATCAAACTGGCCTGGTCTCCCCTTGGATCAAAACAGGCCGTGGAGTCAAACAAGGCTGCCCATTGGGCCCGGCACTGTATAATGCTTATATCGCTGATTACGAGGAATGCGAGAATAGAGTGAAATCCTTCCCTCTGACTCTAAGCGACAAAAAAATATCACGTCTGCTTTACGCAGACGATATAATATTGATGGACCACACGCTGATAGGTCTCCAGAGGCAAATCTCCAACATGGCTGCCTACTTGAAAGACAACTTCCTACAGATGAATAGAGAAAAAACAAAGAGCATGGTTTTGGACAAGCATAAGACCACAAAGAAGATCTTTACGTGGTCGATTGCCAACCAGCCTCTAGAGCTCGTGGAAGACTTTAAATATTTAGGAGTGATCTTGAATAAAAGCAACACTGAAGCCCTGATGCAGGAATGTCTGAAGGCAAAGACACGTCTCTTAATAACGCAATCTGCTACCATCATTAGAAAATATGGCTGTTTTACGATATCTCCGTTACTGACTTTCTACAAGTCGAAAGTAATCCCTAGCCTTACTTACGGAATGGAGGCAATGCTTTATCTTCCAGGCAAACTGTGCCCAAAGTTGGAAGGACAATTTTGGGAGAAAGTCTTGAACCTTCCATCTTCCTTGCCGATTTCCTCGATCAGGAGGGAGCTCACTCTTCCATCTTTAAGCTCCATTGTGGCAAAGAATGAGTTGAAGTTATATAGAAAAACTTTGTTACCCTCTCCACCTTTCATCTAAAATGTCATCAGCCACGAAATTCAAGCCGGGAATTGCAAAAGGTTAGGAATATGGACCAGTAAGAACAGACTCCTGCTGGCTAAGATAGGCAGCACGGAAGCTGAACTCATCCAGAATCCAGAAAAGGTAAAAAAAAGATCCTCGAAAACGACTGGATCCAAACGCTGGAAGAAACGAACCAACTGAAGTATTCGCTGGAGATTCCATTTAATGCAAGAAAGATCAACGAAACTCGCAGTTACCTGGCAAAAAGTCCGGACCGGAAGCTCAGAGAAAATGTTATGAGAATTTGCTTAAACATCATTAACTAACAAAACTTTAGCAAGATGGAAATTGAGCGATTCTGCTTCCTGCCGCTTCTGTACACAGAAGGAAATGAAAGAATCTATAAGACATCTCCTTTTGTACTGCCGGGGGCTGATCACCGTACGCTCACGCCATCTGGGCTTCTTATTTAAAAACTTGCAGTTTTACGACAAAGACGAGTGGTGGAGTCGGCTAATGAGTGGGGATAAAACTTCCTGGGTCATCGCTGTAGTCGGTTTTTTTCAAGAAGCTGGATTACTCACTAGAGATAAAAATTGAAAAGACTGTTGTTCAAGGAGATAAATAACAAATTATTCTCTCTAGAGCTCAATGGAACTCCAAGATCCAGGAATATTTAAAACAAGGAGCTTGGAATCGGTTGGAACCCAACAATTTATAGGAAGGACACACAAGAAAAACTCTTGTAAAAATTGTTTTACATTTCAATTGAAACAAGAATAAAAAAATAAAAAAAAAGAAAGTTTAAATTAATCACGGACCACTCACCCCTTACATGGATCAGTCTTAGAAAAGACGCTAACCCTAGAATAATGGTCTGGTTCTTTGATCTTTAACCCTTCTGTTTGAGCGTAGAGCACAGAAGTGGTAAGGAACAAGGAAACATGGATTTCCTGTCCCGTTTTCCTTTAGAAGATGAGAAAGCCAGCAAAATAAGTGGAACGGTATGTGACAAATCCTTGGATGTCATCCCTTCTCCCCTAGGGGGAGCCCTTTCCCATGAGTGAGGCCAAGGAGGTGAGGCTGCTACCCAATAGTCCCCTTGGGAGTGTTAATCGGCGGGTGGATCTCATGGGGAGGGATCCCACTATAGGACTAGGGATAACTGTACAGGATGTTTGTGGTATGCCCAAAACATATCACAACCTCCCTGATCCTCCTATCCTATACAGGGTCCAGTAATCCCACACACTCCCATGCACTTGTGTACGGTAGATGATTTGGCCCCCGTAAAAAGCACTGGGATGAGTAAGAGTAGGGACTACCTATGTGAGT
Source organism: Ambystoma mexicanum (assembly GCA_002915635.3). NCBI lineage: Eukaryota > Metazoa > Chordata > Amphibia > Caudata > Ambystomatidae > Ambystoma > Ambystoma mexicanum. The sequence continues at coordinate 855,858,337 of CM030321.1, read as the reverse complement.
CTTATCTGGAAACTGAGACGAAGAAGAATACATGAAACCCAGTTGAGAACATCAATACTTAGATGAAGAAGAAACGTTGACAATAAAGAATACCCCACGGAACACAAATCAGCATTCTAGTCAATACAATCTGTAAATCAGCGGAACATAAAGAGGGAAGATGGACTGAAGCAAAGATTAAGCCTTCCCTCAAGGAGCAGCGAGCAAGAAAGCTGTGACGGGAGGCATCCCTTTTCGATGTGCAGTCAGCAGATAGGCCAGAGGTTTGGAAGGAATGGAAGGAATGGACGGCAGGTGGACGGAAACCACTGAATCGTTTGGACATGGAAAGAGCCTCGAGCTGGCCAGCTCTCACCGCTGCAGAGCTGCCGCAGCTAGCGAGAAACCAGAGAGAGCGAAAGCATGAGATTGAACAGAGCAGCAGAAGCACTCTGTGTGGACAGAAAAGTCAGGTGGAAGGAATCCACCAAATCGTGCGGGCGTTGAGAGAGCCTCCAGCCACCCAGCTTCCACAGCTGCGGATCCACCAAAGTCAGAGAGAGAGCAGCAAGAGAGAAAGAGAAAGCGGGAGACCGAATGGAGAATCAGGAGCATTCTGTACTAGCAAAGAAGAACCAGCGACAAACACAGAGGTACCTAGTTCGTTGGGGCAAGACAGAAGGGCACAGGAGGCCCAGGAACCAGGGTCTGGGACCCATTTAGCAATACAGACTGCCTTAAGAACAGGGAGGCAAGTAAATACCTAGCAGGGTAGTGAACCAGGTAAATCTGCAACAACCTGTAAAGAATTAAGAGGGGTCTGGGACCCACCATCAATACAGAAGGAGATCACTAACCCCCTCCTTCATCACAGTACCTGGCAGTCTAGTGAACCAGGGCTGCTACACAAAACCCTAATTGTGAACACTGCAGGAAACCTGAGAAGGGCATGGGTAAGGGAGCCATTTTCCTGGCACTGTGCGAAACCTGGAAAGACCAGGAGAAGGGAGTCATTGCCCCTGGCATTGTGAACACGGAAAGAAACCTGAGGCTCGAGCCTGCTTTCAACTGAAAAGGTTGAAAGGCCCCGATAACGTCCCAGTAATTTTTCATAGGTTCATACACTTGTACCTTTGTATGAATATCTGCAGTATTAATGATCAAGAATGAAGCCTGATGAAGAAGCATTGTTACTTTCAACTAGGGTCAAAGTGAGAACTACAGTTCCATAGACTTGCCTAGTGAGACCTCTGGCAGCAAAGGCTGTTCAAGCCTATCCAGAAAAAAGACATACCATCGTTATGCTTTAATTGTTGAAATAGAAAGGATTATCTGCCAAATAAGCCATCGTAATCTAGCAGTGTTTATATGTCGACTAAAATTTTTGAAAGGTTGTTTTTTTCATCGCCACAGGTTTATTATCTCCTCAATATGGGCATCAAATAACATAGAATTAAAAACTAAAAAAATGAACAAAAGGAGCCTTCATGTTGCTAATGTAGAACCTTAAGTGGGAATTGATAAACAACATGCTTGCCCTACGGAAATGTTAAGCAATATTAACCTTCCGATTAAGGTTGTTGTCTCCAGGGTAGGTGGTTTTGCTTGGAATGCTCCATGCTGAGACTTGTTGTGAAGTCCACACCAAGGCCGGTCGTATAGCGACATGAGTTGTTCATGCTGCTCCGTGGCTTGTTCTTCCTCCTGTTCGTTCAGCACATTCCCCTTTGTGTGCTGGCTGGAAGTCCCATTTTAGCTGCTACCGGTGTAGATTCTACAAGACACAGAGCAGAACACTGTACATAATGGGCTTGTGCAGGCATGGGATAATAGACTGTGTAACTGTGATTGTGCAACAAGGCACAGGGGGAAGCGGAAGGGAGTGAGGCCCTCCCAACTCCCACAACCCACCTCTGAGGAAAGACTGGCTCTGGCATCAACCCTGATAGGCTTCCCACCCAAGGCTGAGAGTGGTCCTTATGGCCACCTGACATGGACTGATTTCTGGCCCTACCAAACACTCTTATTTTTAGATTGTAACTATGGATCTATAAGTGCCATAGAGTAATCACTATAAGCAACCAATACCCTGCCTAGCCAGAAATGATCACCAGAAGCAAGTGGCAGTATACAAACATATGTCCAGGGTGTACTAGACTATTTAGTTTGTAGGGTGAACTCAAACAAGGGGTCATTCACCAGAATGTAGCCTTATCTAGCCTTCTTCCACACAATTGTAGAAACAGCCTTTCGGAGAAGGAGTAATGGTTAACATTGCCAGCAGACAAGATGGCTGTCACTCCTTGTGGATTATGCTTAACGTCATATTATCTACAACGTCTCTCCTTCTCTCTCTACTCTGTTGCATCTTAACATTGCCATTTACTGCCATTGTCTCGTGTTTCCTCAAGAGAAATTACTCCTCAGCCTACCTAATGTATGTCTTTAAGATGTTCCTTTTTCCATAGAGCCTCATTGTCCTGATTGTCTTCGTCCTGGGTTCTCACCTCGTCTGCCAAGTAGTCCTGTAACACTTGAGCCTACAGGCTTTTACTGCTTTATGGTTGCAGGCTTCTTCCATTGAAACTAAATTCCTTCCCTGAGGTGCCTTTGGTGTGCTTGTGGAGTGTGCCAAGTGGTTAGCATTGATTCACACATACAAGGCAAAACAGATGGTTATCCTTAAAAGAAGGTTAATTAGAGAATGTGTACCAGTAGGAGTCAAAATACCAATCAGGGTGCTCTAATTATAATTATAAGAAAGCTAAAGATATCCAGATGGTGCTTCTTACAGTATGAACTCAGGTCTTGGAGAATCTAAAAAAGCCTTGTTGTACAATGTACTTCCTGTGACAGTTTCAGGTGTTAACTGCACAGAGGCCTAATGGTTTTCTGTAGTTATTGGTACATTGGAGCCAGCCTTGCCCAGGCCCAGAGCACCAGGAAGACAAGAGGCCACCCTGGACTGTCTCTAGTGTTCCTTCTTGGGTTCTGTTGGCTTCCCTACTTCAGGTCGTAGGGTCCTTTGCTTTTCAGTCCTTACTGCTTCTCCTCTTTGTCATGATATGTTATAATATGATATGGCATTATAACGCGCCTGTGCACAAGTGGTTCTAGGCGCGACAAGTCAAGGAGGAGGAAACAAAGGGACGACAAAACAACGATCTTACCAGGCCTTGTGTCAATCAGATCGTGCAAGTGCAGGGGAGAGGGAAGAGGGAAGGGGAATAGTGCCAGGTGGGAAAGGAAAGGGAGAAGTGCAGGTAAATCAATAAGTGCAGCCAGCAGGTGGCTCATACGTGCAGTGAGAAGGGATTGCAGGTTGCAGGAACAGACCCTTAAGTGCTGGGGAGCCCGGAGGCGGTGCAAGGGCAACTGGACAAGCAGGAGCCTGGGCACGAGTTCAGAGGGTATCCAGGTGAGCAGTGCGTGGAGCAGTCAGGTACATCAGCAGGGGAGAGGAACAGAGAAAGCGGAAGCGAAAAGGAAGGTCTTGAGTTGCTTCTGGAACCAGAGGTGGTTCTGCTCAAGTTTGAGAGAGCCAGGGAGGCTGTTCGAGAGAGAGAGAGGTCCCAACCAAGGAGAGAGATCTGCCCCAAACTCTTTGCTTGGAGAAGCATCTGCCCCTCAGAGAGTTTGAGGTGGATGAGTGGAGAGCTTGAGAAGGAAGAAGTTTTGGAAGAGAATGTTGGAGGTAAAGCGGTCCCAGTCCCCAAAAAGCCTTGTGGACGTTGCAGGGGGTCTTGTTTATTTGTTTGTTTGTTTGTTTATTTTGTATAGCGCTCCTGACCCAGGGGTATATGGGCGTTTAAACATCAAGTTACAGGCAAAGGTGTGGGACATTTGTGCAACATATGTATAGTGACAAGAAAGCAGTTAGTGCAGAGATAGTAACACGCAGACATAGTAAAGGATACATTCATACATTAGGCATACATACATAGTTGGTTATTTATTGAGTAACCAAGTGATGACCTTAGATCTGAAAGGTTGGAAGGTGGGGGTGGATTTGATATCCAGTGGAATAGTGTTCCACAGTTGTGAGGCTAGAACTGGGAAGCCGGCTCTTTTAAGGGAATATTTGGGCATCCTTAGTTGTAGTGTATTGGAGGATCTGGTGGTTCTAGTATTCTTTCTTAAGGTGCATTTATTGGTTAAATAGGGCGGGGCTAGGTGGTTGAGAGCTTTGTAAGTGAGGCAGATGGTTTTTAGGTCTATTTGGATGGCGAGCCATTGCATGAAATTCTTGTAGCCGAGATATGTTCTCTTCTAGGAAATTGAGGGCGGCACAGAGTGCATTGTTTTGTAGAACTTGCAATTTATTGATTACCGTTTTGTTGGCACCTACATAAAGGCTGTTTGGATTGTATGAGTGCTCTGGCTAAAGTGAGGCAGTTGTTGGGGGAGATCAAGGGTCTGCAGGCCCTAATTAGTTTACCAGTGTAAGCAGTGGCTGAGGCGGTCATATTAATTTGTTTGGCGAGGTTGGTATTTGTGTCTAGATAGAAACCAAGAGTTTTTACACTCTTAGCGATGGGAATGGTGTTACCATCAATGGTGAAGCTGGTGTAACTAGGGCTGAGATTCCAGATGGTATTAGGTGAGCCGACAAGGAGCAGTTCGGTCTTGTCATCATTCAGTCAGAGGCCATGTGTGGCCATCCATGCCTGAATGATGGAGAAGACTTCATTGATCCGGTTGGCGTCCGAGTTGTAATTGCCGTATAAAGTGAGGAGTATCTGGGTGTCACCTGCGTAGTTAGTGTAGGTGACACCGAGATGGTCCAGTTTGTCGAATAGGGGCTTTGTAAATATTTTATACAAAGTGGGTGAAACACAAGATCCTTGTGGGACACCGCAAGTAATGGGAATAGGGTCAGCCGCTGCTAGGGGTGAGAAGACCCACATGGTCCTGTTGTCAAGGAAGGAGTGGATCCATTTGACCGCAGAATGGGAGAAGTGTGCTGCCGATGACAAGTGGTTGCACAAGATTTTGTGGTCAACCAAGTCAAAGGCAGCGGAGAAGTCAAGGAGAAGAAGGATGGGAGCAATACCTTTATCTTTGAGTTCGTCTATCTGGCTCTTCAGATCAACAAGGGCCGTTTCCGTCCCATGTTGAGGACGAAAGCCAGATTGGCGAGTTCCTAGTAATTGGTTTGTCTCAAGGTAATCCTGAATTTGTAAATAGGCCACTCTGTCAAGATTTTTTAGTGAGAATGGGACAGTGGTAATTGGTCTATAATTCGTGGGTATGTCTGGGTCGAGGGTTTGTTTTTTTAACAGTGGTAGGACCCAAGATTGTTTCAGATTACTTGGGACCGTGTTATTGGAGAATGACAGGTTTATTAATTTGGTAATGAAGGGGGAAAGATCCCTGGCTGCATCTTTTATGATCTGTGCGGGGCAACTGTTCCCCTTGCAGTTCGAGGGTTTCAAGGATGCTATAATTTTTTGTACTTCAGGTATGGTTACCTTTTTGAAAGTGAAGCCTGAGCTAGTGGCAGTGGGTGAAGGAAGGGTGGATCTGGAGGTAGGACCAAGAGTGAGTTGTTGTCGTTTGTTTTCAATTTTAGTTTGGAGCCTGAAATTTTGTTAGCAAGGCCATTCTGGATCCCTGTGCACCATGGTTTATCCTTTGTGCAGGTATCTGCGGGAGGAATGGGGTGTTCTAATTCTTTCAGAATGTTAAAGAGCTCTTTTGTGCTAGAGCCTGCCTGAGAGATCCTGGAATTAAGAGATTCTTTCTTAGTGCGTGTAATCTCATTTTTGTAGAGGGTGGAGATATTGGTGAGATTCGTTCTGTTGTCTACTGAAGGCACTGATTTCCATAGTGATCCAAGTTTAGTTTTTTGTTGTCTGAGAAGTTTGAGCTCCGGGGTGTACCATGTATTCAGGTGCACTTTTGGTTTCCCTTTGCGCATTTTTAGTGGGGCAATGATGTCGATAGCTTTAGCCATGGAATCATTATAGGCGTTGACCAGCAGGTTTAAGTCAGTTGTAGCTGGTAGAGCGTTCAGAATAGGGGTCACCAGGGGTATTAAGGCTGCCGCTGTGATGTTGCTCTTTTTCCTAGTTGGGTAGGCCGGTGCAATAACAGGCCTTTTATGCATTAGGTTGCTGATATTAATGTCGAGTGGGAGGAAGTAGTGATCCGTCCAGATGAGCTGTATGGGGTCCTTCAGGGTGATGTTGCAATTAAGGGCGGTTACCCAGACAAGGATTCTGCCCCTTCGAGTGGGTGGGTTTGGAGCAAAGTTGTAGGAGGCCATGCTCCTCTAGTGCCGTGGCCAGGGCAATGGCTGGGGTGTCGAGAGGGTCATTAAACCCAAGATTGAAGTCTCCCAGTATAATCATTTGTGCTGAAGATTTGGAACTTTCGGCTACTAGTGAGGTGATATCTTCCTCAAATGAGCCAGGTGAGCCCGGGGGTCTGTAAATTAGATGCATCGTGATAGTACTCTTAGGGGAGGTTTGTAATTTAACTGTGAGATGCTCACATGATTTGAGTGGAGGAGAGGAGGCTAGTATAATATCAAGCGAGGACTTAAAGATGATAGCTACACCACCTCCTTGAGCGTTAGGTCTGTCTACTCTGAGGACGGTGTAGTTATCAGGGATAGCTAGGGTAAGAGATGGTCCCGCAGCATCATGCAACCAGGTTTCAGTCACAGCGAGGAAGTCCAGGTTGTTGGTCAGAATGATGTCGGCGACTTCTATGGAATGGGCGACTAATGATCTAACATTTAGAAGAGCTCCTTTTAGTGTAGGAGGGGTGGAATTGATGGAGGTTACAGTGTGATTGTTAGTCTTGTCGGGTAGTTTAGCTGGCCGTTTGCTAGTTCTCTAGTGAGTTCTGGCACCAAGTCTATTGTTACGATCGGTAGGGATGAGGGTAGTGGTTTGAGAGACAGTTAGGTCAGTCGTTATGGAAGGGCTGTAGTCAGGGGTAGGGCAGGATGCTCTCGTGTCGGTAGGGTTTCGCTTGGAGCTATCTGAGCTCTTATTGGCTCTTATTGGACAATTTTGGGAGAAAGTCTTGAACCTTCCATCTTCCTTGCCGATTTCCTCGATCAGGAGGGAGCTCACTCTTCCATCTTTAAGCTCCATTGTGGCAAAGAATGAGTTGAAGTTATATAGAAAAACGTTGTTACCCTCTCCACCTTTCATATAAAAGGTCATCAGCCACGAAATTCAAGCCGGGAATTGCAAAAGGTTAGGAATATGGACCAGTAAGAACAGACTCCTGCTGGCTAAGATAGGCAGCACGGAAGCTGAACTCATCCAGAACCCAGAAAAGGTAAAAAAAAGATCCTCGAAAACGACTGGATCCAAACGCTGGAAGAAACGAACCAACTGAAGTATTCGCTGGAGATTCCATTTAATGCAAGAAAGATCAACGAAACACGCAGTTACCTGGCAAAAAGTCCAGACCGGAAGCTCAGAGAAAATGTTATGAGAATTTGCTTAAACATCATTAACTAACGAAACTTTAGCAAGATGGAAATTGAGCGATTCTGCTTCCTGCCGCTTCTGTACACAGAAGGAAATTAAAGAATCTATAAGACATCTACTTTTGTACTGCCGGGGGCTGATCACCGTACGCTCACGCCATCTGGGCTTCTTATTTAAAAACGTGCAGTTTTACGACAAAGACGAGTGGTGGAGTCGGCTAATGAGTGGGGATAAAACTTCCTGGGTCATCGCTGTAGTCGGTTTTTTTCAAGAAGCTGGATTACTCACTAGAGATAAAAATTGAAAAGGCTGTTGTTCAAGGAGATAAATAACAAATTATTCTCTCTAGAGCTCAATGGAACTCCAAGATCCAGGAGTATTTAAAACAAGGAGCTTGGAATCGGTTGGAACCCAACAATTTATAGGAAGGACACACAAGAAAAACTCTTGTAAAAATTGTTTACATTTCAATTGAAACAAGAATAAAAAAATAAAAAAAAGAAAGTTTAAATTAATCACGGACCACTCACCCCTTACATGGATCAGTCTTAGAAAAGACGCTAACCCTAGAATAATGGTCTGGTTCTTTGATCTTTAACCCTTCTGTTTGAGCGTAGAGCACAGAAGTGGTAAGGAACAAGGAAACATGGATTTCCTGTCCCGTTTTCCTTTAGAAGATGAGAAAGCCAGCAAAATAAGTGGAGCAGTATGTGACAAATCCTTGGATGTCATCCCTTCTCCCCTAGGGGGAGCCCTTTCCCATGAGTGAGGCCAAGGAGGTGAGGCTGCTACCCAATAGTCCCCTTGGGAGTGGTAATCAGCGGGTGGATCTCATGGGGAGGGATCCCGCTATAGGACTAGGGATAACTGTACAGGAAGTTTGTGGTATGCCCAAAACATATCAGAACCTTCCTGATCCTCCTATCCTATACAGGGTCCAGTAATCCCACAAACTCCCATGCACTTGTGTACGGTAGATGATTTGGCCCCCGTAAAAAGCACTGGGATGAGTAAGAGTAGGGACTACCTATGTGAGTCTTATCTGGAAACTGAGACGAAGAAAAATACATGAAACCCAGTTGAGAACATCAATACTTAGATGAAGAAGAAACGTTGACAATAAAGAATACCCCACGGAACACAAATCAGCATTCTAGTCAATACAATCTGTAAATCAGCGGAACATAAAGAGGGAAGATGGACTGAAGCAAAGATTAAGCCTTCCCTCAAGGAGCAGCGAGCAAGAAAGCTGTGACTGGAGGCATCCCTTTTCGATGTGCAGTCAGCAGATAGGCCAGAGGTTTGGAAGGAATGGACGGCAGGTGGACGGAAACCACTGAATCGTTTGGACATGGAGAGAGCCTCGAGCTGGCCAGCTCTCACCGCTGCAGAGCTGCCGCAGCTAGCGAGAAACCCGAGAGAGAGAAAGCATGAGATTGAACAGAGCAGCAGAAGCACTCTGTGTGGACAGAAAAGTCAGGTGGAAGGAATCCACCAAATCGTGCTGGTGCTGAGAGAGCCTCCAGCCACCCAGCTTCCACAGCTGCGGAGCCACCGAAGTCAGAGAGAGAGCAGCAAGAGAGAAAGAGAACGCAGGAGACCGAATGGAGCATCAGGAGCATTCTGTACTAGCAGAGAAGAACCAGCGACAAACACAGAGGTACCTAGTTCGTTGGGGCAAGACAGAAGGGCACAGGAGGCCCAGGAACCAGGGTCTGGGACCCGTTTAGCAATACAGACTGCCTTAAGAACAGGGAGGCAAGTAAATACCTAGCAGGGTAGTGAACCAGGTAAATCTGCAACAACCTGTAAAGAATTAAGAGGGGTCTGGGACCCACCATCAATACAGAAGGAGATCACTAACCCCCTCCTTCATCACAGTACCTGGCAGTCTAGTGAACCAGGGCTGCTACACAAAACCCTAATTGTGAACACTGCAAGAAACCTGAGAAGGGCATGGGTAAGGGAGCCATTTTCCTGGCACTGTGCGAAACCTGGAAAGACCAGGAGAAGGGAGTTATTGCCCCTGGCATTGTGAACACGGAAAGAAACCTGAGGCTCGAGCCTGCTTTCAACTGAAAAGGTTGAAAGGCCCTGATAACGTCCCAGTAATTTTCCATAGGTTCATACACTTGTACCTTTGTATGAATATCTGCAGTATTAATAATCAAGAATGAAGCCTGATGAAGAAGCATGGTTACTTTCAACAAGGGTCAAAGTGAGAACTACAGTTCCATAGACTTGCCTAGTGAGACCTCTGGCAGCAAAGGCTGTTCAAGCCTATCCAGAAAAAAGACATACCATCGTTATGCTTTAATTGTTGAAATAGAAAGGATTATCTGCCAAATAAGCCATCCTAATCTAGCAGTGTTTATATGTCGACTAAAATTTTTGAAAGGTTGTTTTTTTCATTGCCACAGGTTTATTATCTCCTCAATATGGGCATCAAATAACATAGAATTAAAAACTAAAAAAATGAACAAAAGGAGCCTTCATGTTGCTAATGTAAAACCTTAAGTGGGAATTGATAAACAACATGCTTGCCCTACGGAAATGTCAAGCAATATTAACCTTCCGATTAAGGTTGTTGTCTCCAGGGTAGGTGGTTTTGCTTGGAATGCTCCATGCTGAGACTTGTTGTGAGGTCCACACCAAGGCCGGTCGTATAGCGACATGAGTTGTTCATGCTGCTCCGTGGCTTGTTCTTCCTCCTGTTCGTTCAGCACATTCCCCTTTGTGTGCTGGCTGGAAGTCCCATTTTAGCTGCTACCGGTGTAGATTCTACAAGACACAGAGCAGAACACTGTACATAATGGGCTTGTGCAGGCATGGGATAATAGACTGTGTAACTGTGATTGTGCAACAAGGCACAGGGGGAAGCGGAAGGGAGTGGGACCCTCCCAACTCCCACAATCCACCTCTGAGGAAAGACTGGCTCTGGCATCAACCCTGATAGGCTTCCCACCCAAGGCTGAGAGTGGTCCTTATGGCCACCTGACATGGAATGATTTCTGGCCCTACCAAACACTCTTATTTTTAGATTGTAACTATGGATCTACAAGTGCCATAGAGTAATCACTATAAGCAACCAATACCCTGCCTAGCCAGAAATGATCACCAGAAGCAAGTGGCAGTATACAAACATATGTCCAGGGTGTACTAGACTATTTAGTTTGTAGGGTGAACTCAAACAAGGGGTCATTCACCAGAATGTAGCCTTATCTAGCCTTCTTCCACACAATTGTAGAAACAGCCTTTCGGAGAAGGAGTAATGGTTAACATTGCCAGCAGACAAGATGGCTGTCACTCCTTGTGGATTATGCTTAACGTCATATTATCTACAACGTCTCTCCTTCTCTCTCTACTCTGTTGCATCTTAACATTGCCATTTACTGCCATTGTCTCGTGTTTCCTCAAGAGAAATTACTCCTCAGCCTACCTAATGTATGTCTTTAAGATGTTCCTTTTTCCATAGAGCCTCATTGTCCTGATTGTCTTCGTCCTGGGTTCTCACCTCGTCTGCCAAGTAGTCCTGTAACACTTGAGCCTACAGGCTTTTACTGCTTTATGGTTGCAGGCTTCTTCCATTGAAACTAAATTCCTTCCCTGAGGTGCCTTTGGTGTGCTTGTGGAGTGTGCCAAGTGGTTAGCATTGATTCACACATACAAGGCAAAACAGATGGTTATCCTTAAAAGAAGGTTAATTAGAGAATGTGTACCAGTAGGAGTCAAAATACCAATCAGGGTGCTCTAATTATAATTATAAGAAAGCTAAAGATATCCAGATGGTGCTTCTACAGTATGAACTCAGGTCTTGGAGAATCTAAAAAAGCCTTGTTGTACAATGTACTTCCTGTGACAGTTTCAGGTGTTAACTGCACAGAGGCCTAATGGTTTTCTGTAGTTATTGGTACATTGGAGCCAGCCTTGCCCAGGCCCAGAGCACCAGGAAGACAAGAGGCCACCCTGGACTGTCTCTAGTGTTCCTTCTTGGGTTCTGTTGGCTTCCCTACTTCAGGTCGTAGGGTCCTTTGCTTTTCAGTCCTTACTGCTTCTCCTCTTTGTCATGATATGTTATAATATGATATGGCATTTATAACGCGCCTGTGCACAAGTGGTTCTAGGCGCGACAAGTCAAGGAGGAGGAAACAAAGGGACGACAAAACAACGATCTTACCAGGCCTTGTGTCAATCAGATCGTGCAAGTGCAGGGGAGAGGGAAGAGGGAAGGGGAATAGTGCCAGGTGGGAAAGGAAAGGGAGAAGTGCAGGTAAATCAATAAGTGCAGCCAGCAGGTGGCTCATACGTGCAGTGAGAAGGGATTGCAGGGTTGCAGGAACAGACCCTTAAGTGCTGGGGGAGCCCGGAGGCGGTGCAAGGGCAACTGGACAAGCAGGAGCCTGGGCACGAGTTCAGAGGGTATCCAGGTGAGCAGTGCGTGGAGCAGTCAGGTACATCAGCAGGGGAGAGGAACAGAGAAAGCGGAAGCGAAAAGGAAGGTCTTGAGTTGCTTCTGGAACCAGAGGTGGTTCTGCTCAAGTTTGAGAGAGCCAGGGAGGCTGTTCGAGAGAGAGAGGTCCCAACCAAGGAGAGAGATCTGCCCCAAACTCTTTGCTTGGAGAAGCATCTGCCCCTCAGAGAGTTTGAGGTGGATGAGTGGAGAGCTTGAGAAGGAAGAAGTTTTGGAAGAGAATGTTGGAGGTAAAGCGGTCCCAGTCCCCAAAAAGCCTTGTGGACGTTGCAGAGGGTCTTGTTTGTTTGTTTGTTTGTTTGTTTGTTTATTTTGTATAGAGCTCCTGACCCAGGGGTATATGGGCGTTTAAACATCAAGTTACAGGCAAAGGTGAGGGACATTTGTACATTTGTGCAACATATGTATAGTGACAAGAAAGCAGTTAGTGCAGAGATAGTAACAAGCAGACATAGTAAAGGATACATTCATACATTAGGCATACATACATAGTTGGTTATTTATTGAGTAACCAAGTGATGACCTTAGATCTGAAAGGTTGGAAGGTGGGGGTGGATTTGATATCCAGTGGAATAGTGTTCCACAGTTGTGAGGCTAGAACTGGGAAGCCGGCTCTTTTAAGGGAATATTTGGGCACCGTCAGTTGTAGTGTATTGGAGGATCTGGTGGTTCTAGTATTCTTTCTTAAGGTGCATTTATTGGTTAAATAGGGCGGGGCTAGGTGGTTGAGAGCTTTGTAAGTGAGGCAGATGGTTTTTAGGTCTATTTTGGATGGCGAGCCATTGCATGAAATTCTTGTAGCCGAGATATGTTCTCTTCTAGGAATATTGAGGGCGGCACAGAGTGCATTGTTTTGTAGAACTTGCAATTTATTGATTACCGTTTTGTTGGCACCTACATAAAGGCTGTTTGGATTGTATGAGTGCTCTGGCTAAAGTGAGGCTGTTGTTGGGGGAGATCAAGGGTCTGCAGGCCCTAATTAGTTTACCAGTGTAAGCAGTGGCTGAGGCGGTCATATTAATTTGTTTGGCGAGGTTGGTATTTGTGTCTAGATAGAAACCAAGAGTTTTTACACTCTTAGCGATGGGAATGGTGTTACCATCAATGGTGAAGCTGGTGTAACTAGGGCTGAGATTCCAGATGGTATTAGGTGAGCCGACAAGGAGCAGTTCGGTCTTGTCATCATTCAGTCAGAGGCCATGTGTGGCCATCCATGCCTGAATGATGGAGAAGACTTCATTGATACGGTTGGCGTCCGAGTTGTAATTGCCGGATAAAGTGAGGAGTATCTGGGTGTCACCTGCGTAGTTAGTGTAGGTGACACCGAGATGGTCCAGTTTGTCGAATAGGGGCTTTGTAAATATTTTATACAAAGTGGGTGAAACACAAGATCCTTGTGGGACACCGCAAGTAATGGGAATAGGGTCAGCCGCTGCTAGGGGTGAGAAGACCGACATGGTCCTGTTGTCAAGGAAGGAGTGGATCCATTTGACCGCAGAATGGGAGAAGTGTGCTGCCGATGACAAGTGGTTGCACAAGATTTTGTGGTCAACCAAGTCAAAGGCAGCGGAGAAGTCAAGGAGAAGAAGGATGGCAGCCCTACCTTTATCTTTGAGTTCGTCTATCTGGCTCTTCAGATCAACAAGGGCCGTTTCCGTCCCATGTTGAGGACGAAAGCCAGATTGGCGAGTTCCTAGTAATTGGTTTGTCTCAAGGTAATCCTGAATTTGTAAATAGGCCACTCTGTCAAGAATTTTTAGTAAGAATGGGACAGTGGTAATTGGTCTATAATTCGTGGGTATGTCTGGGTCGAGGGTTTGTTTTTTTAACAGTGGTAGGACCCAAGATTGTTTCAGATTACTTGGGACCGTGTTATTGGAGAATGACAGGTTTATTAATTTGGCAATGAAGGGGGAAAGATCCCTGGCTGCATCTTTTATGATCTGTGCGGGGCAACTGTTCCCCTTGCAGTTCGAGGGTTTCAAGGATGCTATAATTTTTTGTACTTCAGGTATGGTTACCTTTTTGAAAGTGAAGCCTGAGCTAGTGTCAGTGGGTGAAGGAAGGGTGGATCTGGAGGTAGGACCATGAGTGAGTTGTTGTCGTTTGTTTTCAATTTTAGTTTGGAGCCCTGAAATTTTGTTAGCAAGGCCATTCTGGATCCCTGTGCACCATGGTTTATCCTTTGTGCAGGTATCTGCAGGAGGAATGGGGTGTTCTAATTCATTTAGAATGTTAAAGAGCTCTTTTGTGCTAGAGCCTGCCTGAGAGATCCTGGAATTAAGAGATTCTTTCTTAGTGCGTGTAATCTCATTTTTGTAGAGGGTGGAGATATTGGTGAGATTAGTTCTGTTGTCTACTGAAGGCACTGATTTCCATAGTGATCCAAGTTTACTTTTTTGTTGTCTGAGAAGTTTGAACTCTGGGGTGTACCATGTATTCAGGTGCACTTTTGGTTTCCCTTTGCGCATTTTTAGTGGGGCAATGATGTCGATAGCTTTAGCCATGGAATCATTATAGGCGTTGACCAGCAGGTTCAAGTCAGTTGTAGCTGGTAGAGCGTTCAGAATAGGGGTCACCAGGGGTATTAAGGCTGCCGCTGTGATGTTGCTATTTTTCCTAGTTGGGTAGGCCGGTGCAATAACAGGCCTTTTATGCATTAGGTTGCTGATATTAATGTCGAGTGGGAGGAAGTAGTGATCCGTCCAGATGAGCTGTATGGGGTCCTTCAGGGTGATGTTGCAATTAAGGGCGGTTACCCAGACAAGGATTCTGCCCTTCGAGTGGGTGGGTTTGGAGCAAAGTTGTAGGAGGCCATGCTCCTCTAGTGCTGTGGCCAGGGCAATGGCTGGGGTGTCGAGAGGGTCATTAAACCCAAGATTGAAGTCTCCCAGTATAATCATTTGTGCTGAAGGTTTGGAACTTTCGGCTACTGGTGAGGTGATATCTTCCTCAAATGAGCCAGGTGAGCCCGGGGGTCTGTAAATTAGATGCATCGTGATAGTACTCTTAGGGGAGGTTTGTAATTTAACTGTGAGATGCTCACATGATTTCAGTGGAGGAGAGGAGGCTAGTCTAATATCAAGCGAGGACTTAAAGATGATAGCTACACCACCTCCTTGAGCGTTAGGTCTGTCTACTCTGAGGATGGTGTAATTATCAGGGATAGCTAGGGTAAGAGATGGTCCCGCAGCATCATGCAACCAGGTTTCAGTCACAGCGAGGAAGTCCAGGTTGTTGGTCAGAATGATGTCGGCGACTTCTATGGAATGGGCGACTAATGATCTAACATTTAGAAGAGCTCCTTTTAGTGTAGGAGGGGTGGAATTGATGGAGGTTACAGTGTGATTGTTAGTCTTGTCGGGTAGTTTAGCTAGCTGTTTGCTAGTTCTGTGGTGAGTTCTGGCACCAAGTCTATTGTTACGATCGGTAGGGATGAGGGTAGTGGTTTGAGAGACAGTTAGGTCAGTCGTTATGGAAGGGCTGTAGTCAGGGGTAGGGCAGGATGCTCTCGTGTCGGTAGGGTTTCGCTTGGAGCTATCTGAGCTCTTATTGGCTAAGACATCAGAAAAGTGTGCGTGGTCATAGGTGGGATAGGCAGATTGTGAGACCAGGAGGAAGGCTGGTGTGGTGGGCAAGAATGGTGTGGGGCAGACGATATGGTGATGTCTTGGGCAGGCAGGTCTCGCTAGACCATTTTTATGGGCTATGTAGCTGTTACCATTGCAGGGTATATTGCTTTGCATGACACAAAAGGGGACATGATCGTGGTAAGGCAAAGTAGCATAATAAGGACGCTAGGGCCGAGGCACCGTGCAGAGGATTGGCGAATAAGGGACATAGGTGACATAGGGTAGGGTAGTGCCAGATAGTAACAAAGTACGAGGGCTGGTATCAAGTTGTATCTGAGTGTCAGGCAGGCAAGGGTACTGGTGAGTGAGGCACAGGCATATATAATGTGATCACCATACCCACAAAAGGTCTGTAATGTCTAGGCTAGGCACAGATCAGGCAAGGTGTAGTTTCTAAACTAGGTACATGGGCAAAGTACAGTATGTTGGCTAGGCACATATCAGGCACAGGTATATATAATGGGAACCATACCCACAAAAGCTCTGCAATGTCTAGGCTAGGCACAGATCAGGCAGGCAAAGTATCTAAACTAGGTACATAGGCAAAGGACAGTATGTTGGCTAGGCACATATCAGGCACAGGTATATATAATGGGAACGATGCCCACAAAAAGTCTGCAATGTCTAGGCTAGGCACAGATCAGGCAGGCACAGTATCTAAACTAGGTACATAGGCAAAGTACAGTATGTTGGCTAGGCACATATCAGGCACAGGTATATATAAAGTTGTAGGCGCAGGGCACATTTAAACTAGTCAATGCTAAGCACAAATGCAAGTGTTTAGTGCAGTGACTAAAATGCAGTGGCGTAATTCCTAACTTTGAGAGAGCACAGTTAAGTAGAGTGTAATGGGTAACACCTAGATTCGAAATTATATCTTTGGGTGAAATTAAGTGTTACAGCAATTGAATATGGTAAGACACATTAGGTGGAAAACATAATGTAATAATACTGTCGAACAGTGGGCACTAACTGGGCACAATAAGGCAAGATAAAACCAGGTGCTTAACATAGTTTGGCTTGATACAATGAAGCGACGCCAAGGGTGTAGGTGGCGCAGTTAGGTTAGGGTGCTATGGGCAATGACAGAATCAATGTGGGTGCAGTACAAAGTGTATTTATACATAGGCAGTAGTTAATGGAGGCTAGTGCAATGCAGGAGTGGGCACGTTCAGTTGGCTTCAGGCGTGCACAATGCAATAGATGTCTGTGTAAATCATGCAGTAGACATTGTTTCAGATATAAGGGCGAACGTTGGTGCAAACGGCAGATACATGTACAGTAGGCCGTGTGTCGGGAAGCAAAAGCAAAAGCACCCTGTGCTCAGAGTCAAGTTGGTCACTGGAGGAAAGGGCTCTGCACACACATTTAGGCAGTGGGGGTGGATGAATAAGGAGGGGTGATGGTACTCAGGCTGGAGACATGGTCAAGCAGACAGTTATTGCATAGATTAGCAGTTAATTGTGGAAGTAGGCACATATATGTGCAGTGCGGCAGAGTTAGGCCATTATGACAGTGCAGCGGCAGGGGAGGGTGGAGGTGTACCTTATATGAAGAGGGCCAGGGGGTCTGGCAGACGGCACTCACGGCACTAAACAGGCTCGAAGCAGGTAACAGCCTTGCCTCCCGTGGGCCTTGGAGGGAGTGGGCCGGCTTCACCTGCCGGCGGCCAATGGCAGTAAAGATAGGCCAGTAAGCCAATCAGGTTGCTGCTGGAAGGCTGGTTAGGCAAGAAGGGCAGCAGGCATCGGGTGGGCGGCCATCTTCAAGTGAATAGGTACCTCATGTACCTTAATGGCGGCGGGGGATTAATTTAGACTTCAGGGGAAAGATCACGCAAATAAAGCCTTTTGCATTCCGATTTTAGCGGGAGCTCGCCTGCAGTAAAACAGGGGCTAATATGACGCTTTTTGGATTCATTGCGCAGATGCCATCGGCGCTTACCAAAAAACAAGTAGAATACAGCTGGGCATGTAGAAATCCTCTGTGGGTCCTCTGCTCCTGCAGGGACATAGCCTGGAGCTCCCGCTCCTTCTGTGGGTGGTGGGGGACTGAACTTGATCCTTGCAGCCACGGGGAGCCAGTGGAGAGATTTCAGTGGGTGCTGGAGAGATGCGATCCCTGGGCATGAGGCCAAGGACAAGTCTCACAGTCCTGTTCTGGATAAGGTGTAAAGGTCGAAGATTAGTGGCAGGCATATTTAGAAAGAGGCCGTTGCAGTAGTCCAGCCTAGTGAGTGTTAGGCAGAATGATATGCAGTACCCTTTGGGAACACCCCACACAATTAAGACTACAAGTGACAGTACAAAATCACCTTTGGTACAAGCCTGTACTACACAGTAAAATGGTGGCGATGGCTGAGCAGCCAGACTTATCTCAAGAGTAAGTGAGCAGTATCAATAGTTACACAAAGGACAGCAATTACTATGATTCAAAAAACACTCACTCAAGGTTTCTGAGTAA
This sequence comes from Ambystoma mexicanum, assembly GCA_002915635.3. Classification (NCBI taxonomy): domain Eukaryota; kingdom Metazoa; phylum Chordata; class Amphibia; order Caudata; family Ambystomatidae; genus Ambystoma; species Ambystoma mexicanum. The sequence continues at coordinate 855,840,341 of CM030321.1, read as the reverse complement.
AATAATATACATTTATTTACACATCAGTTATAAAACATTTCACTAAAGTAAAGCAGTTGAAAAAATCACACTCCTAATACACTACACCACACCCAATAGATTCTGGACAAGTTAGGCTCAAAATGAAGTCTGAACAAAATGGCACTCCAGCAATTTAAAAGGGAGGGAAAGACAAAGTTAGACAGAAATTGAACAGCACCAACAAGTAAGCAGGGCAATCTAGAAAAAGGAACTACAGTGAGGAAATCAGATTCAAGGGACCTGGCCCGAAGTCAATGGACCAAAGTCTTTGCTCAAGATCACATAGTTCAGCGGAGTTCGCGGTTAAGTCTTTGCCAAGAGTTCAGAACAAAGTTTGTCAGTAGAAAAGTTAGCTTAAAGAATGGAGAAGGACAAGTCCTCGGATTGGAGAAAGATTTCACACACTTTCACCGTGGCTGGACGAAACAAACAACTGGATTCGAACAGTACCTTTAAATGGAGAAGAAGCTGTAGCTGAGGCAGACGTTCCTGGCAGGTCCTGCAGGCTGACGGTTCCTGAAGCGACTGTCGGACTGACACGAAGTAGGAAGACTGGAGGGTCCTGCACTGCCCAGGGAAGAAACCAGCAGCAGAGCAAAGCAACGAAAGAAAGGTGCGCTCCTTAAAATGCAAGCTGGGTCCGCTCCTACTGGCTATCCGGTTCACTGTAGCTCTGTACAGCAAATTAAACCAGAGAAGGGAGACCTGGTGAGCAGTTTGGTAAACTGGTTGTTCCCACCAGCTCAAGGGGAGAAGATTCCTTGAAGATCTTCCCTGTCTTTGGAGTATGAAGATTCGGACCTGCAGCAAGGCTTCACCGGGCGGTTCAGTCGTTGTAGGGGTCCTCTTCTGTCAGCTCCTCTTCGGTTCTTTCGTTCCAGTGGTGACTCTGCCTTTCCAGCCCCAGAGACCTGCTTTTTATGCAGTTTTCCCCCATTCACATAGCCTGGCTGTCAATCACACAGCAGGGTGGCTGACCCGCCGGGGCAGTCACCACAGCCAATCAGATTAGAGTGCGACATGGGTCTCCAAGGAGACCCTGTCCAGGGAGTCCTAAACCCCTCCCTCACATCCTGTCCCCACAGACATTCAGGCACCGAAGGAGGGCTTCTGTGCAGAAGCCCGCGAAAGGACGGCGAACAAAGGAACCAAACCCGGTTTGGCGCGCATAGTAAAACACGAGAAAGATTTTTACAAAAAGAAATGGCGAATAAACCCAGCCGAAACCGTATAAAAACGTATATGGTCTAGCGGGTTTAAGTTCGAGGCAACCAAAATAGCCTAAAACAATACCCGGGTTATTTAAGATAACCGCGGTAGGAAAAATAGGGTAGTTACCACTGCCACCAGCCAAGTCTTAATGAAAAGTGAGCAAAACAATGCTCCAAGAGAAACAGACAAAAAGGGATGACTAGTAACCCTTTCCAGTACTCTATGTAAGATAGGGTGTACTGGGTCTGTGGTTTTACAGAGGCTAATAAAGTTAATGGCAACTTTATATGTTCTGAGAGACAGTAGTCAGTCCCAGAAAAAGGAGTCGGAGTTGGGAAGTCTGAAAAAGACAACCCTGTGTCACTGCACTGAAGGTGCTGTGTAACACACAGTAAAAAGATGATGCCTGTGGAGTAGGTGAGGCTCCACAGTCTATGAACACACAAATGTTAAACACACACAGCAAAACACATGTAAGAGTGGGAAAAAAGGCTCACACTCTTACCAGGTGAAAAAAATAAATCCTAGAAATCCAGCAAAACTGCTGAGGGACTCAGTAGGTAAGGGAAATTTGCCATTCTGGAGAATTCTCCCTAACAGAGAGGACCAGAGCTCTGGAGACAGTCAGCCTTTGGGGGAAAGTGAGAAAAGGAAGAATACCTCTGAGGAGGTGCAGCTTATAGTATGACTTCTTAGAGACGTAAGAAATGTTAGGAGAGAAGGAAAGGGTGGAGTCGAAGATGACACAAACATTCTTAGCCTCACAGGAAGGAGCAGGAAGAGGGCCCATGCTAGGCAAAGCTTGTATGCAGTACCCTTTGGGTGCACTACACACTACACACAACACTACACACAACTCTGACTACAGGTATAGGAAACCCAACCTTTGGTATAAGCTTGTACTACACAGTTTTGGTAGCGTGTTGAGCAGCTAGGCTTATCTCAAGAGGGCTCAATGTGAGCTGTAGGGGAGTTACACAGAGATTCACAGTGACAAGTATTCAAATAAACAGTTATACAGGTTTCTTGAATAAACAATTATTAATTTATTTATCAGTCAGTTAGAATAAGCCTTCTTCAGAAGGGAGCAATATAAAAAGTAACACACAAATACACCTTAATACTGTACACTCTTAGTTTCTAAACCAGTAAAGACGCTTTTGGGATGGCCCACAGACACAACCTACACCCTCAGGTGATTTCAATAGTTAGGGTGCTGGGGAAATTAATATCTTACTGTTTGCATTTAGAATATTCTTAGCAGTTTGCAAAAAGGGAAAGGTTATTAGAACAACAAGAAACCACAAATAGTCTTAAGCCGGCAAATACTTTTGGATCCCCTAAGCAGAGTCATTCAGTATAACAGGCTAAGCCAAAGTCAATGGGCGATAGTCTTATATAGGATGAAGCACTTCTGTTAGGTAAGTAGAAAAGTCTTTGCACAATGTTTTAGAAGTCTTTGAAGAAAAGAAGAATCAAATGTAGGGCCACAAGCTGATTAGACTTGAGAGAGGTAGAAGATGCAAGCAACTCTACAATGAGAGGTAAGTTCTCTCAGACTTTACAGTACCTTTGCATTGAAGAAAACGTGCAGCAGATGACTTCTGTTGCTGTGCAGCGCTGCAGATCTCACTGTTCCTGAGCCTCAGTCATGGGCACAAGAGGGAGGACTTCTGGGGACTCCTGCACTGCAATGGGACGGTCACCGCTCGCAACCGGCAATCTTTCCAACACGTGGCACTTCGGTGTTTCAGTTCCTCGGGACTTCCGCAAATAGCAACACCGCGGTTTCTGGCTGTCGAGATGGACTTTCCTTGCTTCTGGGGTCCAGCACTCTGTTGAGGGGGCTCAGGCTCGGTCAGTCCTGCTTCCTGGGAGTCCGGAGGATCTTCCTGGAGCTCTTGGCCAACTTAAAAGCAACGCACACAATCTGGTGTTCCTCTCACTGGCTATTCGGTTTCCAGCAGCAACTCTGTGGAAATACAACCAGCTCCGAGAAGGATTTCCAGGTGGCTTACTTTGGAGTTGATTGGTCCCACCAACTCAAGGGGAGAAGTCATCCTTGCAGGGGCTTCTCTGTCGATACGAATTTGGAGTTTAAGCACAGCAGCAGGGCTTAACTGGGCAAACCAACGGTCCAGTAGTTGCAGCGGGCGTCCTCTTCAAGTTCTTCTTCGGTTCCTTCGTCCAATGGTCGACTCTGTCTTCCAAGCCAAAAGCCTTGCCTTTTATTCAGTTCTCTCCCATTAATTCCAGCCTAGCTGTCAGTCACCCAGCAGGGTGGCTATCCTTGCCGGACAGTCAGCCAGCCAATCACTACAGAGTGCATTTGGGTCTCCTAGGAGACTAAGCACAGGGAGTTTCGGGCACCTCCCTCACTTTCTGCCCACCCCAGACACCCTGTAGCCAGAGGCGGGCTTCACCGGTGAATCCCGCCAAAGACAAAGTGAACAATGGGACCAAACCTGGTTTGACGCGCAGAGTAAATCTCAAGGAGGGCCTTTCCACAAAGAAATGGCGCAAAAAGAAGACAGCGGACATTTTGAAAAAATTGCACCCTTGGGTGCTTTACTGCAGCTGCGAACGCAGCCCGCGGTAAATGCACACCACGGTAGTTGAAACGAAACCACTGCCACCAGCCATTCAGCGAGAAAAGGGTAACATAAAAATGTTACATGAGAAGCTAGACAAAGGGGATACTAGGTAACCCCTCCAGCACCCTATTGTAAAATAATGTGTGCTGGGTCTAGAAAGTTACAAATGTAAGTAAAGTCAATTTCACTTGCTCTGGGAAACAGTAGTTTATCGCCGAGAAGGTATTTAAACCTTTGGGAAATCTGAAAGACTTCTCTGTGCCACTGCACTGAAGGTGCTGTGTGACACAATGTAAAAGATGATGCCTACGGAGTTTGTCAGACTCCACAACCAAAAGAAACACATAGTTCAAAATCAAATTAAAATACACAAGAGAGTGGAAAAAAGAGTCTCTCTCTCTCTCCAGGTTAAAAAGAAATCAAGTCCACAAAATGCAGCAAGGTTGCTGGGGGTCTCTAAGGTGGAGGGAATTAGCACATTTCTGAGAATTCTCCCTAACAGCCGAGAGTGGGTGGTCAGAGAGAGAGAGGAAAGGAGGGAGCAGGCGTCCCAATGAGGAGGATCTCAGTCTTAAGGCAGAGATAGTTTGCGGCACACCATTCCTGAATTGCGGCCAGACAGTCTGGTATGAGAGAAGGAGCAGAGGTGGCTGAGGGGTGCCTGAAAGAGAGCTGGGTGTCATCCACACAAAACTGAAAATTGGAGCAGAAAGTAGCGATGCGGTGGGCAAAAGGTGCCAGGTATTGGTTGAACAGCCAGGGAGAGAGGTTAGACCACTGGGGAACACCACAAGTAAAGAGAGAGATAGAAGAGAGGAAAGACCCTAGTTGGACCTGAGAAGGTCGGTCAGTGAGAAAGGAGGTCAACCGGGCCAGGGCCTGATCAATGATACCCAGGTTGTCACAGAGGCATTTGAGCAGGATGGCATGGTTGACCGTGTCAAAAAAAGACAATAGGTTGAGGAGAATGCGGACAGAAGGGAGATTAGAGTTAGGATTGGAGGGCAGGGCTTCACATGTGTTCAGGAGAGCAGTTTCCGTGCTTCTGGCAGCTCTGAAGCCAGACTGGTGGTCGTGAAGGCAACCAACAGATTCAGTATGCAGATTAAGCTGGGAGATGGCCAATTTTTCCAAGAGTTTGCCCAGGAATGGAGTGATGGAGATAGGGGGATAGTTAGCTGGAGAGGAAGGATCGGCTGAGAGCTTATTTAGAGGGGGTGCACAAGGGAGTGCTTAAGGGTGAGGGGAAAGTTCCAGTGGCAAATGAGTGATTGCAGAACTTGGCCACGGCTGAGGCAAGGGTGTCAATGTGGTGCTTGATGGTTCTGGATGAGCAGGGGAGAACCTGCTTTGACAAGACTTTCATAGATCAGACTTGAAACATCATCAGGGGTGAACAGGGGAAAGGAGGAAAAAGGAGGAGGAGAGACGGCCTCAGACGGGCCAGAAGTGGTAGTGGAGGAGGAAGAAGAAGTAGAGGAAGAGAGGGTGGACAGGATTTCCTGAGGTTTAGTGGTGATATTAAAAGCCAAGGCCATGCAGAGGGCCTGGAAGGGAACTGGAGAGGTAGGAACTGCAGCAGGATTGGCCAGCTCCTTGCAGATTTTGAAAAGTTTGGCCGAATTGTTAGATGCCGCAGAGATGTGGGCTTGGATGTAGGCTCTCTTCTTGGAGAGTACAGAGAGTCTGTACTGCCTTTGTAGCAGGCTGGAGGCCAGTGGTACCTAGCTTCAATGTGGTACACAAAGATCGCTTCCCTAACATCTCTGGCTCCTGGCATACTTCCTTACTGTGGTAGAAGCTGTGAAAAAACTGTCAACAAATAATTCAATAACCAACCCCAGGAAGCAAAAGTAGAGACAGGTTTTATTTCCATACAGCTGTGCAGAAATGTACAGGGAAACAGGGAGAGTATCCCTATACCAAAATGTTGCCATTGAACACAGAAACCTGAGGGTTTGTGTAGGATTTAATACAATACGCCTCACACAGAAAGATCAGTCAGATAAATATAGGTACTTACATTAACAGTTAAGGTTCTAACAGAGACTCCTCTGACTTTAGACGCCATGGTTTTACAGCACCATGCAAGTCCTATTCATTTCTTGGCCTACACACATTTACAGAACACTGCCTTCAGCAGACCTTTCCATTATGCATACTAAGACCCAATCCAGAATGATCCCTGTTCCGGGTGCTCAGGTGATAAAGCACACCTTTATTAATGATGTTGAATGCATCACTGGGCCTTCCTGCACCCTGGGTGGAGGCTAATGTCATGCCCCACTGCCTTACAAGCGTCTATGTGTGTGCTGTGAGAAACCAGAGGGTGTCTCGCCCGCTAGTCCCCGGGGATCTCTCTCTCAGGTGGCCAGGGCACGCCCATCACCTTTGGATCCAGACCCTGGGGGTGGGCCAGTGCGGGAGGATCACCTGGGTGAGAGGTCTTCAGGTAGTGGGGGTGAGATAGCCGATGGTGAGACGCGGTTTTCCCCCTTATTTTGTTTATGATATGATATGATATGATATGGCATTTATAACGCGCCTATACACAAGTGTTTCAAGGCGCGACGAGGCAAGGGAGGGGGAATAAAGGGAAGACAGACAATGATCCTACTAGGCCAGGTGTCATTCAGATTGTGCAAGTGCATGGGAAGGGGGAAAAGGGAAAAGTGCGAGGGGGAAGGGAGAGGGGAAAGTGCAGTTCACAGGATAGTAGAATAAATAAGATAAATAAAACGGCCGGCTGGTGGCAAGTTCAAGGTAAGTGCAGACATAAGTGCTGGTAGGGGGACTGTAGGGATACAGAAAACAGTCTCTAGGTGTAGGGGTTGCCAGGAAGGCAGTGCAGGTGGGCAACTGGCTGGGCCTGGGCCTGAGATCAGAAAGGGTGGCCAGGAACCCGTGCAGTTTCTGTCAGGAATTTAGCTGTGGAGAGGGGGGGGAGAAATCAGAAGCGAAGAGGAAGATTTTGAGGTGCTTCCGGAACCGGAGATGGTTCTCCTCAAGTTTCAGGGACGCGGGAAGGCTGTTCCAGAGGAAGGCTCCTGCAGAAGAGAGAGATCTACCACCAACTTGTTGCTTGGAGAAACGACTGACCCTGAGGGAGTTGGAGGCGGATGAGCGAAGAGCTTGAGAAGGAAGATATTTAGGAAGAGAGAGTTGAAGATTTTGCGGCCCCAGGCCCCAGAAGGACTTGTGGACAATGCAGAGGGTTTTGAACTTAATCCTCGCAGCCACTGGGAGCCAGTGCAAAGATTTCAGTCCTGGAGAGATACGATCCCTGGGCTTGAGGCCAAGGACAAGTCTTGCAGTCCTGTTCTGAATAAGTTGCAGAGGGCGGAGGGTAGAGGCAGGCAGATTTAGATAGAGGCTGTTATAATAGTCCAGCTTAGAGAGAACCAAGGCTCTGGAGACAGTGAGCTTCTGTGGGAAGGAGAGGAAAGGAAGAATACCTCTGAGGAGGTGCAGCTGGTAGAGTGACTTCTTAGAGATGTCAGAGATGTGAGGAGAGAAGGAGAATGCGGAGTCGAAGATGACCCCAGGGTTTTAAGCCTTGCAAGTGGGAGCAGGAGGAGGGCCAAGAGAGGCCGGCCAGAGAGCTGCAGGGAAGGAAGGAGTGGGTGTGCCGATGAGTAGAATCTCAATCTTACTGGCATTAAGGCAGAGGTCGTTGGCGGCACACCACTCCTGGATGGCAGACAGACAGTCAGAGATGAGGGAAGGGGGAGGCCGAGGGTAGCCTGAAAATGAGCTGGGTATCATCCGCATAGCACTGAAAGTAGGGGCAGAGCGCGGCGATGCAGTGGGCAAGGAGTGCCAGGGAGAGAGGTAAGATTCCTGGGGGACACCACAGGTAGAGAAAAAGATATCGGAGAGGAAGGACCCATCCTATGTTTTAGGATGCTCCGAGGTTCGCACCTCCCCCCCTTTTTTACACATACACTGGGCCGAGGAAGAGGGTGGCTGAGAGTAACAACATTAACTTTCACACATCGTACTGGGCATGTCCTGCTAATCGGGTCATGCAAAGACAGGCACTTGATTCTAAGTGCATACACCTGATACCCATTAGCTATCCTCATACAAATAAAAGGCAGAACCCAAAGACACACTCTGAGCAAGGCAGAACACAAGAATGAGCAGGGCTTCTGGGATGAAGGCAAACCTATTGGAGCACAGCAACGGACCAAGGGACGAGCCCAGTGGGTCAGAAAACCCCAAAGTTACCCTGCTGGAGGTTGTTGCCTCCGACAGGCCGTGAGAGACACGTGGAGAAGGCCAAATCCTGCAAGTGAAAATTGCATTGTGTTTCAAGGATGCCAGTGACCCTCCCAGGTGAACGGCAGAGTTGGGTAGGCAAGGCAAAGTCTGTGGTACTAACCTTGACTCGTGAATTGGAAATCGCAAAGCAAAGAAAAGATGCACACATCCGGTGAGTTGGCAAGCGACCTGAAAGACTGGTGTGTGTTAAAGGTTGATATAGCAACATGTATCACAAGTGAAGGCTGCACGCGTGTGAATGAGATGCGAGGATAGGCAGACCTGTGAAAGAACTTTGAAGTAAAAGACAGCTGTGAGTTCAGCAATACTAAGTTATGGAGTGGTCTGGCAAAAGGAATATCCCACTCGAAAGTCTCTGTGAAAGGTAAATTGTTCGAAGCGAGAAAGCGAATATACAGCAAAAGTGATATAAAGAAGTTTAACTCCTAGAGAAGGGGAAAGTAAAAGTGAACTGTACATTTAGAGTCAAAGTGGTCCTGCAGTGGTCTGAAAAGTAAGCCATGCACATTCGAAAGCCTTCGACATACGAAAGTGGTCTGAGCCCGACAGAGGGAGACCTGAAGGGAAGTAAGCTTGGGCAAGGGAGCCCCCCTTTCAAGTTTGTGTTGAACTTTATTGTGAGAGGTCTGAGCCTGGCAGAGGAGGACCTACGAGAACTGTGTGGTGAAAAGTCTTAGCCCGACAGAGGGGGACCTTTGTGAACTTTTTGGTTGAAACATTATTTTTGGAAGTTGAGAAAAGAGACTTAAACATGGAAGGTCAGACGGGCCTCGATCCACGTTCTGGAACTGTGCATTGTGTTGGTTGGAAGCCGAGCCTGAGTGTGTCATCCTGCCTACAGGTACAACCTTACTCTGTGAGGTCTAACGTGGGGAGGAGAGCAGGTTCAACCACAATTATTCATTTGAACACTGATTTTTCATTTTGCATACATTTCTCAATGTTCCACTTTTTTGGTACAAGGTCAGGCATTAGGTTTTGATAGCACAGGCCATTTTGATTTGACAGACTCCACAAGGACTGCGTTATTTATTATTTGATGGTCGAGACTGCTCCCATTTTAGTTATAGGGCAAATTAGGAGTTTCTCCAACCCCAACCATTTTAATATAGGTTTTACAAACTGTACACATTGGGCCTCATTACGAGGTGGGCGGTAAGGGATCACCGGCACCGGTAAGGGCACCGGTGCCGGTAATCCCTTAGCGCCCTACTATGAGTTCCCTTTGCGGGTCCTCCCTTAACACCTGGTTTTTCCAGGCGTTAAGGACGGGACCCGCAAAGGGACTTTAGAGCTAATAACGGTACCGCAATTTGCGGTACTGTTATTAGCGCCTTCCCCATTCCCATTGAGCCTTATGGGGGCTCAAATGGGAATGGGGAAGGGCCCTGGTGAATGGGGAATTACCGGTCCCGCCAACCTTGGTAATTGCTCCATCCACCGGGGCGGAGTCGGTAGGGTTTTGGAGGCAGCCATGGAGCTAATAGCTCCATGGCTGCCTCCAACCTCGTAATGAGGCCCATTGTGTCAGTGTCATACTTGTGATACCATGCCTCCCCCACACTGACAACCAATCACATTTCTCACTGCGCCACCTCCCCAAACATGCCTATGGATGCAGTCTCATCCTCTCCAACATGGCTGCAGTTTTGCTCTGCTCAAGGCTTCATGTACGTCAAGGGCCTCCAATATATTTTGCTTCTCCGCCCATCTTCTCATTAAAAAATCAAATCTCCCTCCTACTCCTTAATGCTGCATCACTCCTGCTCTACACAAGTCTCTTCCCCTCTCTGTTCTCCTCTTTCAATGTCCCTCCACTTTTTATTCATTTCCCTCTAGAACCACCTCCTCCTGCTTCCAGATGTTTGTTCACTCCTCTGCAATAATGTTGCAGGGCTTGGCTCATGGGCCCCCTATGGTGTGGCTTCCAGTTCACTTTTTAAATCTTTATTTTGAAGGTTAAAAACCATCATATAAGAATAATAATACAAGACAGAACACTTGTATGCAGAAATAACAGTGATAAAACCGATACGAGTAAAAATAAATACATTAATTACTCTGATGACAATCATCATTCAATAATAAAGCTCCTACAATCAATGACTGTATAGCATAGGCAGCTCGTTTATCCGTCAAGGAACACAGGTATTTCTTTGCATCTACTATCGTTCTACAGTTACTCTTTCTTAGTAGTGGAATTATAAGCTTTGTCCTTAGGGCATGTGATAGTGGACAGACAAAAAAGAAGTGAGTAAGGTCACCCTGAGATCTATCATCACAAGGGCAGACTGCGCTCAAATTATGACCATTTGCATACGTGCGTCGGCTCAGCAAAATGGGTATTGGTAGGAAGTTGGCCCTTAAACTGAACAGCACAGACTTCTTACCCGGGCTCAGGAACCAAAGCACCTAATTAGTTTTTGCCAGATGGCAATCAAGTGTAAAATAATAAGAGACTGAGAGTTTCCGAATCTCAGTACTATGCCAAGGTTCCTTCTCTGTTCCATAAATGTGGAGTGAAAAAAAGTGGCATCTGTTTTATGTACATTGAGGGAGGAACTGAAAAATCTGGAAAGACCAAGTTAAAAAAATCCTTTTTTATTTGATTTATCCAGCGAATTTTAGAGCAGACATCTAAGATGAACAGTTCCTTAATTAAGAGATGTGTCAGATGTAACTTTGGGTCTGATGCAGAATTGTAATGTTTTGAGACTGATGAGATCACTTATATAATCTAGGCCGGCTTCCTGATGAAGCAAATAGGACAAGGCATATTTTGGTACTCCAAAGACATATTGTAAGATTTTTTTCTCTTTTATTTGGATCAGCAACACAGGTGAAAACTCCCAAACCTCAGCCCCAAATGCACTGATTGTGGTTGACATAGCTGGATAAATGGTAAAGAATTGAGTCAATGTTTAGACCACCCATATCCCACCCAAAATTACCAATAGCACCAATTGCTTGAGCAAGATTAGTGGCAGAGCCATTAACAATGGTCACTCAAGTTCAGCACATTGTTGAACAGTATTCCAAGATATGAGAATTTGGAAACCCACTTAAGTTTCTGTCCAGATGCTGTGATACTGGGTACATTGCCAGTGGTCTTACCCAGACACATCAAGTTGGATTTTTCAGCATTGAAGACCAGATTACTGATATCCATGTATCTAATGTATGCAGTTACAAGTTTTTGTAAAGCATTTGGGGTGTGGGCCAAAAAGACAAGTATCATTTGCGTATGATAGGACACAGATATTTTTACCTGCCATTCTGGGAGTGTCCTTAGTTAATTCAGTTAGGTCTAGAAATAATGGGCCTCATTCCGAGCATGCCGGTATCCTGGGGGTATAATTATTTTATTTTGAAATGCTACCGCAAAAGAGTTGCACAATTCAGAAGATGCAAGGGCCAAGGTGTTGCATGCCTTAGGTGCGCTATATTGATCCAAGATTCGAAAGAGTTTTTTGGGTCTTGTTCTGCCCTTTTGATTTGGATTTCAAAATATGTTCATTGAACTTTGTTAATGGCTTATTTATAATCTGAGCATATTTTTTTCAGTGCCAAGTCAATGCCCGAAGAGGTGTTTTGCTCCGTTTTCGGTCACACACTCTCATGTTGGATTTAATAACTCTTATTTGGGCATTATAACATTTATTTTGCTTCAGACCTAGCCTAATTGTTTTCTTATATTGAGGAACTTTCTCATTAATTGACATATAAGGTAATAATGCTTAGCTAATTCTTCTGAAGATAGGTTTTGACCTATGGATTTGAAACCATGTTGCAGAGGTAGGGTCAGATTGTCTTTGGCAATGTGGCGTGGATTTCTACACACAATTACTTTTGTCTGGTTTCTAATGGGAGGATTAGGAAGTAGCATATCAAAGCAAATTAAGATACGATCCGACCATTGCCGTGAGGACAATGTGGCATTCTTTATTTCGATGTTTCTATGGATAACCCGGTCCAGTGTGTGGCCCTTTGTGGCTTGCATTGTGGATGACTTGATGGAACTCTAGTGCCTCAAACATCGACCATAGTTGGGATGCTCTTGTGTTTGATTAATCCAAGATTAATGTCACCCACAATTAGTCATTGTCTTTCAGGATGGACCATTCATAAAATCAATTTTTTTTAAATGTATTTAATTTTTGTAAAGTGCCCCACGCCCGTGGGCCTCAAGTTAGTTAGAAGTTAAGTATGGTTTTAAAGCTGATGGACGATATATGATCAGGCAGGAAGCAAAGGTGGATTTTGTTAAGTGTATTCTTAAAACACACATTTTCACAGGCTTGAAAGTACTGCCATGATACTGTCTGAACAAAGTGTTGAGTTGTAAACAATGGCAACTCCCCCTCCTTTGGCTCCATTTCTGTTTAAATTCAGAGCACAGTGCGAGGAATTCGACCATCCGCATGGGGAGTGCGCGCTAGCCTGAGCTTTTTTGAAATTTTGAACGAAATGGAATGTTGGTAGATAAACAAACACATAGTCAAGTGTACTCTGGGGGACACAGCCTACCGGTGCAGTCCTCCTGTCATCTTTAGCTAGAATGTGACAGCCAGGGGTACATCAAAGCATCTAAAGACGGGGGAAGGCAACACCTTCCTCCATCCATGGCCTGCCTAATTAAAATATTAAAGGCTCTATGGATCCACCCTGCCTATTGTTAAGTTCTGTGTGGTGGCAGCGCATACTGATGAGAGTTAATTGAAGCAGGCCTTCAAACAGGCTTCTTCACAGAACTAACAAGTGGCACGAAACCTCAACACCTTTTTGATATGCAATATGTCAGCTTGAAGCTAGCTCCCACCCCTCTGTATGAAGGGCAGTGAATTTCATGTTTGGGACAACTGTTTACAGTAGGCAACCTGCGCAGGGCGACCACCTTTCAGAGGGAAGAAGTATTTCAGAACTCTGACCTGGAGGGGCAGAGGTTCAGAAGGCCAACCTAGTTTCTTGCAACAGGGTAACCTCTGGACAAGCCAGACCAATCAGGGTAGCTGTGGCAGGCGGTCAAGACTAGGTCTCAAGAGGGGTGAGGGTGACTGAAAGACCTCAATGAGCACACAAAGCAAGGACACTTACTAATTACTCCAGACAGGTGTTATATTAAAAATATAGACACATTTATTACAAGGCCTTTGTAACATAGACCATAGCAAAGAATCACAGTAACACTAAAGTAAACCAATACATCACAATCAATACAATAAATATACAAGACCGAAGGGGTGTAAGGGGTTAAAAGCATGAAATATGTAGACCACCTAGATGGGTAGGAAAACAGGCAGTGCAAGTAATCGTTAGACCTAGTTCAACATCAAGAATACACCTAACTAAGAGGAAGTCCAAGTCCTACGAAGAGAGGAGCCTTATGCTCAATAGTACATGCATGCACTTGAGCCAATGGACAAAATAGGGTCTCTTCAAGGGTCTCTAGCAGCTCAGGAAGGTGGATAAGGCGATGAAGAACAAGTTCCCACTATTCAAGCAGGACCTCCACTTGAGGGCAGAGGCAGTTTGAGAGTGCGGGATGGAGTCGCTATTTCGCAGTAGCTGTGGAAAGGAAAGGGGCCCTCAGGGGCCACTTTGTGCGTAAAAATGGGCTCCTGCGCTAGGGGCCACTGGTTGGGGTAAGGACTACTCACCGGTCCCCGACGCAGGCAAACCCAAACTTCGCCAGTACAGTCCACTTCGCTGGCAGGTTTGAATGCGACAATCAGGACGTCTCGACCCCGTGTAGTATCCAAGATACAGCGGGGATTCCCAAACAGGACAGTGGCGATTTCTCCGCTCGGGGTGGATGAATCAGCCCAATTCCACTGCAGCAGGCTTCAGGGTCAAGGGGGTCACAAATGCAGCGAACTTGCACAGGTCGTTGTCGTAGCAGGGCAACACGGTAACCGTGTTTACTACGGTCCGGGCGCACTCGTCTTACTTCTGACTTGGGAATGCCCAGTGTACGAAATTTGGTGTGAGGGTGCGGTGGACACAGAGCAAGCAGTATACCAAGTTTCGAGGGCCTCCTCGAAACAGCGGCGGTAACAGAGCAAACGTCCAGTGAAAGCTGGTCAGCCCACTGGTTGGCCCAGGGACACTTCCAAATAGGCTTACTTGCAGGGTTTGATGAAGGTGCCGAGAATAGTTGATCCCACTATTCCAATGGGTCGAAGCATCTTCGCAGACCTTCTAGGATGATCAGAGGCAGGGGGTCCCACAGGATGACAGCGGGCTCAGGGTGCCAAACCTTCCAGCGGGTCACCAGCGGTTCCTCGACTCGGCTTCTTGTTGCAGGATACTTGGCTCCTTATCCTTTGTTCGTGTGAACTCAGGAGATCGACATGGTAGTGGTGTTTTCAGCCTCCTCTTATCCAAAGTTCCCATCGTGCCAAAACGGAGAGGACCCAATGGGAGATCTGCTCACAAACACTCACTCCATACGTGGACCAATCACGGACCACAGTGGTCCCAGGCATTCAGGACACTCCAGACTCTCTGGCACCCAGGATGTGTATTGGGAACAGACATCCCAGCCCACATCCTGGAGGCACACACACAAGGCATGCAGAAGCCCGCGAAAGCATCGGGTTTCGCGGGAAAGTGCATGACCAAATAAGGACTGACCCGGGTCGACTCGACTGGGGAAGGTGAAGGGGCAAGATGGCCAAAGACAGGACAAAGAACCTTGTGGCATAGCCATTTTAGAGCCAGGCCACCTATTCGTGGAAAACGCGGTAAGCGCAGTGAACATGGCAAGAAAGGGTTAAAAATATAAGAAAACGATAGCTGCCACCATGCCTGTCCGTGACACATCAGCACAGTTCATAAAAAGTCCAGCAAGAGTTTCTACGGCCTTTGGAATGACTAGAGACCAAAGTGTGCTGTAAGGTAAGTTACATTGCACACTTGTTACATGTTGCACAAAAGTTGCAACATGAGGAAAGGACTAAGGGAAACAAAGTCTCCCAGTACTGACTGTATTAAGGGCAGGTCAGTTCCCCATAAAAAGTGAGCGAAAGCCCAGAGAAGTGCAGCTGAGGGCTGAGTTTCTCTGACAAAGTTTAGTTCAGGGTGTTTAAACAGCAGCAAAAAGTTTGGGGGTTGACACATGGAGGGAAAATTACATTCAAATATGAAATCTTTCCTAACACTCGCCCTTCCCAGACTAAGGACAGGGGGAACTAATCCACCCCTGGATGAGTTTCTTGTTCAGGTTGGTTAAACATTCTGGGCAACCCATCAGCATTGCTATGTTGGACACCTGGCCTATGCTCAATAGTGAAGTCAAAGCCTTGCAGACCTATGGACCACCTAAGCAACTTTGGATTCTCTCCCTTCATGTTCATTAGCCACTTTAAGGGCTTATGGTCAGTTTGCTCAGTGAAGTGGGTCCCATAGAGGTGGGGCCTCAGCTTCCTAAGGGCCCACACAGCAGAGAAACATTCTTTCTCTACTGTGGACCATCTGAGCTCTCTGTCCTTAAGATGGCGATTAATGAAGCCAATTGGGTGTTCCTTACCCTTCTCATCTACTTGTGATAGTACAGCTCCTATCCCAGTGTCAGAGGCATCTGCCTGCACAATAAAACGTCTTTGGTAATCAGGGGCCCTGAGCACAGGGGCCTGGCACAAGGAGTCTTTTAAGCCATTGAAGGCCATCTCACACTCTTCAGTCCAAGTTACCTTCTTGGGTTTCCTTGGAGTTGTGAGAGCAGTCAGAGGGGCAGCTATGGTACCATAGTCTGCCATGAAATTTCGGTAGTACCCAGTGAGTCCTAAGAAGGCCGTCACTTGGGTCTGTGTAGTGGGGGTAGGACAGTCTTGTACTGCTTGTACTTTACTGGGTAGAGGCTGTACCCTCCCTCCACCTACTTCATGTCCAAGGTAGACCTCTGATCCTTGTCCAATCTGGCACTTACTGCCTTTATGGTCAAGTGGGCCTTCTGAAGAGTCTGTAACATAATTCCAAGGTGTTTCACATGGTCTTCCCGGGTGGCACTGAAAACTGCTATATCATCCAGATATGCAAGACAGAATTTATCCAACCCATTCAACACATGATTCACAAGCCTCTGGAAAGTGGCAGGCGCATTCTTCAACCCAAAAGGCATTACCCTGAACTGGTAAAGGCCCTCTGGAGTTGGGAAAGCTGTCTTCTCCTTGGCATGTTCTGCAAGGGCTATTTGCCAATAGCCTGCAGTGAGGTCAAATGTGCTGAGGTACTTGGAGGCACCCAAGGTATCCACCAGCTCATCTGTTCTAGGCACGGGATGGGCATCTGTCTTGGTGACAGCATCCAGAGCCCTGTAATCCACACAGAACCTCAATTCAGAAGTACCTGCTTTTGGAACCAAAACCACAGGGCTGGACCAAGGACTACGGGAAGGTTCAATCACCCCAAGATCCAACATTTTGTTGACCTCTGTCTTAATGTAAGACCTTACTTTGTCTGACATTCTGTATCCCCTACTTTTGGTAGGTACACTGTCTCCTGTGTCTATGTTATGTTTGCACCAAGGTGTCAAACCAGGGGACTGTGAAAACAGGGGGGGGGGAATTGCCTAAGCAAACTTTTCACCTCAGCCTGCTATCAGAAGTCAGGTGAGGGGCCACTCGGCTACCCTCAATGGAGCTATCTGAAGGACTGCCTTGGAATAGGTCAGGAAGAGGTTCAGAGTCCTCTTCCTCAACATCTGAAGCCAATAGCAGTGCTGCGATTTCAACTGTTGGGATGAAAGCCTTCAGCCTATTTACATGGAACACTTTTGGAGCCTGTCCAGGCCTTCCAAGGTCCACTAAATAGTTGACCTCACCCAGTGACTCCACCACTGTGTAAGGGCCTGACCATTTATCCTGCAAAGCTCTAGGCCTTATGGGATTCATGATCAGGACTTTCTGGCCAGGTGTGAAGTTGATGAGGGAAGCTTTCTGGTCATACCAATGTTTCACCAAAGCTTATCCTGCCTTCAACTTGTCACTAGCCAGACCCATCAGGAGTACCATCCTTTTTCTGAGCCTGAGCACATAGTGTATTACGTTGGTAGTAATGGGGGGAGTGAGCATCTCCCATTCCTCCTTGACTATGGCTAAGGGTCCCCTTACAGGGTGACCAAACAGAAGTTCAAAGGGGCTGAAGCCAACCCCCTCTTGTGGTACCTCTCTGTAGGCAAACAGTAAGCATGGTAAAAGAAGATCCCATTTTCTTCTTTGAGGTTCTTCCAGAGCCCCAATCATACTTTTCAAAGTCCTGTTAAACCTTTCCACCAGACCATTGGTCTGGGGGTGGTATGCGGAAGAAAACATATAGGTGACCCCACATTCCTTCGCATAGCCTGCATATACTTTGACATAAAGTTGCTGCCTCTGTCAGACAAAACTTCTTTAGGGAAGCCAACCCTAGTAAAGATGCCAAGTAAAGCTTTTGCAACTGACACAGTTTTCAATGGAATGGCCTCAGGATACCTGGTGGCATGGTCGACCAGCACCAGGATAAACCTATTGCCTGAGGATGTTTGGGGGGTCAAGGGGACCAACAATGTAGATCCCTACCCTCTCAAATGGTATCCCCACAACTGGGAGTGGTACCAATGGAGCTTGGTTTGTTGAGCCACTCTTACCAGCTAACTGGCAGGAGGCACAACTCCTGCAGTGGCTTTCTACTTGCACCCTCATCTTGGGCCAGTAGAAGTGCATGGATAACCTTTGCTTGGTCCTCTTAATTCCAAGGTGACCAGCAAGGGGCACTTCATGTGCCAGCTGCAGGAGGAAGGTTCTTACAGCAACAGGAACCACCAACCTCCTATGGTCTCCTTATGTAGACTCTGTAGGCTCACTGTACAGGAGCCCACCTTCCCAATAAATCCGATGCTTCCCAGGAGGCTCACCCTCAAGCTGGGAGCAGGCCTGTCTACTTAGGCCTTCCAGAGATGGGCACTCACGTTGGCCTTTACTGAATTCTTTCCTGTCAGGACCACCTTCTACTAACAAATCTTTTAGTTCAGAATGGTCATTGGGGTCAAATACTTCAGGCATCACCACCTCCTCGTCAGGTCCTGGTGATTGACCAACTACCTCCACCTCAGTGGTAGGTGAGTTAGGGGGAATATTTTCTTTCCATCTTTTGGATTTTCTCACTCCTTTAGCCTTGGGTTTCCCCATTTGGCTGGGGCAGGGCATTGGTCTTGGCCAGTATTGCCCTTGTTTGATACCTTGTGCAGGGTCTGTCAGCCGTGTCTCCCACAAGCCCTAAAGCTCTGAGATCATTGCCCAACAAGACCTTTCCTGGGACACTTCTCTGTATGCTCACTGGAATCCTAACTGCTGTACCATTTATAGTATGATTTACAGGTATTACTGGGAACATGAGAGGTGGGCCATCAGCCAACTTAGTGGGCATCAGAGAGGTCTGGCAACTTCCTCTGGGTCTACCAAGGTAGAATTCACTACAGTTCGACTACACCCACTATCCCTAAGAGCTGGAGTATCTACTCCATTGTTCAGTACACTGTCTTTAAAGTAGTGCTTGGTGTTATCTGGAATCCTAGCATAAGCCTCTGAGACTTTAGGCTCCCAGGAACCCAGGGAAACTAAAACTACCTCAGCTTCTATCCCACTGGGGAAGGAGTCTGAGGAGAAGGATGCTCCTGTAATCTCTTCTTCCTCATAGGAGGAGAAGGCCAGATTAGCAGAGTGGACCCCCAAGGTTTTTACCTTACATCTGGGATCCCCCTTCACGTGGTCAGTTGCTCCACAAGCAAAACAAGATCCATTGGGTATGTTTACATAGGGAGGCTTACTATAACCACAGTTCTGTTTTGGAGGCTGACCTCCACTACCCTGTGAGTTCTCTTGTGTCTTACCCTTATGTTTCTTTTTGTGGCCCTTATGGGAGGAATATTTATCAGTTTCCCCATCCTCTTTATCTTTGGAATTTTTCCCTTCCTCCTGCTTACCAGGATGAGTCTTGTCCTTATGGGACACTCTATGTGATACCCACAAATCTGCTGCAATGGCTAGCTTCTTAGGATCTATCTCCTTTGAATCTGCCAAATGCTGCTTAAGCTCAGGGGAAGAAGATGCAAAAATGTGTTCCAGCATGACAAGACTTATCATGCCTTGAAAGGTAGAGACCTTATAACCTTCAGCCCAGCCAGTCAAGTTTTTTAAGGATTCAGTTACATAAGATACCCAAGTACCACCTTCTTTCTTCTTGTACTCTCTGAATCTTTTTAAGTATTGGGCAGGAGTCTTTTCAAACTTTAAGATGAGAGTCTGCTTCAACATTGCAAAATCTGCTCTCTCAGCTTTTGGCATTTCCATAATGGCACTGCAGCCAGAATGTGGCAGTCTGCTAAGTAACCAGGCAATTTTATCAGCATTGCCAACTTGTTGAACTTCACATGCATACTCAAATGTATTCAGCCTGTCCATGATGTCATTCTTTTCCTCATACACACTGAGCAGATCTTTTGGAAACCTTGGATGAGAGGAGGCCCCAGAGCCATGTCCAGGACCCTTGGATCCATTGGCAACTTGAAGCTTGGCCAGTTCCAACTGGTGATCCCTGTCTTTTGGTTTTTCTGCCTGCTCTACTTTTAGTTTGGCCATATTGAACTCAAGCTCCTTCTGCCTAAACAGCAGCTCCTGCTTCTTGAATTCAAGTATGGCCTCCCCATCAGCACTGGCAGAGGAAACATTCGACATTACATCCTCCATGTCCTCATGGTTGCTGTGGATCAGTGCAGCGGCAGAACCATCCGTTCTACCAGTGAGAGCAGCCCCACCTCCTTCTGCACTGTCCTTAGAAGCTATAGCTCTAAGCTGAGCATCTTGCCAGTCCATGATTCTCTGGATCATTTCTACTTGTGTGCCTTGAGAGGAGACACCTCTCTCAGCACACATCTTTCTTAATGTGTCGGATTTAGAAGCATTTAAAGTTAACAAGGTACTTGTTTCCATACTGTTAGATAGGACTATGGCCTTTAAAAAGTTATACTACAACAATTCACTATGTGTCCTGGTAGAAATAACTTCACTAGTGTGCAACACTGGATACCTTCAGTCCTATCCCACCGCTGTACACCAATTTGTTAAGAAGGATTTCTGAACTCTGACCTGGAGGGGCAGAGGTTCAGAAGGCCAACCTAGTTTCTTGGAACAGGGTAACCTCTGGACAAGCCAGACAAATCAGGGTAGCTATGGCAGGCGGTCAAGACTAAGTCTCAAGAGGGGTGAGGGTGACTGAAAGACCTTAATGAGCACACAAAGCAAGGACACTTACAAATTACTCCAGACAGGTGTTATATTAAAAATATAGACACATTTATTACAAGGCCTTTGTAACATAGACCATAGCAAAGAATCACAGTAACACTTAAGTAAACCAATACATCACAATCAATACAATATATATACAAGACCAAAGGGGTGTAAGGGGATAAAAGCATGAAATATGTAGACCACCTAGATGGGGAGGAAAACAGGCAGTGCAAGTAATCGTTAGACCTAGTTCAACATCAAGAATACACCTAACTAAGAGGCAGTCCAAGTCCTACGAAGAGAGGAGCCTTATGCTCAATAGTACATGCACGCGCTTGTGCCAATGGACAAAATAGGGTCTCTTCAAGGGTCTCTAGAAGCTCAGGAAGGTGGATAAGGTGATGAAGAACAAGTTCCCACTATTCAAGCAGTACCTTCACTTGAGGGCAGAGGCAGTTTGAGAGTGCGGGATGGAGTCGCTATTTCGCAGTAGCTGTGGAAAGGAAAGGGGCCCTCAGGGGCCACTTTGTGTGTAGAAATGGGCTCCTGCGCTAGGGGCCACCGTTTGGGGTAAGGACTACTCACCGGTCCCCGACGCAGGCAGACCCAAACTTCGCCAGTACAGTCCACTTCGCTGGCAGGTTCGAATGCGACAATCAGGACGTCTCGACCCCGTGTAGTTTCCGAGATACAGCGGGGATTCCCAAACGGGACAGTGGCAAATTGTCTGCTTGGGGTGGAGGAATCAGCCCAATTCCACTGCAGCAGGCTTCAGGGTCAAGGGGGTCACAAATGCAGCGAACTTGCACAGGTCGTTGCCGTAGCAGGGCAACACGGTAACCGCGTTTACTCCGGTCCGGGCGCACTCGTCTCACTTCAGACTTGGGAATGCCAAGTGTACGAAATTCGGTGTGAGGGTGCCTTGGACACAGAGCAAGCAGTATACCAAGTTTCGAGGTCCTCCTCGAAACAGCGGCGGTAACAGAGCAAACGTCCCGTGTAAGCTAGTCAGCCCACTGGTTGGACCAGGGACACCTCCGAAGAGGCTTACTTGCAGGGTTTCATGAAGGTGCCGAGAATAGTTGATCCCACTATTCCAATGGGTCGAAGCATCTTCGCAGACCTTCTAGGATGATCAGAGGCAGGGGGCTCAGGGTGCCAAACCTTCCAGCGGGTCACCAGCGGTTCCTCGACTCGGCTTCTTGTTGCAGGATACTTGGCTCCTTATCCTTTGTTCGTGTGAACTCAGGAGATCGACATGGTAGTGGTGTTTTCAGCCTCCTCTTATCCAAAGTTCCCTTCGTGCCAAAACGGAGAGGACCCAATGGGAGATCTGCTCACAAACACTCACTCCATACGTGGACCAATCACGGACCACAGTGGTCCCAGGCATTCAGGACACTCCAGACTCTCTGGCACCCAGGATGTGTATTGGGAACAGACATCCCAGCCCACATCCTGGAGGCACACACACAAGGCATGCAGAAGCCCGCGAAAGCATCGGGTTTTGCGGGAAAGTGCATGACCAAATAAGGACTGACCCGGGTCGACTCGACTGGGCAAGGTGAAGGGGCAAGATGGCCAAAGACAGGACAAAGAACCTCATGGCATGGCTATTTTGGAGACAGGCCAACTATTCGTGCCAAACGCGGTAAGCACGGTTAACATGGCAAGAAAGGGTTAAAAATATAAGAAAACGATAGCTGCCCCTAGTCCTGTCCCTGACACATCAGCACAGTTCATAAAAAGTCTAGCAAGAGTTTCTAGGGCCTTTGGAATTACTAGAGACCAAAGTGTGCTGTAAGGTAAGTTACATTGCACACTTGTTACATGTTGCACAAAAGTTGCAACATGAGGAAAGGACTAAGGGAAACAAAGTCTCCCAGTACTGACCGCTTTAAGGGCAGGTCAGTTCCCCATAAAAAGTGAGCGAAAGCCCAGAGAAGTGCAGCTGAGGGCTGAGTTTCTCTGGCAAAGTTTAGTTCAGGGTGTTTAAACAGCAGCAAAAAGTTTGGGGGTTGACACATGGAGGGAAAATTACATACAAATATGAAATCTTTGCTAACAGTATGTGATTTGAGGGAGGCAGAAAGTCTGTTCTGCCACAAACTTCAGAAGAAACCTGCACTTTGATCAGGAGTCACAGAGAGCTCAATTAACCAGAGAGACACTTTGATCCACAATATACAGGAAGATGAGTGGGACTTATTAGTACATGTTGTCACCCCTTACCTTTCCTGTTGCAAAGCACTCTGGTTATGACCTCATGGATAACAGAAGAATGTTGGTGGGGTCCCAAGATCGGTTAATTAAGGTAGGCTTAGCCTGCACCAATCGCTGGGGCCCATTTGGCTTTAAAAGAGGGCTGAGCCTCTCAATTAGCAGATCATCTGACGATTTTGAAAGGAGTAAGAAGAAGGACTCATTTGGACCCTGGCTGAAGGTACAGTCTGCCTTACAGCTTCCGCCAGTGAAGGAAAGCCAGCATTTGCAAGCGGGAAGCATGATCCCTCCCATAAACATTTCCCGGGGAACAGAGAGATATACCGGAATCAGAGGACAAGTCCAACAGCTTCAGAACTGGTACCCAATCAGCACACAGTTTGCCCTGCTAGGTTCTGCCAGTAAGCTTCCTAGGTGGGAAGTGCCAGAGACTATCTGAACAAAGTACAAGGCCATTGCCTGCAAACACTCTCCTCAGCTTTGGGCCATCCGCCTTAAAGGACGACACAAGCCCTGCGAAGAAGCTAGGAGGAGTGCCACGACAAGCATCAACCAGCGTCCATCTTTTAAGGACATTTTCGAGGCAGTCGAGCCCTCCAACCACGACCGGCTGCACCACTGATTGTTGTCACGCTGTAGTCACTAAAGCCGTCCGAGACGCCTCAACCAGTGTTTCAGGTACGCCAACCAGCACATAGACAGTGGGCCTCATTACACAGATGGTGGTAAGGGTTTACCGGTACCGGTAAGGGTACCAGTGCCGGTAAACCCTTACTGCTTTACTACGAGGTCCCTTTGTGGGACCCTACCTTAACAGCTGGTTTTATCAGCCGTTAAGGACAGGACCGCAAAGTAACCTTGGAGGTAATTACGGTACCGCAATTTGCAGTACCGTAATAACCGCCTTCCCCATTCCCATTGAGCCCTATGGGGGCAAAAATGGGAATGGGGAAGTGCCATGGTGACTGGGGAATTACTGCCCCCCCACACCTTAGAATAGGGCAGTAATTCCGCCATTCACCATGGCAGACTCGGTAAAATACCGGCGGCAACCATGGCGCTAAAAGCGCCATGGTTACGGCCGTCCGTGTAATGAGGCCCAGTGATTCTTGACTCTGAGCCGCAGTGTAGGGCAGCCTGCAGCCGTCCGTCCAGCCTCGCTTGCCAAACTGCCTGCCGCATAATATCCCAGCTGTCTCCCATCTTGAACTCTGTCACAGGAGCTGCAAAGCGTCCTGGAACCGACTCGACACTGTCGAGCATCAAGATCACCTCACGCACCAGGTACATTGTGGTTCTGTCCCCCTGGTCATTTTCCGAAGGCCCCTAGTGACATTTACGACCCCTTGCTCCCTTGGTGCTGAAATCAAATAACGTTGAACAGTTAAGACTGATTGCTTTACCGAATACCCTACTGTCAGCATCCACAGTGCATCCCTTTCCTTCGTGAAACTGTCTGTCCTCTGTGTTTCTTTACAGGGTGGGTTGTATTTTGTAATGTGCTAGAATTGTCTGTTGTAATAATAATAAAGTACATATTTTATACAACCTTGACTGGACAGTTCCTTTTATCATTGGGTAATAATTGTATTTTCGCTGTGTTGCAACTAGCAAATGATCCACGACCTGTCGTTCCGTCCACGTTACCAAAATTGGACAAGCAGGTTTATAATTTACTCGTGTTTCCAAACTGTTCGGATCCCTTCAGGTGTACCAGGGGTGTGGGGCTGATTAATGGTTTAGAAACCGATATTCATCCCTGGACCACTGGTGCCCCGGAAGTTGATTAGTCACACACAGTGTACGTCATGGCTGCCTGTGGACATTTCTGGGCCTCAGTGACCTTGAAGCCAGGTTTCCGTAAGAGCAAATATGTCTAGTTTATGCAGGATGATAAGGTCAGAAATCTCATTTGAGAGGAGAGGGATCAAACACTTGATAATGCACATTCCAAAGTGGAATTGCGTTTAAGGCTGGTACTTTTTGAGTTAGACTGTTTTATGCTATTAAAAAGGTTAGGATAATGTGCCAGATAGTTTAGTCCCTAATTGCCCTGCTCGTGATAGTTTTTTCAGTTGTTTTTCTTGTTTTAATCCCTTTTCCAAGTTGTGCCTGATTGTTAACTCCTTGTTGGTAATTCTTGATAATTGTGGAGTGTGGGGCTTCAGCCGAGCACTTAAAAAGCTGGTCGGCCATTTTGAAGTCTGCCGGAAGCTGCAGTTTCTGCTAGCCACTCTGTGAGGCTAGTGCTGGTTGCCTTGGTCGATCTCCACCATAAGTCCTTATTCGAAGATCTATGGTTCTCTCTACAGATGATCGTTTTGGCAGCAGTGGCAGCTGCGGCTCTTCTTATCTGCTCCTTGCAAGGGCCAATAGTGTCATACCGATTTTTTGTAGCTGGTCTGGGTGTTTGGGAATGGGTCCCACTCTACCTGCTTCCTGCGTAACCAAATGGGAGCCTTTCAGTTTAGCTCACTCTGTGCCCTGGGTCATGGACGGGTCGATAAGGGGGGGTCAACTCAGCTTGCGAAGTAGATGTGTTGAATAGTCAACCTTTGCATTGGGGCAGGCATGGGGCCTGAGGTCCCGATCTACTTTTGTTATTGCCACACCTGACCCGGAGGCGCTCTGAGAAAATCCAAATGCATCACCTCAAGGCATTGCTTCAAGTAGCGGGTGGGCATCCCATGTCCCCACACCCTCACTGACTCTGCAAGGCAAGATCTCTACTGTGACTTTATCACATTATCCATGCATTTCACTAAAGAGTAGGTCGATTTATGACGCAGTATTTATTTCCTTAAGAAGCATAAAACCCAACCTAGTTCCTGAACCAGTGGCAGCACTGCTGCAAGAAGGACAGATTCCGGGTGATCCTCCTTCTCTCCCTGTGTTCACGGCCTGCCTGAGTTATTCCATTTAAATGGAACTCTTATGTTGTGTCAATACGATTACCATAATGTGGCTAATAGCAGCAGTATATTAGGTTGTAATTAAGCAATAAGCCACGAGCTGTGGGGGAATTACCCTGCAGCAAGGGGCTTATTGCAATTAGTACCGTGGCCTGCAAGACCGGTGCACTAAATGCATTGTTTTTCTATTCCGAAAAGCTGCAGAATTTCGAAACAGAAAAAAAAAATGTCAAAATAAATTGGCCGGCGGGAAAGGTAAAATGGCGGCCATTCAAAATCAATGTAAAAAAGTAAACAAAGAAAATAGCCACCATGGAAAGGGAGAAGGGACTACATGTTGTCCCTTCTCCCTGTCTATGGTAGCTATTCAAAAAATAGTAAAAATGTAAACATAAAAATGGCCGCCATGGAAAGGAGAAAAGGGACTACACATAGTCCCTTCTTCCTTTCCATGACGTCTTTGTGAAAATGCATTTCATTATCGTGTCGTTAGAATAAGCCTACCTGCACACATATGACCCTTAGACTCCATCTCTGTCAAGTGTGCTCTCTTTTAGGTTTTCAAATGGCCTGTGAAAATAATGCGCAAAATAATGTTCACTGCACAGCCTGAAAGGCCAGTGAATGCATTTCTGAATAAAATATGCGTAGCTAATGGCATTTACCAGTTTAGCTTCAAGCCTTGAACGCACAGACATGAACGTAGATAAAGGGTTGTTATGACTGTTCCTGGCTCCTCACTTTGCGAGGCTAATTCCCTACTAGAGATTAAATGCAGCACAATTCATGCCATATATTTCTGAAAGCCTCTATTCCCGGACTGAGATACAGAATGACCTTTTAGACAAAACCAAAACATAGATAATGAGGCGCAAGGAATGTTACCTTGTGCAAAGGAAAGAACGAACTCCTTTGCTCTGCCTTGAGACCGTATATTGTCTGCAAGGTTGAGGGTGCAGAATGCACTGCACGTTGTCATGGCAAATGTCTGCATTACACGGATCATAGCTATGTATTTTTCTTGTGCAGCCTAGGCTGAAAATAAGTCTACTTAAGACTGCACATCCCTCATACGTCGGCTCATTTTTCTCTATGACTGACTGTATGCCGTTCTAGAGGAACCTGAGTCCCACTTAAGTGTGAAATAACCTTTGTGATATATTTGCTTGTGACTGGTGTGTCTTCATTCCTTTGCAGTTACTCAGATTACAGACTAGTCCGGATCGAACTAGAGACGACCTTTGACTGCAAATGTGACACTGCTGCCAAACTATATAAGGAGCAGGTGCTGAACACCCCACAAACAGAGAGTGGCCAGGAAGACAAAGAGGGCCGAAGCAGCAGTCAGCAGTGAGAACATGGCGGCCGAGTCCACAGAAGTGTATACATATGAAGAAATGTTTGATCCAGAAATCTATGTGGAAACCCTCGTCGAGGGGACAGGTGACATTCCGGACTCAACAATGTTTTTGCTTGAAGAGTTGTCGAAAGCTTTCACCTCAGGTAAGCAAATTCCACTCTCTAGTAAACTTCATAATGGCCACTTGCCCCATGCCACGTGCCAGATATCAACAATCAATGGAGGCTATCTACCAATGGGACTGGCATACTGGCGTTTGTAGACTCCTATTTGAGATATGAACGGGGACAGACATCAAAGTGATATTGACAGTGGAGCAGCGGTTGGATGTGCCACGTGTCTCAGCCCACTGGGGGGTCGAATGAATACAGCCTGGCTTGCCCGCTCAGCCTTTCAACCTCCCACAGAAATATCTTCACCATCTCCTCCTGTGACCTGCGTGCCCATCCTCGGCACTTGGTCAGAGTAACTGCATTTTCCCAAAAAAAGGAAGTGCCAAATTTTGAATATGTTTTGAAATCACCAAGACTGGCGAACATTTTTAAAACATTCAGAAATGTGCAATTGGTCCGTTTGACATTTTTGGGAGTAGTGCACACCAATATCAAATTTTTATTTAACCTATACACATATTTTTAATTTCAAGTGTCGTCGAATTTAAATGTTTATTTTGTAAATGACACGTCAATAACAGTGGCAATGACAAGTTGAGATGACTATTTAGCTGTGCAGGTGAGTGGGTATGTGGAAGATGGATGTGAATGCAGGAGGGACACTTAGATACCGTTTCAGACCTGTGACGCAGCTCTCCTGTGGTGTTAAGCTGAGACAGTAGCAAAGCTGGCTTAGGGCAGGGTGGCCAGGTGACCGCCCGGGGTCATTGTCCCCCAGGGCGCTAGCTCGGGGAGCTTTTCAAGGGCTACCCCGAGCTGGCTTGGTTGGAGTGTAATTATGAAATTAAATGCGCTCGCGGGAGCGGGCGCCTTTAACAACAATAGAGATAATTACCACCCTGCTCCAGCACAGGAGTGGGGCCATGATCATCTTAATATGATGCCGCAGCACACTATTGTTAAATGTGCCGACTCCCGTGAGCGCTTTTAATTTTAAAATGACATTTCTCCCACCACAAAAAAAAAACATTTGGCGCCTCCACTCCCACGCAATTACCCAGGGGCGCGGCGGGGTGTGGGGGGGGGGGAGTGGGCGCCAAATTGTTATTTTTCTGCCCGGGTCGCTGCTGCCACTAAAGCCAGCACTGGACAGTAGCCATGAGTGAGCACGTGCTGCAGGGGAGGGCACATGCTCAGTTTTTCCAACTAAACAGAGGACGCAGCTGTGAGTAAAGCTGTAAGCAGGAGTGAGTGCAGAATAAGCAGAGTGGACATGGCTGGCGAGTGGAGATGTGTTCCGAGCTGATGCAATTGTAGGGGTTTGACCGTTCCTGTAACTTCTCAGATATGGTTAAAAACGTTTGGTGGTGTATGTGAAGCAGGGGGGTGGGGAGTATCCCCATGTGAGGACGAAGATCACCAGTGTCTCTGGCTTAAGCCCTCTTTCCACATTCACCGTTCTGACCCCTAGCCTGCCTCTCCCTACTTTAAGCCAAGGGACCATCCAAATGCCATTCTCGCCCTGCAGAACCTGCCATCACTAATTATCTCTCCTCCGGACTCCCATTCTAGCCTTTGGTGTCCCATGTTCCTCTTGCCCACATGTGGTCTCATTGCATATAATTGCCCCGATGCACCCCCCCGGCAGCCCCTCCACAGCCCTTCATGCAACTGCACCGCATCCTGTGGAAGGACCGGGCGGGGGGTGGGGTCGATGCTGCCTCTGAGGTGTGCAGTAAAGTACTGGATAATAGGTGGGTGTTGTTCGTTTGCCCCCAGCAACGCTCTGTATGGTTCGCAGCGTTCCACTAACACAGCACAGATACTATTTAGAGTGAGATGGTTCTAGAACGTGGTGCTTGCACAGAACATGTCTAATAATGACATGCCATTTTGTGGACACTTTTTGGTGCTTTCTCCAGCACATGTTTAAGCCTTTGCTAATTTCAACAAGCATTGGCAAAGCCAACCGTCTTGGCTTGTGTATAAGTATTAGGCATTTACCAGGCATTAATATAAGATGTCCAGGTACTCGCACCATTTTGCACCTGCCACCATCAATGAACCATTACTACCACTCCAGCAGTGCTTGGCAAGTGTCTTTCCCATGCGTAAAAAACATGGGTTATTTCGAATGGTCACGCCTACGGGAATCCTCTCAGTTCAGCAAAAAGACAAATGCAGAAAAACAGGTCATTCTGCTCAAGCTGGATTCTCCTGTAGTAGGAATGGCTCATATGCTGCCTGGCACGACCCTTCCTATAATATTGTTGCCTTTTGCAGACATTTCCTAGGGTTTGGCGCGCTTCCCGCCCCTCAGGCTGCCTTCAGCACACGTCCCCTTAACCAGGGGGAGGGAGGAGGACCCTGGCCACCTTATTAGAGCTCCTCCTCCAATTTTCGTCGTCACCTCCGAATGCAGCTTTGTTTCCATGCTGTCGAGCGTTATTAATAAACCTTTCTTTTCCTCATCCTGAAGTGCAGCATACACAATCCACGCTCACCCTAATGTCTCGCCCTGGCCTGGTGGCACAGGGTACTGACAGTAATAGGGGCAAGATGACAGGGAAACAGAATCCATTCTTCAACTAAAATAGTTTGCAAAGTTAAAAGCAGTAAGAGAAGGCGAAGGGCAAGCAACGTAGTGAGGGTTTAAGGAGCTGAAGAGAAATTGAGGACAAAAGACAAGGGTGTAAAAAGAGAAAGTCGTTAGAACATATTTTAATGGATGAGATTAAGAGGAGTGTTGTAGTGGAGGCAGAATGTGACGTTCCCCAAGGTCAAGAGGGGAAATCGCATTAGATAAGCACACAGCAGAGATTTATTTTTTTCTATTAAAGAAAAAACATGGAGCGTAGGTATCTGGCTTCCACAAAGAACATGTTCCCTCTGGGAAAAGTGAGCCAGTGTTGTATGATATCCTGCATCCCCATGGCAGACGGGCTATCGCACTGTATTTTCATTTTTACATTTTTTGTATGGCTGTAGCCATCTGTGGGTGGGCGGGGTATACAAGTGAGCGTGGCTCTGAAGATTGCCGAACACTGCCCCCTCATGCTGCCATGGGGATGCAGGATATCATACAACACCGGTCGCAAATGGCACCTCAGAGGTGTAAAGAAATACAGAGGGACATGAGATGTTTATTTTCCCTGAGACGCAGCATTGTTGTGCCCCCTAACACTATCCCAGGCAAACAGCCCCCTGCATCCGAGTTAAGAGACAACAAGGCAGTTGCTGCTATGCACTGTGGCTAAACAGGGAGGATAACCAGCAAGCTGAGGCACGGCCGAATGAACTAGGACCCCGAGTGCCTGAGGACAGCGACAGCTGGATGGTTGGCACTCCTGTGCAACTGTGCTCTACCAACCAAGGGAGCCGACTTATGAATTTCCCGGGGGGTTCCCAAATATAGGAAGTGACATCACCAGCAGTTATATGAACGCATTTAAACGTAGTCGCCAACTTGGAACGAGGGAGGAGGTGGGGGGGGGCGCAGAACAGTGGAAACATTAGCTAGCATGTACTGCATATACTAAAGTCAAGTAAGAAGGAGGTTTAAGCCTTCCAGTTGCATTCCAGTAGGCCATCACTGCCCCTACTCCACCCCTCTATAATCATCCAGGTTGTAGTAGCCCTCAAAAGGCAGAGCAACACAACTAGGATGGGAGAACAAAATGCCACCCCATCAAGTGAGTGTGTCAAACCTCAGAGCAAAGACTGTGCGTGTGCCTCCTACCTTGGAGCACAATCTCACTAATTTGGTGCAAATCTCGCAAGTGGGAGCATGGGAATCCCCTGCGTGTGTGTGGGCTGCAGACCCCGGATCACATGCTCACTTCTTCAGTGTGAAACTCTGGCCAGGGCTCTTTGGGCAAGCATTCAGGATGGGTCTCACACCTTTAAACAGTGTGATATATTGAGTGGGCACCTCACTCCTTGGAGCATAGTATACCCGTTGCTGGTAATCTCACAACTGAACGTACAGTTTCACTCTTGGTCATCATAGTGACCCCATGTATATTAATGGAGTCAGTCTCCCATCTGGGAAGACAATTATATTTCTGTTAAAACACTCTGAATTCTCACTCCAGTTTTCTCGATCTATAGATCCATACCATATTCATTCATTGTGTGTGCAGGGGTGATAACTTGTGTCTGAGAGAGCTCATTCTTTCATTCAGGAGAGGTAATAACCCCCTGTATGTGGGATTAGGCTCATTTTGCCCCATGGTCCCTCACTCCAGAATGAGTGAGCAGGTTTTAAGACCCTGCTGATTCTGCTATCCTACAGGCTCGAGCCTTCTATCCCTTGCCCCATCACGGCTCCCAACATTCTGAGGGGAAGCTTATGTACAGCAGGCAGCTCAGGAAATGCCTGTTGCCAATTGAATGTAGCCAGATCTACTATTTAGACACTGGGAGAGTACCATGAACCCACATTGGTGGTGAAGAAGCACTCAACATACAGAACACAATGGTATAGTGTTGCAGTCCTGCTGAGAAATGACAATTCGGTTTGTTTAAATGTAAAGCAGAGTGGCCGAGAAGTACACACACTGTGCCATTAAAAATAAAGCAGCTGTGGTGGGTGGAAGTGCTGCTTCGGTGGCATCAAGAGTATGCAATTCCCTGTGGGGTAGTGTTGGTCATTTCTTATTGAAGTATAGCAGTGCTATTGAGAAGTGCCATTAAAAGTGAAGCTGTCCAGTTGGCTGGATCAGTGCTGCCCCATAAAGCCTCTGTGAGAAGTGCCAGTACTGTCCCAATAGTGAGAAGTGTAGTATTTTCACATTAACTATGCTTAACCACTTTGGGTTATTGAATAGTGCTGCTACATTCTGAGTAATTCCATCCCTTTAAATATATTAGCTCTTGTATAACCAAGAGGGGTGCACAGATGTCCAAATACATCCAACCCAAAAAGATTTTTAGAAATTGAGGGACAGACTTGCTTTGCATGTGTGCCTCCATTTAAAAAAATCGTACCCAAAACGATTTTTAGAAATTGAGGGACAGACTTGCTTTGCGTCTGTGCCGCCATTTCTAAAAATCGTTTTAGGTTGGGTGTACCTCTGGGTTGGGTGTACCTCTACATCTATGCACCCCTCTTTCTAAGAGGGGTGCACAGATGTACAAATACACCCAACCCAAAAAGATTTTTAGAAATTGAGGGACAGACTTGCTTTGCATCTGTGCCTCCATTTCTAAAAATCGTTCTGGGTTGGGTGTACCTCTACATCTGTGCACCCCTCTTCCGAAGGAAAGATTTCATAATTGTAGGTAATTTTCCTTCCATGTGGCAACCCCCGAGCTTTTTGCTGTTGTTTTACACCCTGATCTAGACTTTGCCAGAGAAGCGCAGCCTTCCGCCGGACTCCTCTGGGCTTTCGCTCAATTCTTCTGGGGAAACTGACATGCCCTTAAGACAGTCAGTACTGGGAGACTTCGTTTTCCCTTAGTCCTTTCCTCATGTTGCAGCTTTTGAGCAACATGAAACAAGAGTGCACCGTAACTTACATTACCGTGCTCTGGGGTCTCTAGTCATTCCATAGGCCCTAGAAACTCTCGCTGGACATTATGAAATGTTCATGTGTGTCACGGACGGGACTGGTGGCAGCTATCGTTTTTCTTCTGTTTTGAACCCTTTTTCGCCATGTTATCCGCGCTTAACGCGTTTGGCACAAATGAGTGGCCTGGCTCAAAAATGGCCATGCCACGAGGTTCTTTGTCCTGTCTGCTGACCGTCTTGCCCCTTCACCTTCACCCAGGTCGAGCCGACCCAGGGCAGTCCTTATCTGGTCATGCATTTTCCCGCGAAACACAACGCTTTCGCGGGCTTCTGCATGCCTTGTGTGTGCCTCCAGGGTGTGGGCTGGGATGTCTGTTCCCAATACACATCCTGGGTGCCAGAGAGTCTAGAGTGTCCTGAATGCCTGGGACCACCATGGTCCGTGATAGGTCCACGTATGGTGTGAGTGTTTGTGAGCGAATCTCCCATTGGGCCCTCTCCGTTTTGGCGCGAAGGGAACTTTGGATAAGAGGAGGCTGGAAACCCCACTACCATGTCAATCTCCTGAGTTCTCACGAACAAAGGATCAGGAGCCAAGTATCCTGCAACTAAGAAGCTGAGCCGAGGAATCGCTGGTGACCCGCTGAAGGTTTGGCACCCTGCACTGCTGTCGTCCTGCGAGACCACTCGGCCTCTGATTGTACGAGAAGGTCTGCAAAGGTGCTTCGACCCTTTAGAATAGTGGGAACAACTATTCTCGGCATCTTCACCAAATCCTGTACGTAAGCCTTCGGAAGCGTCCCTGGGCCATCCAGTGGACTGACCAGCCTACACAGGAATCTTGCTCTGTCACTGCCATCTGGGTGACTGCTAATCCCGTGTCCTCGGCACTCTCGCACGATTCGTACACTTGGCATTCCTAGGTCTGAAATGAGACGTGTCCTTTGGGACCGGAATACACGCGGTTGCCGAGTTGCCCTGCTGTGGTAACAAACCTGTGCGTGTTCGCTGCATCTGGAACACCCTCGACCCTGACTCCTGCTGTTGCGGAATCTACACAGAGTCTAGACGTCCCCCTGATTGCATCTGAACCTGCCAGTACCGAAACTGAACCGGAGAAGCCTGGGTCTGCCTGCATCGGGGACCGGTGTGTAGTCAATACCCTAACCGGTCGCCCTCCCGCAGGAGTCTGTGGCTTTCCATCGTTGTTGTAAGCAGCAACCCTTTCCCGCACTCATGCCCTGCTTCTGCCCCCAAGCGGAGGCCTTGCCTGAGTCACAGGGATTTGTTCACCATCTTTTCGTCCACCTTTCTGAACTGCCTGATTTCCCTGAAGAGACTCCCCTTTGCCCGTTGGCACCCACGTGTGCAGGTACTTTTGAGCATAAGGCTCCACTCTTCGTAGGGCTCGGACTTCCTTCTAGTTAGGTGGCCTATGATGTCGAACTGGGTCTAACGATTACTTGCACTGCCTGTTTTCATCCCCATCTCGGTGGTCTGCATATTTCGTGCTTCTAACTCTTTAGACCCCTCGGTCTTGTATATATATTGTATTGATTGTGATGTGTTGGTTTACTGGAGTTTTACCGTGATTCTTTACTATGGTCGATGTTACAAAGGCCTTATAGTAAATGTGTCTATATTTTTAATATAACACCCGTCTGGAGTAATTTGTAAACGTCCTTTCTTTGTGAGCTCATTGCGGGCTTTCAGTCACCCTCACCACTCTTGAGACCTAGTCTTGACCGCCGCCATCGCTAACCTGATTGGTCTGGCTTGTCCAGAGGTTACCCTGTTCCAAGAAACTAGGCTGACCTTCTGAACCTCTGCCCCTCCAGGTCAGAGTTCAGAAATCCTTCTTAACACATACTTCTTCCCTATGAAAGGGAGTCGCCCTGCAGAGGTTGCCTACTAGAAATTGAGGGACAGATGCAAAACAATAGCCTCTTGCTTTGCATCTGTCCCTCAATTTTTAAACATTGTTTTTTACCCGGCTTTTACCCGGGCCGCCAGAGAGATACACAGTATGGATGGAACAAAGGGCCATCCATACTGCGTCTCCTCTCTCTGGCCCCGGGGGGCTCAGGCCTGACTTCATTCTGCCGGCAGGTACCCGGGCCCCGAAGCACTCGCATACTCGTCGCCCCTGCTATTAACCCTCTGCGCCGCTGCTACTGCTGTGCCCGATCTAGGGTTAAGGAACGAAAAAGGTGTGGGTGAAGCTACATTATGGTGACAGCCCTGCACCAATCCCCCGACGCTAGTACAGAAAATATATGCCGATGAATTCCGGCAAGTCTCGCCCTGGCCTGGCCTACACCAATCACACCTCAATCAGGGAGTTCAGAGGGGGCGGTTTGCTCGCGCGTGACAGCCGGTCCTGCTTGCATTTGAAAATCAAAAACCATGAGATGTTTGCCACGCCCATAGTCACACAAGATTCGCCCAATTGCACATGGTCCCACCCACATGTTAGCAGAAAGTAAAACAAAATGTTGAATATATGTGCTAATTAAATAAAAGACGGGAACTACATTATACGCAACCAGTATTCAAATACTAAAATAATTTAATAATAAGAGCGTGGCTAGTGGACATATTATTCCTTGCACCTCTTGTTCTTATAAACCAGTTGCAACCAGCTAATGACATGGCAAGAAATGGATCACAGCTTCTGGGATTTATATCATAGCAACAGAAGGGCATAACTTCAGATCAGACAGGACGCAGGCACCATGGGCAGGATGTTTGAAATTACCTTCCGCCACTTTAAGTGCCTCATTAAAACCCTGCCTGCTCTCCGTTGCCTCACATGAGGCAACAGCAGTGTAGTGGCCCACTCTCGGATCACCGGAGCGGGGCACAGCTGATGTCGGGAGCACCCCACATTAACCATAGAGCTGCGTCCACCCAGCCAAGACCAGGCAGGGGTCACCCTGCAGAATCCGGATCACCAGAGTGGGACACGTGGGCTGGGGGCACCGACAGCCGTGGTCACACGGCCCAGACAATCAGGTGAGACAGCGTTGCCCAGCAGGGGCACCGTCCACATGCAGGGCCTCGCCAGTGGGCCTGCTGCATGCGGCGTGGCACCAGCATGGTGCAGTCAATAACACGTCGGAGTCAGTTATTTGTTAGACTGACGAGCCGGAAACGGCTTGTCCCTTTTACCACCGCCTTTTACTTCCATGTGACCCAGCCACAAGTCCTGGGAGCTGCCATGCTCCCAGGAGGGGTGGCATGCAACACTCCTCCTTTTCCATAAAGACCAAACAACGCTTAAAACAATACATCACACCACAATACAAACAATGACACTAGGAATATAGATGCAACACATTTTCAAACACTCAGAAGCCCAGGTGACCCCCACCCCCTAGGCCGTGGTACCCATTGGGATGACAGTCACAGTTGGAAACTCCACCTGCAAGCACACCCTTTATTAACCTGGGTGAGTGGAACTTTCACCACTGACAAAACACAGTCGCTTGCGCCTGGCACCCCTCACAACACCACCCACACCCGCAGGATACCAGTCCGACTTCCATGGGCATCTTTTCCAGAACGTTCAAAGCTCAAGGGCCGGCATAGCCGCACCTGGGGGCACCAGGGGCCACATCGGCCTAGTCCTTACTTGGTGGGCAAAGGATGCTGGTGGCGGAATGACGAGCAACTCACTTCACCCTCCACACCTGGGCCGCTGGCCGGACACTGACGACGTCAGAGGGCGCACAAGCACTCGCAATAGCTGCAACCTTTTCCTCCTTTTTTTCTCAGGGGTCACTGCCACGTGGCCCTGGGGTGATGCCAGCACTTTAGGTGCGCACTGGCGTGGCTTGGCTAGTTTGTTGTTGTGGAGGGTGCACAAGCCCTCCCTGTGGAGCCGCTACCCTTCCGGGTCCCTTGTCACAGTAAGCGTGTCCTCCTCTTGAGGGGTAGCTGACAACCTGCAAAGGGCTGTTTTGACCTCTGCCCCTACTTGACGACCGTGGATGAGGCGCTGCACAGGGTTGTACCATCCTGCTGCCAGGGTTGTATCATCCTTTCTCACCCCAACTGATGACCTGCCAAGCCCCACGCACTGCTTACACACGTGCACCGAAACAAACACAGGCCCTGCACCATGCATATCCCCTGTTCATCTAGGGGGCTTTACCGCCCCTGCCCACCGTGCTGATGTGATGGGGCTTGGTAATGCAGTCCTTTTGTGGGACAGGGCACATACACACGCAAACCGCTATACTTCACTCTGGCTCTTCTCACCCAGAGTTGCGCTCCTTTGTTTCACCGCCGCAGCCGTGGGTGTTAAACAGGCCACGTCTCCTTTATGTTTCCATGGCTGCTCCGGTCCTAAGCGTCCAATTTCTTTTGCACCGCTGCGGGCCCAGTGATCATAGGCCATGCCCCCATCCTTTGTTCCTCTGGGAGCCACCGCGGGCCTCCGTTTCATTTAGTTCCTTTTTTCAAATTTTTTTTTCACCCCCCTTCCCGGGGCTGCCGCAGGCACTGACCCCTTGTTTTTTACAATCTTTTTAATGCTCCGTAGCAATTTTGCATTTTATTCTCATTTTCTTTTGCGGGCCTTGATCGGGACACACACACACACACAGCTCAGCAGGCCACGCCCCTTCTTTGCGGCCTCTCGTCGGGCCGCCTCAGCTGTTCTGTACTCCGCGGCCGCCTCCTCCAGACACAAGGCCCCAGCTGTTCCTGGATACTTTGTTATGGCCACCGCCGCCTCCTTCACACACAAGGCCACCCCTGTTCTTTTCTCGCAGGCACGAGTAGACCGGCTGCTCCTGCCTCTTCATTTCTTCCAGCTGACACCGCCGCGTCTCCCTCACGCGGCCTCATCCAAGTGGAACCAACAAAAAAAAAATAATCTGGTTTCCAGCAGCCTGCACTTTACAGTGCAGGGTCTGGACCACCATCCTCATCACCATTGTTGTGGCCTGCTTTCGGATCACCGGAGCGGGCCACAGATGATGTCGGGAGCATCCGACATGAACTATAGAGCTACGTCCACGCAGCCAAGACCAGGCAAGGGTCACCGAATCACCGGAGTGGGACACGTGGGCTAGGGGCACCCAGCTCACTGCATTCCTGGCTCTGGGGGCACCCATGCTGGTGCCTCGCCAGTGGGCCTTCTGCATGCGGCGTGGCACCAGCATGGTGCAGTCAATAACACGCCAGAGTCATTTCTTTGTTAGACTGATGAGGCAGAAACGACTCATCCCTTATATTAGGTGGGTCACAGGGTTACTACCATGTGACCCAGGCACAAGTCCTGGGAGCTACCATGCTCCCAGGAGGGGTGGCGTGCAACAAGCAGGAGCCACTCCAGTGCAAATGGCTTTGTGGAAAAATTATGTTAATAAGCTGCAGCTTTCTTCATTATTTCAAAGTATGGACTCTGTGTCAAGGAGAATTTCAAACCAGGTGAAAGCACCTATTCCCTGCAGGTAAGTGGGAATATCTGGAACCCCGAAAAAAACAGGCTCTCGTCTCCTCAGTGCCTCGTGTCTGTATTGTCACCCCCAATAGTCTTCTCTACAAAGCATCTTACTTGTTTTTCCGCCGATTTGGGTTCACGGCAAGGAGTAGCTTGTCCTTGAACTGCCGTCTGCATAGCTCTCAACTCACCCGCTTTTGGCGGGTATCACACGCCTTGCAAGCAGCTGAATCACCCGCCAAGTGCCTCATACACCCATTCACTTCTAGGGCTCTCACCATCCGAAAAGAAAATCGGGTGTTTTCACCTGCCTTGGTGACACAAAAGGTTGGGAGCTATGCATCTGTGAAGAGCACGATTGTTCACATTGCTGTTCTTTTGGGATCCTTTGCCCACATTTGGCGATCAGCCACTGTAAAACGGCAACACTGGATCACAAAAACGGTGACCAGGACACTTGATATCACGTGCCACCAGATTTCCAGTCCTTGGCTTTCGCATGTTGAAATAAAGCATTCTGGGAGTTGTAGTCTTCGTTAAGTTTGAATGGAAAAAAAAATGACTGATGTAAATGATGCAAGTGATTGGCAAAATCAATAGGTTTTACTTTTGTGCAGCGAAAATGGTCTATGTTGCCCAGTATGGACGTCACATGCAAAGCTCTATTTTCCTGTGCTGGCACAACAAAGATATGCTCAATATTACTGGGTCCCACCCACGCCTCCACCTGATTGGCTTAGCCAATCGGATGGAGGCATGGGCAAACTCGCAGCAACTCTGGGTCTGCGGGGAAAACCCAGAGACTCCACGCTATTCCCTGGAGACCCAGAGAAGAGCGTTAAAACCATGAGTCTACGGCAGGGGTGCACAACTGATTTTGACAGAGGGCCGAAAGTAACTTACATGAGGGTTATAGTGGGCCGAAACGTAAATGTGGGCGGGGCGGTAGGCGGGGCGTGGCAGGAGGCTTTTTCAACCCCCAATTTGTATTAAACACATGGAAAAAGAATATGTTTTTGAGGGGTAACGATTTTTATTTGCATTTCAAACTTACATTTTGCTACACATTTTCCATTGTTATAATTTATTTCTGTTTAGTTATTGTATATCGTCTGTTTAATTAAATCATATATATTTTATTGACCCTTGATTGGACATTCCGTTATTTTGGACTGCTATAGTTTGCTGTTTGGGTTGCCCAAGAAGAGTATGGCCTTCGTTGAGTCAGCTTTCCTCAAAAAGCAAAGGATGTACATCTCCTAACTGGGCCTGTTTTAGCTTTATTATTGGGTTCACTCTTGGAGTGCAACACTATGCCCCATGGCTCCCACCCCCAACCAAACACTATGCCCCATGGCCCTCACCCCCAACCAAACACTATGCCCCATGACTCCCTCAACCCCCAACCAAACACTATGCCCCATGGCCCCCTCACCCCAACCAAACACTATGCCCCATGGCCCCTCCAGACCCCCCAAATCAGCACACTCTCAAACAAGCACCCATACAGACCCGAACCCCCCACCCCCCAACTCCGAACCCCCCACCCCCAAATCAGCACACTCTCAAACATGCACCCATACAGACCTGAAACCCCCACCCCCCAACCAGCACACAAACTCTCAAGCATTCACCCATACAGACCCAAACCCCCCACCTTCCAAATCAGCACACTCTCAAACAAGCACCCATACAGACCCGAACCCCCCACCCCCCAAATCAGCACTCTCAAACATGCACCCATACAGACCTGAACCCCACCCCCAACTTAGCACACAAACTCTCAAGCATGCACCCATACAGACCCAAACCCCCCAACCCCCAACTCAGCACACACACTCTCAAGCATGCACCCATACAGACACGAACCCCCACCCCCCAAATCAGCACACTCTCAAACATGCACCCATACAGACCCGAACCCCCACCCCCCAACTCAGCACACAAACTCTCAAGCATGCACCCATACAGACCCGAACCCCCCACCCCCCAAATCAGCACACTCTCAAACAAGCACCCATACAGACCGAACCCCCACCCCAAATCAGCACACTCTCAAACATGCACCCATACAGACCCGAACCCCCACCCCCAACTCAGCACACAAACTCTCAAGCATGCACCCATACAGACCTGAACCCCCAACTCAGCACAAAAACTCTCAAGCATGCACCCATACAGACCCAAACCCCCACCCCCCAACTCAGCACACACACTCTCAAGCATGCACCCATACAGACCCGAACCCCCCACCCCCCAAATCAGCACACTCTCAAACAAGCACCAATACAGACCCGAACCCCCCACCCCAAATCAGCACACTCTCAACATGCACCCATACAGACCCGAACCCCCACCCCCAACTCATCACACAAACTCTCAACTATTCACCTATACAGACCCGAACCCCCCACCCCCAAATCAGCAAACTCTCAAACAAGCACCCATACAGACCCGAACCCCCCATTCCCCAACTTACCACACAAACTCTCAAGCATGCACCCATACAGACCCAAACCCCACCCCCCAACTCAGCACACAAACTCTCAAGCATGCACCCATACAGACCCAAACCCCCCACCCCCAACTCAGCACACAAACTCTCAAGCATGCACCCATACAGACCCAAACCCCCCACCCCCAACTCAGCACACACACTCTCAAGAATGCACCCATACAGAACAGAACCCACCACCCCCCAAATCAGCACACTCTCAAACATGCACCCATACAGACCTGAACCCCCATCCCCCAACTTACCACACAAACTCTCAAGCATGCACCCATACAGACCCAAACCCCCCACTCCCCAACTCAGCACACACACTCTCAAGCATGCACCCATACAGACCCGAAACCCCCACACCCCAAATCAGCACATTCTCAAACAAGCACCCATACAGACCCGACCCCCCACCCCCCCAAATCAGCGCACACTCAAACATGCACCCATACAGACCCGAACCCCCACCCCAACTCAGCACACACACTCTCAAGCATGCACCCATACAGACCCGACCCCCACACCTCAAATCAGCACATTCTCAAAAAAGCACCCATACAGACCCGAACCCCCCACCCCGCCAAATCAGCGCACACTCAAACATGCACCCATACAGACCCAAACCCCCACCCCAACTCAGCACACAAACTCTCAAGCATGCACCCATACAGACCCAAACCCCCCAACCCCCAACTCAGCACACAAACTCTCAAGCATGCACCCATACAGACCCAAACCCCCCACCCCCAACTCAACACACACACTCTCAAGAATGCACCCATACAGAACAGAACCCACCACCCCCCAAATCAGCATACAAACTAGCAAGCATGCACACATACAGACCCTGCATCTCAACACACACCACACTTACACTCCAAAACAAACATTCATGCACACCCGACACACCCCCACCCCCGCATCTCAACATTCACAACACAAACATTCAAAAACAAACATTCATGCACATCCGACACCCCACCACCCCCGCATCTCAACATACACAAAACAAACATTCAAAACCAAACATTCATGCACACCCGACCCCCCACACCCCCGCATCTCAACATACACAAAAAAACCATTCAAAACAAAACATTCATGCACATTCGACACCCCTCCACCCCCGCATCTCAACATACACGAAACAAACATTCAAAACCAAACATTCATGCACATCCGAGCCCCCGTATCTCAACATACACAAAACAAACATTCAAAACCAAACATTCATGCACATCTGACCCCCCCACCCCCTCATCTCAACATACACAACACAAACATTCAAAACCAAACATTCATACACATCCGACACCCCCCACACCCGCATCTCAACATACACAACACAAACATTCAAAACCAAACATTCATGCACATCTGACACCCCCCACCCCCGCATCTCAACATACACAACACAAACATTCAAAACCAAACATTCATGCACATCTGACCCCCACCCCCTCATCTCAACATACACAAAAACAAACATTCAAAACCAAACATTCATACACATCCGACACCCCCCCACCCCCGCATCTCAACATACACAACACAAACATTCAAAACCAAACATTCATGCACATCTGACCCCCCCACCCCCTCATCTCAACATACACAACACAAACATTCAAAACCAAACATTCATACACATCCGACACCCCCCACCCCCGCATCTCAACATACACAACACAAACATTCAAAAACAAACATTCATGCACATCCGACACCCCCCACGCCCCCATCTCAACATACACAACACAAACATTCAAAAACAAACATTCATGCACACCCGACACCCCCCACACCCCCACCCCCATCTCAACATACACAACACAAACATACAGCAAAACAGACCCGACACACAAACACAAACAGGCTACTTACCTGAGACGTGCTGGAAGCCAGGTAAGCTGGAACGCTGGCGAGGTAACTGGAATCGTACTACGGCTGGCGTGGTCCAAGGCTGAAATGCCTTCCGGCATCAAGCCTTATAGACCACGCCAGCCGTAGTGCTGGCACTCCATTGGTGCAGCACACACGCACTACGTGGCTCGTAGGAGCGACGTGGTGCATGTATGCTGAGCCAATGAGGGCCAGTGTTTTGTCCGGCCCGGAAGACAACAAAGACTTTCCTAATGGGGGGCGGCCTGCATCGGCCGCCCTCCATTAGGAAAGTCTTTGTGCCTCGCGGGCCGGACAAAACAGCATGGCGGGTCGCAACTGGCCCGCGGGCCGTATGTTGTGCACCCATGGTCTATGGGCTAAACCCAGAGATTAGGCAAATATGTGACAGCTGGGGAACAGAAGGAAGGCAAGGGAGTGGCAAAGGTCGGGGTGAAGAGAAGCGCTGAAGCCGCTAAATATTAAATTGAAAACTGTGTTGATTGGAGACAAATGCAGAGGCCTCACAGGGTAAAGTATCAAAACATACCTGCAACTGAGATGCACACGAGCACAGCACCAATGATTATAAAATTAAGCAAGAGTGATCGAATGCTGAAATAAAATGGCTGCCCCCATACAGAAATACAGACTACAGAACCAATGACATCCTCCTGACATCATTATCTACACAGCCAATCAGGTCGTGTTTACATCAGGAGACACTAGAAACGCCACCCACAAATCAGTATATGAAGAATTTGAAAGCCATTTTACAAAGCACGTATCTCAAAACATCTTTATTTTGAAAACCAAATACATCAAAATATGTAACATAAATTAAAAAAAGATGCTGCACATATTTTTAAAAGCATCAATCAAGTGAAATAACTTTTTTGTAACATTAAAACATGGCACCCGCCATTTTGGAAGTTAAAATGGCTGACAAATCCATCACACAGTAGAAATTGAGCCAAAGAGTGCAAAAGGCGGTGTGACTGGAAGGAAAACGGATGGCAATACATAGCTCTCAACTCACACGCTTTTGGCGGGTGTCACCCGCCTTCTAAACAGTTGACTCACCCGCCAAGCCTCCTGCATGCCCATTCATTTCAATGGGCCTCTCACCCGCCAAAAATAAAATCGGGTATTTTCACCCGCCTTTGTGACACAAATGGTTGAGAGCTATGGCAATAGGAGCAAATTCCTATACATTTCACTTAGAAATGGTTGTTAAATGGATGGGACACATGGTCAAAGTACCATGTCTCCATCCTCATATGCCAACCAGCATTGAAAAGCATTACAACAAACCTGCATCCAAAGACCATG
Source organism: Ambystoma mexicanum (assembly GCA_002915635.3). Taxonomy (NCBI): domain Eukaryota; kingdom Metazoa; phylum Chordata; class Amphibia; order Caudata; family Ambystomatidae; genus Ambystoma; species Ambystoma mexicanum. Next base: position 855,796,676 of record CM030321.1, on the reverse strand, counting down.
TTTTAAGCTCTCATGTTGAAATTCTTATTTTAATGACAATAGTTTCGGCTTTATAGGTAGCACTTTCAGTGCCACCTAATAGACAAAACTAAAAATGGCGGCAATAGAGAGATACCTGTGGTATTCAGTGAACGGGCATCTCCCCCGTATTCTGTTCAGATATGCTGAACAGAATACGTGTGAGGTGACCCTTCTAAGAACCAGGTCCACAGTCATGTACCGGCCATCCGTCTTATTGCTCTTCATACATTGCTGCAGGTGCCTCAGACACGCCACCATTTTTGTCCTGCAATGTAGGACAAGCACCTCCATTCCATGCTCTCTTTGTAGGTGTGCTTCTGAGTCCTGATAGTGGTCACAACCACCATGCCCCACAACTAGATCTGCCTTTCCACTTCCCTGTGAAGGCCCCCTGACCCTGTGTGCCCTCTAACCACGACATCCCACAGGTTTTACCTTACATCCAACCTTATTTATGCACTTGCCAGTAGTGCAGATGAGACACTCAGTTAGGCGGCCACCTAGGGCTTGCAGAGGTAGGCTGTAAACAATGGCTTGCACCCCATTTCTCCATCTGCATTCTCCCTTGTCCGCTATGTGTCTCTATTCCAACTCTTTCCAGGTCCCTCCCCACAGTCGCCATGAGGTCATCATTACTGGCAGCTGCTGTGAGACCGAGCACCGCTGCCACTACACTGCCCAATGCACGTATAAATACCTCACCCAGGGCACCACAGTTCCTCCAATATGTGGATCTGACTACATGACCCCCGGATTTGGCTGTGGAAACTGTGCAGGAGCCCCGTATGCTTCATGGTGCCCAACAGTCCACAGAGAAAAGATGGTATTTCCCTGCCCCCTCCTCCCCCAGTTTCTCTTTCATGCCGGTTGCCTATTGCCCAAGGGCAAAGCATGAGTTTGATCCTGCAGTATCTCATGATCAAGGTTTGGCCTGATATTTTCTGAAAGCATCTGCACCTCGTTCCACCTTTTCCGTCACATGTATTGATATAGGAGGATGAGTGCATGTCAGGGAAACATGCAAGCACAGTTACACTTCTAATGACAAACATGTCCATATGCTCTCCTTCACTGAAATATAATTATAATCAACCCTTTGACCAGGATCTTTTCATTGACCTGCCTATGGGTAACTGTGCTAAGTCGGTAGTGGCTGTTGCATTGATGACTAATTAAGTTCATCTTGTGCTTAAAATGTATTGGTTTCTATCTAGTTTCTGGTTCGCTGAAGAAGTCTAAAAGTTAATTTACTAGCACTTTCGGCTACTACAGCCTTTTGTGACCCGCAGATAAAAATGATAAAACACAAATTAAATTAACAATATAAAGCATACAAAATATCCATGTATAGATAGTCTTTTAAAACATCTTAACATTGTATGTACATGACCATTTCATTAATCCAAGATAAAACCCACTACAAACAACTGATATAAATTGTATATGTCCCAGGCAACTAATCATGTCATTTCTACCGGCACATTACACCTGAGTGTAATCTCCTCTTGCAAGGGCCCGGGGGGAGGTACACTCCCATCAATCCACCCTGGCAGCCCCTGTAACACATGTATTCCACGCCGGCAAAAGTCTGATTGCCTAAGTGCACTCGCGGATCCGTGTCTCACGTCTCCTCCATCCACTGGTAAGTAAAGCCGCAGTCACCCTGGTAACAGTGTGCTCAAAATCACCCAAAAGAAGCAGCATCGCAGAATCTGCATTATTCAGCAAACCTGAGTGTGGACAGAAGTTAAGCTCTTGCTGCCTGCCTCTTTCTGGGGCACAGGCTGATGATTTGGTATCCTTTCTCTAAATGTTGATGCAGGGTTGTAACTTATGTCTTCTGGAAACTAATGTCTTGATGTTTTGCTTTTTATGACCCTACCTCGAGGTTCCCATGAGCTAGGATGAGATCTTGCTTTTCTCTGATCCTCGGAACAGAGGTTCACATCCCCCCTGCCCTCTCCTCTCTGGTCTATGGAGTGGTGAATGGTGTTCTTGCCTGCTTCAAAAAGCTGTTTCCCATTGGCTGCCCATCCAACTTTATTGGTACACTGATGCTTTGGGAGCTTCTTAGTTTTGGCTCCATGGTGGTTATTTTGCACCACCTGATGGGCGTCATTGCTAATGCTGCAGAATAGAGGGAGGGATGCGGCACACAGTTGACCATTCACACTTTGCTATCTATTGCGTGCCGAAGATGCCTTTCACACACACTCCTGCGTTCCCTCTCAGCCAAAGATGTATGTATTTTAATATTTTGCCTCTCTGTTAAAGAGGCCATGTCAAATTTGCAAACTCATTATAAGAAAGGGGTCTTTGCTAGAACTAATACAATAGCCATTAAAAAAAACGGTTGTGGTGGGAGAAGGAATATATCACTGTCACAGTCAAAGGTCACGGCAGGAACTTCAAATCAAATTAAATGTCGGCTCATTTAATAATCCCTTACCAGCTTTTAGCTCAGATTTAAGCACTCCACTTGTTTGGCAGATAACAACGGACCTGAGGAACACACCAGTACCAGGATTTACCCTGAAACACACATTGTGGTTTAGGAGACAGCCAGGGCTACAACATTAACACATATGTGAACTATGTATATCGTGCCAGTACTCAGAGCAAGGGTATTTAAGGTTTGTTTGTTTGTTCGTTTGTTTTATTTGCTTATAGCGCGCTGAACCCAGGGGTAGCTAGGCGCTTAACTTGTGGATTTAGTTACATACATGGAATACATACATGGTATAAATACAAAAAGCAGTGGAGAACAGTTATAATATACAGGCATGTAGGAAAGTTAAGCTAAGGATAGTAGAGGAAAGTTACAGTGGAATTACAATAAGGAATGCAGTTATTCACTGATATATACAGAAATGTACATGTTGCAGCGAGAATATGTAATTAACAGATTTTTACAAAATATACAGGCATTGTAAGGTTTCCTGGTAATTCGTTAGTTGGGAGGGATTGTGGTGAGCAGCCAGGTTTTGACTTTGAAGCGGAAAGCTAGGAACAAGGGTTCAATTCTCAGCGCTGGGGGTAAAGAGTTCCAGGTTTTGGCAGTTAGGACTGGGAAGCTGGTTCCACCTGATTTTTGGAGTCTATATTTGGGAATGTTAAGGCAATGTGCATAATTGGCTCTCGTGGGTCTGGTGGTAGTTTTTGCGTGGAATTTGTCTGCCAGGTATTTAGGGGCAGTATTATTGATGCATTTGTGGGTGATCATGAGGGTTCTGAAAGTGATTCTGTCTTTTATGGGGAGCCATTTGGACATCTGTCTGGCTTGGGATATGTGATCAGAGCGTGGGATGTTGAGGGCAGCTCTGAGCGTGTTATTTTGCAGGATTTGGCATTTTCGGATGTTTTGTTTACTGGTACCTAGATAGAGGGAGTTACAGTAGTCAAGCTTAGAAAGTATCAGTGCTCTTGCTAGTATGATAAAGCTTTGTGAGGATAAGAAGGGCCTACAGGCGGTTATTAGTTTAGTCGTGTAGGCCGAGGAGGGGGCAGTGGCATTAACCTGTCTTGTAAGTGACAGTGTGGAGTTGAGGTAAACCCCTAAGGTTTTGGCCTTATTGGAGAACTTGATGACGTTTCCGTCTATATTAAATGAGTTGTATTGTTGGTTGAGTTTTTTGAGGCGTTGTTTGGTGCCAATGAGTAGGAGCTCGGTTTTGTCATTGTTTAGACAAAGCCGTGCTTGGCCATCCAGTCTTGAATTTTGCTGTAGATTTCGTTTAGTCCTTCTTGTAGGAGCCTGAGAGCATGATGAGGATCTGAGTATCATCAGCGTAGTTGGTATATGGGACTTTCATGTCATCTAGGAGGTCAAATAACATCTTGCTAAAGATGTTATACAAGGTGGGGGAAACGCAGGAGCCTTGGGGAACTCCACCTGAGATAGGCAAAGGGTCTGCTGAGGAAGTGTCTGAGAAGACCCTCATGGATCTTTCGGCTAGAAAGGATTGGATCCATTTGGCTGCATTGGGAGAGGTAGAGGCTGATGTGGTTAGGTGCGAAGTTAAGATGCTATGGTTGACTAGATCGAATGCCGCGGAGAGATCAAGGAGTAGGAGGAGGCAGGGGTGGCGTTCATCTTTGGCTTCATCCATTTGGATCTTCAGATCTAGAAGGGCTGTCTCAGTGCCGTGTCTAGGTCTGAAGCCTGATTGGCGGAGGCCTAGGAGATTGTGTGTTTCGAGGTGGTTCTGGATTTGAATATATGCTGCTTTGTCAAGGATTTTTAGCAGGAATGGACGGTGGTGATGGGCGTAATTTGTGGAATGCTTGGTCTAGCGTTGTTCTTGATGAGAGTTTGACCCATGCGTCTTTGAGATATTAGGTACTGAACAGGAGGCGAAGGAGGAGTTGATGAGTGTTGTGACGAAAGTGGCGAAGTCTTTGGCTCCTTCTTTGATGATGGAAGCTGGACAAATGTCCCCTTGACATTTAGAGGGTTTGAGGCTGGCTATTATGGATTCTACCTGAGAGATGCTGACAGGGGAGAATTCAAATATATCTGTGTTGTTAGGGCATGGTTTGTGGGTTTGGTTGGAGTTGGTCATGCTTTTAGAGGACAGGAGAGCTCTTTTGGATTCGATTTTGGTCTGGAGTAGAGCTATTTTGTCTAATAATGCCTTCTGGATGTTGGCACACCAGAGGGCATCTTTGTCGCAGGTGGATTGGAGAGGTTAGGGCGATTCCAACTCCCTGAGGATGGTGAAAAGTTCTTTCACGTTGGAATTGGCATTTTGTATTCTACTGGTGAATGTGTCGCTTTTATTTTTGATAATGGCTTTTTTGTAGGTGGCGGCTGCTGTCTTGAATAGGACCTTGTTTTGAGGAGATGGGTTTTTTATCCAGTTGGCTTCAGCTGATATTTTCGTTTTTCTCAATGCTTTTAATTCTGGAGTGAACCATTTGTTTAGGTGATTGGGTTGTTTTGCTTTTCTAGTTTTTAAGGGGGCTATTTGGTCTAGTGCTAGCAGTAGATTCTTGTTAAACATGTTAACTAGGGCTTCAGGGTCTGATTCAATGGAGGGAGAGGGTTGATTATGGGCTGATGAGGGGGCGAGTGTTCTAGGGTGATGGACTGGTTGTTCCTTGTGAGGCTGGGGGTGCATGTATAGTCTCGGGGGGTGTGGGGTGGGATGACTCTAACTCAAAGTGGATGATATTGTGGTCGGACCACGCACATTGTGTATTTGAGAGTACATTGATGTTGCAGTTTAAATCTGCCACCCAGTCGAGGGTTCTGCCTTTGCAGTGGGTAGATCCTGATATGCGTTGTTCAAAGCCTGGTTCGAGGAGGGATTGTTCTACCGTTAAGGCGTGTGTGTCTAGTGGGTCTTTGTTTCCTAAGTTTAGGTCTCCTAGAAGTAAGATTTTGGAGGTGTGTTTAGTTTGGTGGGAGAGTAAATTGAAGATGTCTTCTTCAAAGGTTGAAGTTGGGCCTGGCAGTCTGTATATCAGGTGTATCAGTAGTGTACTTTGGGCAGAGAGAGTCAGTTTGACGGACATGAGTTCTCCTGAAGGGAACGACAGAGAAGGGAATTCTCTTAAGCCGAGGTGGGTTTTGGAGATGATGGCAATTCCTCCCCCTTTGCTGGTTGTCCTGTCTGCTCTAGTGATTGTGTATTTATCGGCAACAGCTAGCATAAGTGAAGAGCCTGCTGCCGGGTGTAGCCATGTTTCAGTGACTGCTAGTAGGTCGAGATTGTTAGTTAGTATGAGGCCAGCTATTTCAAGAGCGTGCTCTAATATGGATCTGGCATTTCCTAGCGTGCATTTGAGTTTGGTGAGGGCAGGTTGAGTAGTGTCTTGAGTATGGTTTGGTTTGTCAAGGGAGATAATGCCTAAGTTGATGTGAGTGTTTGGGGGTTGGTTGGTGTGTGATGTAGTTTGGGTGTTAGTATTGGTGTTGCTAGGTGCATGGTGGAGGGTGCGGTACCCTAGGAGGGAGTTTCTCCGCTTGAGGTAGCAGGGGGTAGGCGCCAGGCAGAAAGCAGTGATTTGAGGGGATTTGGAACTGGTGTAGGGAGTGGTAGAATTAGGTGGTTTAGTTGTAGGGGGCTGCATCATAGGCTTTTGGCATGCTACAGATGAATTGTGGATATTGAGGAGGTAACCAGAATAAAAACGGTAATCTGAAGAAATACCATGTATAAAATGGCTTGTGATGGTTGGGCCAAGTGGCGCACAGCCGCTAGGTAGTGGAGGTGCTAGAAATGCGGAAGGGTGTAGGCTATTCTCATATAATGGCCTTAGGTCTGATTAAGTCGTACAGATGTTTATGTAAGCCAGGCAGAATCGATATAGTGGGGCTCGGGTGGAGTACCTAACAACCAGAATATGAAAGATAAGCTGTTTTGAAGATCAAGGGAGAGGCCTTCATACAGATATTTTACCTTAAGAGAGCGCTCTTTTGATAGTGAGGCAGTCAGGAGGGAGCATCCATACAGATAACTAAGTTAAGAGTAGGCTGTTTCTATAGTATGGCTGTCAGGAGAGAGCAATACATACAGAATTACAGGTGAACAGAGGTAACAAAGGCAGTTTCTATGATATGGCTGCCAGGAGAGAGCAATACATACAGATAGCTACGCTCAGAGTAGGTTGTTTCTATAATATGGCTGTCAGGAGAGAGAAATACATGCAGAATTAGAGGTGACCATCGGTAACAAATGCATTCGTTATCAGTGGGGAGTATAATACTGCTATATATCAGAGTAGCTAGAATATGTTAGTAAATGCAGTAATATACGCAGATTTGCTGGCATATACGGTAAGTCTACAGCGGTGCATGGCCCTTGAGTGTTACGTCAGGTCTAGGTAGTGCTGAATTGAAAAATGGCATTGATGTGGATGCAGCGCCGTATATAGGCGGGCAATTTGTTAATAACATAGTCAGGGCTACATATTGTGAGAAAAGCTGTTAAAGTAAAGCATTGGTTTAGACAGTGATGGGCAGGTAATACAGTCCCGTAGTGAGATGACGATATTGGACGACAGAGGAGTTACTGCAGCAACCGGACAATATAATGTACAAGTAAGTCCGTGTTAGACTATGCGCGACAAAGGCAACGCGTTCAGGTGGAGTGATACATCAGTCAGGTATTCTGATCCGGTATGGGTGGGTAATGCTGATGAAGCGCGTGAATGAGGGATGCCTGAAGGGGCTTATGAGCCAAAAGTTTAGGAGGGGGGTGCCAGACTCACCAAGGTAGTGACTGGATGTGGCTCCCAACCGTCACTTCGGGTGCTGCGGATTACTCGTCCATAAGGCAGTTCAGCGGGAGGAGGTGCGCAGGAGGGGTCGTAATGGGGCCAGAGAAGTGTCGCCTTGCGCCGGCTGCGCTCAGTCAGCTCAGTCAGGAGCCTTCGATTTATGCCTTCCATGGAGGCCGGCTCACGCCTGCCGGTGATGCGAGATAGAACAAGAAGGGTCGGCTGGCCAATCAGAGGCGGATTGGCACACTTTGTAGGAAGAGGTTACATATAGCATATCATACTGCCCAATGTTCTTCATGGTGAACCCACAGTGAAGAACATTGGGCAGTATGATATGCTATATGTACCTAAAATACTAAAACACGAGTTCTAGCTCGAGTAATTGCAGATTATTTGTACAATATTCTCATATAACGGTTTTCATACCACTGCAACATACTACACATTGACAGATAAGGGAGGTCCGTGACAAGCAAGGGAGTGGTTTTCTCAAAATTACAGTGTGGTCAAGAGTAGGAGCCAGGATTTAAACCAAAGTGAACTGCAACAACAACCATCTAATCAGAGGCATAGCCAGGATTGTCTAACAAGTGGGGCCGGAATCTAATGTAGTTGGGCCCACCGCACTGACATTAACATCTGTAAATGCCTGCAAAATGCTGCTTAGTGGGCATTTACAGCTCTGGGTGGGCCTTCCCCACTCAGGCCCTACCCTGTCTACGTCTCTGCATCTAATTAATCACTACATCAAATTGTGACCGATTGCCATTTGGCAAGGTTAAAGGAGCCCTGGCCTTTTTGATTTTTATTAAATTAATAAAATGTTACAGGTAATTCCATCTCTGAAAGGGAAATCTGCTGATCAGATACCGTTTTCATATGCTCCATGCCAAAAGCATAGTGTGTACCTGTGTCCTGTTGCATCAGTTTCATAAGCTTCATGCCAAAAGCATAGTGTATGCATGTGTCCTGCTGCGTCAGTTTCCTAAGCTCCATGCCAAAAGCATAGTGTATACCTGTGTCATGCTGCATCAGTTTCATATGCTTCATGCCAAAAGCATAGTGTATACCCGTGTCATGCTGCATCAGTTTAATATGCTCCATGCCAAAAGTATAGTATGTACCGGAGTCCTCCTGCATCAGTTTCATATGCTCAATGCCAAAGGCATAGTGTATACCTGTGTCATGCTGCATCAGTTTAATATGCTCAATGCCAAAAGCATAGTGTATACCTGTGTCATGCTGCATCAGTTTAATATGCTCCATGCCAAAAGCATAGTTTATACCTGTGTCCTACAGCATCAGTTTCATATGCTCCATGCCAAAAGCATAGTGTATACCTGTGTCATGCTGCATCAGTTTAATATGCTCAATGCCAAAAGCACAGTGTATACCTGTGTCATGCTGCATCAGTTTAATATGCTCCATACCAAAAGCATAGTTTATACCTGTGTCCTGCTGTGTCAGTTTCCTAAGCTCCATGCCAAAAGCATAGTGTATACCTGTGTCCTGCTGCATCAGTTTCATATGCTCAATGCCAAAAGCATAGTGTATACCTGTGTCCTGCTGCATCAGTTTAATATGCTCCATGCCAAAAGCATAGTGTATACCTGTGTCCTGCTGGATCAGTTTCATATGCTCCATACCAAAAGCATAGTTTATACCCAAGTCCTCCTGCATCAGTACCCTGATTTGCAGTGTCTGCCCTACCACTGGCACAGAGCAGGTTCAGAGATCACAGGTACCCATTTGACAGCTGCAGTGGCAGCCACATCTCTGCAGCACAGGCAATGCCTTTAAGATATGCATTACTGTTCCAAAACCCTATAATTATGGGTTTAGTTTGTGGTCGCAGAATAATCTTTAAGTATAAGGCATACCTTTGATAGGGTATGGTGGATGGTATTCTCAAAATTATTATAGCCACATCCAATTTAATATCACAAATATGTCAGCTCCTGTGAGCAAATTTCAGCCGTGGAAGGTGATGTGTATTCAGGCCAGATGGGTTGAGCCTGACAGAACAGGAACCTGAATGACCATGCCTCTTCCTTGAGCTGTTTGTGAGCTCAGGTAACGCCCTCCGACAGGCACAACCACACAGCAGGCTGCTTTCCTTAGCCTAGGCATCAAAGGAGCACACCCATTCACAGGGAGTAGCCTCACACCAGGGTGCTGCACATCGTAAGGCCTTTGTTCCTAGTGAGAAGGGGAGAGGTTGGTATTAGAGTAGGCATGAGCAATCTGCTATTTTGTTTTTCTCTGTCTCTCCCTCTCCTTCCTGTCACCTTGACTTTCTCTGGAGCAAAGCACTTTGGGTGTGATTTAGAAGGGCAATGTTCACTCCATTCAAGTGCAGGGATTGGACCATTAAGACAGGCTAACTTTAGTCCAATCACCCGGGGACCTTTGCTTTTAAAAGAAGGGGTCTCCCACCCTTTCTTCATATCCTCTGGAGACACTGAAGATGTACTTTGGAACTACACCTGAGAAGAACTCACTGTACTTCCTTTGGGAAAGTTGCACTTTCCAAAGCCCTCAGGCTGAGGTGAAGAAGGAGCCGTCCAAGGCAGAAGAAAGACCTGCTCCCTATCCACTCCCAGGGCACATTGGGAGTGAACCATTGCTATGGACCAGGAGCTGCCACTCTGCACTGGTATCTCCTAAATCTGAGAGAGCAGACCCCAAACAGAACCATTCTTTCCATGAGTCCCCCTGAGTGGGCTTCACAGCAGCCGGAGGACCAGATCAGCTGAAGCTCCCTGTTCTGCCGCACCCAGCAAGTTGCTTCGTGCCCTAGCTGTGACCATCACTTGCTAGTCCTGAAGCTACTGTTCAATGCTAGCCGGGACATGACACTAATCACTGGGAAGTCACACACCGACTCTGAACAGGGGTTACAGCTAGCTCTTGAAGGGCTGCCTCACCAACCTGCACATTGACTCACCCAAGATAACCACCTTTGACGACTGTCGTCTGGAAATGCCGTCTCAGCGGCTAGAAGCTAAACTTGGCCTCACCCAACTGCAAAGAGTTCCTGGGATCGTCCCATCCGTCAACGCTCAGAGCTCCCCTTGAACCGCATAGAGCAACGGGACACCCGTTTGTTGCGTGGGCCCAAACGATCCAACGTGCCCGAACTGAGCCTGATCTGCTTGCATCTACTGTCGACACCAGGTTCTATATCCGTCAACCCAACAAAAACAAAAACCACATACTGCTGATCCCAAACTGCCCCCTCGGTCCACTGGGACCCTAGAGACTGGTTAGGTCACCTCAGCACCTTCTTTCACTCAAAAACATATCCTTTCTTGTGGCTGGTAATTTCCTATCAGACCTGTATTCGGTATGCAGTGTAAATAACGAAAGATAAATAACGACATTTTCAAAATATATATGGGGTGTGGAATACAGAATTAAAAGGAGTGGGGTTAGTGGGGGGGAGGGTAAAACAGCTGTAGAAACAGTGGCCTTGTGGGGATCCCCCAAATTAAAGAAGAGAACACAGATTCGACTTTTTGTTATTAATGTGTCACTGAAAATTTATGTCGTTATTTTGGTTGTCATTATAAACACATGGAACCCTATATTCCTGCTCAGAGTGCTAGTTTCTTCAGTCTGTTGCACTGTCTTTGTCTTTCCACAGGGGTGGGTTGTGTACAGTGTTTTCTATTTATTTATCTTGGAGATGTGTTTTATTAAAGAGTATCTATTTCTATAGTACCTTGAATGGACGTTCTCTTAATTTTGGACTGTTATGCTTTGCTGTTTGGGTCACTAGTGAATCACATTCACATGCCTCTAAACCACATAGCCTTCCCTCGCCCATGTTGCCACAAAAGGCAGAGAAGGTATATATTTCGTTGTGCCTGTTTTACCTTTATGATTGCGTTGGATCTTGGTTTGTAGCGGTGTGAGTGCTGAGTGGTCGTTATTTTACCCCTATTCATCCTTGTACTCCTGTAGAGCAGAATCCAATGAGTCAGACGCATATCCTATCAAGCTGAGTTACCCTCCAACCCCCAATTTCCTATCTGAGACAAGGGTCTGGGTCCTTACCTTTTCAAGCTTGGTGGTGGTCTCTGTGTGCGCCTGACGGATAGACGCGCATTTTCCAAAGTCCCCAGAGAGTAAATGGACAGGTTTAAGATAGAGTCACATAGTTACGCCTGTCTTAACGCCTCCATTCCATTTACACTCTGGGGGATTTTCATAGTTTTTGAAGTCAGAAGGCGAGGGCAGAATGGGAGTTATGTTTTCATCTGCCATTTCATTAGTTTCACACCAGCAGCAGATTTCCATGCTGGCGTAAAACCAGTAATTTCCTGTGGAAACTGCCTTCTTTTTGCACCCACAAAAAACAGGCGGCTTCCATGGTAATTCATTGTAAATGCTGCCTGCAATGCATACATGGCAGACAGCGTTTACTCTATTTGCGCTGTGGAATACAAATAGAGAAGTGTAAAGAGGCTGCTGACGTCCCTTTACACTTCTCATTTGCACTCCTCAGTGTAAATGATGAAAAATGCCTGGAGGGGACCTGTTTGCACGATTTTTGTTTTTTGAAGAAAATGAGCCTCAAAGAGGCAGATGCATCAGACACAAAGAATACAGACAACCAACAGAGACTGAGGCATGAGGTTGCTACACAAGACAGAACTGAGCTGCTGATGGGTGGAACACTTCAGATCATGTGCCATTCAGGCTCCTGACCTGACGTTGTCATTTTGATGACCCCAAATCTCTATGCCCCCCACTTCAGATTCAGGTTCATAGAGTCCCCACGTTTTACCTTCCTTAACTCCAACATGCTTCATATCCACTGCATGCGTGAGCCCATGGAGGAGAGCACTCACTGTTTTACCAATGTGTCTCACGGCCAGGAGTATCTGGAACATTTCTATGCCCAAGTGGCACTGCAGTTAGTCAGAAGCCAAGTACACTTCCAGTCCAAGGACCCCCTGTTGCCTGTTGACTCTTAAGTGGGGTTCAGTCAGCTGAGGCGATCTACTAGGGTGTTCTGGTCTACACCATGGCTTTTGAACAGGGTTTGGGAAACAGCTTTGGAAAAAATAACATTGAGCTGTTTTGGGTTAAGTTGGGGTAGAAAGGATGGACAGTGGTGGTGTGTTGGAGGTTGTAAGGTTAGGGTGGGGTGGGAGAGATGATATTATGGGGTGCGTTTGAGTGTGTTGGCATATGGTGGGCACAATTGGCACCATTCAGGCTCCCTCCTACACCCCCTTCCCGCCATGGTTTTAAGCAGTAAATCACCCGCTGTTCAGAATCAGAAGGATTTCTTTGAATCTCACACCCATAAAAGGGCACAATTGGGTCCAAGCATCAACTCTGTATGCTGTGGAAATTAAAACCACTACTCCATAATAACTTGTGCCAATACATAGTTTAACCCTTGCTGCTCTCACACATTGACCGGGAAAATGTGCTCTTAACCAGCGGCCATGAAGACACCTCATACCCTTAGTGATCAGCATTTCACTCTGTTGCACAGTTCGTTTCTGGAACGCGCACATTTGATAGCGTTTCTTCCGTGTTACTACTTTTTAGCACCCGTGTTAGGAAATGCAACCAATCAGGTTGCTTGGGTCGCAGGCCGATCAAAGCCTGTGTTCCAAGCAACCTGAAGGATGCTTCCCCCGGCCTGCCATCTTCCCCCCACCCTCTCTTCCCTTCCAATTTATAGTCCCTCATACCCCCAGCCCCAGTTACCTGAAGCTGCCCCCACTGATGCTTCTGCTCCGTTGCCCCTGCTGCCCGCCATGGAAATGGAAGAGGTGTTCCGTATGTAGCCCTGCGCGCCCTCCTGGTACATGGTGGCCATCTTTAGTGAGTATTTTGTTTCAATGAACAGGACGCCACAAAGCGTCCCATTTGTTGAAACGAAATACGTTGCTTTTAGCACCTCAGGTTGCCAGATTGGAAACCCAGAGTGCTAATAGCAATAATACCCGATCTAATCCGGGCTCGGGCATGTACCTTGGACCCTGGGCCCTACCACCCAATTCGGCCAAGGGTATTATTGCTTATTGGCGCGCTCCGAGAAGTAGCTCGGAAGTAGCTGTTCTGCGTTCTGCCAGGAGACTCCGGGCTACATGCTGCAAGCTATGTGAGGAGAGGCTCTCCTACAACGCCTATCCCGACTTTTTTTCACCCTCAACAACGTAAAGGAACACTTGTGGACACTCTAAATTATTTATTTCTCGGTAGTCTAACAGCAAGTACTCAAGATGCTAGAAGTGTACCTATACTTATTTCTGACAACACAATCCTGTGCCAGGATGTCCGAAGTGTACCCATACTTATTTCTGATAATACAATCCTGGCCCAGGAAGAAGTACTTGTACAACAGTCCAATGTAATTTTATTATCAGATGGTAAGGAAGATAGTGAGAAGGGACTGAATTTGTTGAATGGGCCTGTGTTAACAAAAATCTCTAAAAAACAAGGAAAAAAAGAAAAAAAGAAAAAAAGTCTTTCTCAGCTTAAGGGTTTAAACAACAGTTTGCGTAAGTTTATGAGAAATTTGGACATGCGAACTGCTGGTGATGACCTTTGTAACGATAAAGAAGTTCTGTATGAATCACGTGCGATTCAATGCCTAGTGCTGCAAGAAGGAATCATATATCACGTGAAGGAATAACTGAAATAGGAAATAACTCTGAGAAAGATTATATTGAGGGAACTAATAGACTATCAGATCTCTTAAACACAAACAGGTGACAGACAGGATTGATAAAAATCTTATGCGTATGGAAAAAGGCGTGGCTGACATCTTTGATATTTTTAAAAATCCAGAATTGCAATCACGCCCCAATACACCGTCCTCAACTGGTTTCATGTCACCCTGTGTACCCCCTCACCTGATGAATGACAATGTGGCTTGTGTTGACGATTTGCAATCACACGCTGACTCAGAGCCTGTAGTCAGTGAAACCCTGAATATACAAGTAAGAACTGGTACTCACATTCCCAGGGTTGAGCAAGTCACGGTGAATGAATCTAAGGTGGTTGGATGTGTGCCCCCTCTGAATGGCCTTACAGAGCAAGATGTTTGTTGTATGGTTGAAAACATCCTAAAAAAACAGAAGCCGAGTGAAAATATGGTTGTTTTTCCGAAAGTCACTAAAAATATTCTGTATGATGATAAATTGATTGACACCTTGGTTGAATCGTCAGGTGGGTCTTTGAATATAGATCCTCGATCTATAAATGAAGAACGTGTGCAGACCCAGAAGGGCCTTACAGAACAAGATGTTTGTTGTTTGGTCCAAAATATTCTAAAAAAACAGAAGCTGAGTGAAAACATGGTTGCCTTGCCGAAAGTTACTAAAAACATCCTGCATGATGACAATCTGACTGACACCATGGCTCAATTATTATGTGGGTCCCGAAATGTAGACTCTCGACACATAAATGAAGAATGTGGGCAGACCTGTAACCCAGAACCAGAAGCAGGTGCAAATGGTGCAGGTTATGGCCTTGACGGGGTCTCGGAACATACTTTGGGAATTATGGTTGATAACATATTAAAAAAGAAATGTACCACTAGTTGTAATGGTTATGCTCAGATTGAACCCAATGGAAACCCATCATCAGGGGACTTTGTAGACACCACTTGTATGACGGATAGGTTATATGAACCTCCATGTAGAATGCCCATCGTTGACAATGGTCCCGTGCCAACGAGACATAGTCTGCAGAATGATCCACCATTTGGGCATTTAAGGGCACCGGCTTTTCCAGATGAGCAGAGTCTAATTATGTATTATGTACTTGAGGAAGGCGGTCCTAGTTCTTTGAATAGACCATATATATTGAATTTATTTAATGAAATCCCTGAACTCTGCCTGATAACATCGGCGGACATACAACTTGTGGACTTCATGCATAATCTGAGATATGATTATGTACGGTTGATTATCAAATCTGCCCTGATTAGAGCGCTTCTCTTGAAGGAGGTTGGCTCTCTATAGAGGAGGGGCTTTGATATTGTACCCTACAATAATACATTCAATTATGAGCCTCCACAGATAAAAAAGATGTACAATGGAACATCCAAGATTAGAACATCCGAAATACCACCAGTACAAAATGAAGGGTTGGAGGTTATTAATGAAGCTAAGTCCTGTTTAAAGGACATGCAAGAGTGGCGCTGGCTTTCACTTTCCTTACGAGAATCTATTGCACAATTGAAATCGGTTCCCAGACCACTTTAGCGCAAGGTCCTACTTTCAACTTGTGTCATGGAATACAAGGGGATATAAACATCTTTTGCTAGACACCGAAGAATGTGTGAAACTTAGTAAATATGATTTTGTGCTGTTGCAAGAAACCTGGGTCACCTCTAGCTTGTACATTGATGGTTTTAATATCCTAGGATTAGCTGCAAAAAAAAGATAGAGGTAGACCAAGTGGTGGTCTACTGTTGGCATATAGAACTGATGTGTGCATTAAACTATTGGATAGTTCTTTCGTGCTGGATTGTGCCATAAGAGCTAGTTTTGAATTGATAACAGATGTTGGAACTGTTCATCTCTTGATGTTCAACGTATATTGGAATACATGCAATGAGAATAGATGTGAACTACAGGAGTTCTTTGTTTATTTAAATGAAGAGATTGGTAATTGGCTTGATTCATACCCACAAGGTTTCATCTTACTTGCGGGTGATCTGAATGCAGATTGTTCCCTTACAAAAGCAGTACAGTATCAGATACGTGCTTTCTCTTCCAATTTGGATAGTAAAAAAACTAGAGGTTGTCAATGGCTGGACTTTGGAAAGAGTTGGGGCTTGGAACCAGTCTATAACATCTTGCCTACTTGGGCTGCTCGTGGATCATGTTCCATATTAGATTATATATTTGTGAACACTCACGAAAAATTGTATTGTAAAAAGTTCGAAGTTATAGAAAATTGTAATAGCGATCATGCAATGCAAAAGCTGGAACTCCCTTGGAGTAAGGGTAATAATGAAACCATGTCCTTTCCTATTCAAATTGAAGCATTCAATGATGGCAAACATGTAAAATGCAATCGTAGTAAAATGGAAAAGACTAACCATATTATTAGACAGGACTTTGCATATTCAAACTACGAGAAAAAGTTGGTTTGCTATTCTGTCGATAATTTTGGTGATTACATTGAAGATATGCTACATCGTAGCAAGGTGCTTAGAAGTGGTAGGACAGAATCAAATAAAGTGCATACACACACATTTGCTGAGACTGTAAAAAAAGCAAAGATCATTATGAGAAAATCTATAAGAAACATAAAGACATAAGACATGGGAGAAACCGAGAGGAGTTTAAAAATTAGGCAATGTAAGCAAAAATACAAGAACTGGATCAAGAGTATCAAAGGCGGGCTAGCTCAAAAAGATGGGGAGGCAATGTTAGAGGCCATGCGTGGGAACAATAATACCAGCTTCTGGTCTTTAATAAATAAAGACCGAAGTAATCAACAGCGCTTACAACTGAATCCTATAGATGCAGGGGTATGGTCTAAGTATTTTGGTTCTTTATATAAGTCTCCTGAAAACTGTTTGTGGCCTGAGGTTTGCATAGATGCTGTATGGCATTTGGACACATCAATCCTGAACATTAAAAGGATAATGAAAAATGCGAAGCCTACTTCCACTCTGGGTCCCAATCTTTTGTCATTTGCTAATTTAAAAAACAACATTGTTTTGTGGTCTAAGCTTTTGCATTTTTTATTTGTGGATATTTGTCTCAAAAAGAGGATACCAGATAACTGGAAAGTGTCATATGTATTGTTACTATTCAAGAAAGGTGATCGCCTGTGTCCCAAAAATGATCGCCCGATTACACTCATGAATGTGGAGTCAAAAATCTTTGCTGGTATAGTACTTGAAAAACTGAATATGTGGATTGATTACAATAATATACTAGACTATAGGCAGATTGGTTTTCGTAAAGCTATAGGTACTGATGCTGGAGGTCTGCTGATGGTTGAGTTAATGAGTGCGGTCAAACAAAAAGCTATGAAGCACTTATATATTGCATCCATGGATCTAAGCTCCGCCTTTGATCTTGTTGACAGGCCTACACTATGGAAAACCTTGTCAATGTTAGGCATAGATAAAGCCTTGTTAGATGTAATTATTCACCTGTATACAGAAACATCAATTAGAGTCAGGCTGAATAATAAAGGAAGTCTGACTGATATTATTCCTACTGTGAATGGGCTTAAACAAGGCTGCAGATTAGCTGCAACACTCTTCAATCTGCATGTGTCTAATGCAGGCAGGTCCCTGGATTTTAGCGGTCTAATTGGACCTAAAATTGGAGGCTCAATTGTTAGGTGGGTGTCATATGCTGACGATTTTCTATTAATGGACTGCACAAAAATCGGCCTGCAAAAGTTGATAAATGACTTTGGTTTGTTTATTGATGAAAGAAAACTGAAAATGAACCCGAACAAAACCATACTTGTTCACGTGGGCTGCAAAAGTCCTACACCGTTTTTTTCATATTGGATCAGTAATGGTGCTAAAATTAATAGCCAAACGATCCTAACCTGGTTGGGGTAGGTTTTTTCCAGTAACTCTAGTAAAGTGATCAAAACCAGCCTGATACAAAAAGCAAAAGTGGCTCTTAATAAAATAAGAGCCATTGAAAGAACATATAGTAAATTTACTTTTGATCCCTGCATTTTGTTCTATAGGCTTAAGGTGTTGCCAAGACTATCTTATGGGTGTGAATTTCTTTCTAAAACTATGTGTCCATTTTTACGTCAACTAGAGTCTATGATATGGCGAAAAATATTATACTATGTTCCAAAATGTTTTCCTCTAGAGCCAATAAGGTATGAACTTGGTTTACGCTCACTCAATAGCATCATCTTCAATAGAAAACTGGCTCTATTAAGAAAATGTCTGGTTACTGAAAATGGTACAATTTATGCTCACCTGAAACATGCGACAAATGGAAACTTTATGTATAATTTAAAAGAGGATTTAAGAAGAAACTGTTTGATTTGGGTTTATCAGTAAATACACTTATTAAGTTTCCAGATAAAGTGAAGGAGGTTGTTAATGCATTTGATTGGTGGGAGAACAATGTAGTTCTGCTAAACTCGAAGCTATACACTGAAAGTGTGTCATATTGAAAATTCTGTCCTTACCCTGAAGCATATCTGAAAAAATATCCTTCAAGAGAATTTCGAAACTATTACATGCGCTTCAGGTTTAACGTCCTAAGGACAAATGAGATCCTCTTCATTCCGGGGTTGAGCTCTTGTGGAACAGAAGTTTGTCGGTTCTGTAAATTAAAAGACGTAGGTGAATCCCTAAAATATTTATTACTGGAATGTCCAAATCTTCGAGAGAAGAGATTGTAAAGATTTGCACAATTTGTATTTAATACAGCCTGGGTGGATAGAAATAAACTGTGGTGTGAAATGCTTCATGGCTCCTCTATCGCCTTGAAAATAAAAGTCAACGAATTTCTGAAAAACACTTGTATGTTGACATAAAAAAAAATTGTGAAGATACTTCTGATCCCTAAAAGGATAATATAGAAAGTGTCA
The DNA here is from genome assembly GCA_002915635.3 of Ambystoma mexicanum. NCBI lineage: Eukaryota > Metazoa > Chordata > Amphibia > Caudata > Ambystomatidae > Ambystoma > Ambystoma mexicanum. Next base: position 855,777,860 of record CM030321.1, on the reverse strand, counting down.
TTGTTTAAAAAGGTTTTAAAAGTCTGTTGAGTTTATGAGGTGGTTATATCCTGGGATGTGGTTTGTAATTTTCCACATTTGTTCATGTTTGTTTCTTTGTATTTTGGATCTTAATGAAATTGCAAATGTATAAGTAATTTATTGTGAAATCATTGTTTTAATGAAATCGGTTTTCTGTATATACCTCTTTGTAAAGGTTTGAATAAACCAAAACAAATAAAGAAAAAAAAAATATATTATTGCTTAAGAAATAGCTATCCAGGTAATTAATTCTAATAATACTTGGTGCTACATACGGCAAATTCCAGTTTCAGATGTAGTGGTAACAGGTGTTATTAATTACTGTGATTATTAGTTATATATGTTAATTCATGACCCTGGAAGTATTAATACATTAGTTGCCCCAGGGGAGAACTGAGACCTTATCTGAGCAGCCGCTACTCCTCATCAGTGAAGTGCACACTTTGTGTAGAGTTGTCCACCACCATTTTTATTCTTGTGGCTATAAAATGTCAGAATCTGAGGCAGGCATTTTGGTGACCGGCCTTCGATTCTCGAATTCCCAAAGTCCCTCTCAGTTCGTCTTGTTTCTTTCTTTATTTTTAACAAGCTTTCTGAATGTGATAAACTCTGAAAATTCCCCTTTGTATACACCATCCCAGGAGCCCTTTGGACAAGGAGCACACTCAATTGAAACAGCACATAAAAATACAAAATACAAATAAGATATAGACTTTTCACTGTGTTCGTTTGTGTTGGGTATGATATGATATGGCATTTATAATGCACCGATAGACAAGTGTTTCAAGGGTAAAGGTGGAGTAGCAGAGATGGGAATTTGGTGTGTGTACAAATATGTTTTAGGGTAAGAGAGGTGCGAATTTGGGATCTGCTCAGGGGTTGTGGCTTAGGATGGGAGTGTGAAAAATGTGACTTTTGGGTGCATTAGGGTGTGTTAGGTTATGATGGGGCAAGAGAGATGGGCATTCTGGTGTATTCAGGTGTATTGTGCTATGATGGAAGAATGAGAGCAGGGACCTTTGGGGTACTTTGGGTTAATAGGGGAACATGAACAATTGAAATGTGGGCTGTGTTATGGTGTGGTTGAATAGATGGGAATGTGGGGTGCAAAAGGTTTTTTTGGGTTAGGGTGGGGAAGAAAAGATATGAATTTGGAGTGCATTAAGGTGTTTTAGGTTAGGAAGTTAATAGAGATGAGAATGTGTAATGTAGTGGGTTGGGGAGGTATACAAAATATTCAAATTTGGGTTGAGTCCCGTTGTGTAGGGTTAGGATCTGTTAGGAAAGATGAACTATTGACTCATTGTTTTCTCCCCCGATAAATATTTGATGGCATATGTCTTATTTTATTTTTTTCTCTTTTTTACCAATTTCTTTTTCATATAAAAAAAATGCAAATAAGATTGCATGTCTGGTGCACTACATTAAAACTGTGATGGGGATTGCATGTTTATGGTGGAGGTGAAATAGGAGGTATTACACTTTAATAGACACAATATTTAAGGCAAGCCCATGCTGTATTTACTGCATCGTATTCAGTATACTTGTGCCATTCCAGCATAAACAGGTGGTGGTTGTTCAACTTTAACATTTTTCCAAACCAGGTGGTGTGAAAGGGGAGACCCTGATTGAAATAGGTGCCGGACCCTGCACTATCCAACTTCTCTCGGCTGCAAACTCCTTCAACGAGATCATTGTGGCAGATTACACAGAGCGCAACTGCCGGGAACTGGAGAAATGGTGGAAAAATGAACCAGGAGCATTTGATTTTACTGCGTTTGCCAAACGGGTTTGTGAGATGGAAGGCAACAGGTATGAGCAGTTGTATTGAGCCACATTTCGGTTCCTTTTCATGTAGCTCAAGATGATTCATGTTGGTAATGCAGTCTGCTTCTGTCAATGATTGGAAATGATAATGTACGAAATAAGAATATTAAAAGTCATCAAAGTGTACTGTGCTATTGTGAGGGACTGCTATCCGGCAAGTGTGTAGAACCCCAGGCTTTTTGAGTTTTATTAATAATAAAATGATGCGGTCACTCCATCTCAGAAATGATGATCTGCTACCAAGATTTCGCTTTTCATAAGCTTCATGCCAAAGCATAGTGTACACCTGTGCCCTGCTGGATCAGTACCCTGATCTGCAGCACCTGCTCTCCAGTGACAGAGGGCAGGTTCATGGGCCACAGGTGCCCATTTGACAGCTGGTGTGACAGCCAAGTCATTTCAGCGCAGGGATTTCATTTAAGAAATGCAACCCTTGTTCCCAAAACCACATAACTATCTTGTTGGCAGTCATAAAGATTAAATATAAGCCATATCTGAGTTAACGTATGGTGGCTAGTATCTCTCATAATTATCCAAGCCACGTCATTATGATATCATACGTGTCAACACAGTGAGCCCAACTCAACTGTGGAAGGGTTATGTGTATTTTGGTCAGACAGCCTGGTCCTGCCAGGTGACAGGGCAGAAGATTGGGTGGCTATGACTCTCGCATGATCCTTTGTGAGGTTGGATAAAACCTCTCTCCAGCAAGCCAGCCTCCCAGCAGGAGCTAAACTGGGAAACAGAAATCAAAGTGCATACCCATCTCAAAAGAACTAGCCTCACACCATGGTGCTGCATACCAAAAGGGCCTTTGATGTTATTGACAAGGGAAGGGGCAGAGTTAGTCCGGGCAGAGGCAATGGCGGCTGGTGAAATATTTAATTGGGAGGGCACAAATATTTGCCATGAATCTGCGTGAGTGACCAAGCATACTGAGGGAACCCTATTCAACCAAGAAGGATTCTGTGGGAGAGCCATGGCTCTCCAAGATGGATTCAGGGCATATCCCCTTTGAGAATTCTTTTAAATAATGAGTGTAAATGGTGCATTTTTAAAGCAGGATTCTTGCGAAAAAATGCGTTAATAGTCATACAATGTACAGTCGGTTTGCAGCGTAGCATCAAAAACTCCAGTAGATGCCAGATCACTGACAGTGCACAGAAGCTTTTTCGTGTTGCTTTTACCCACACTATATGCCAGCATACTTCCAGTGAAAGAAGACATTTTTTTATGGGCTCTGCCTAATTATTCTAGTAATTCCACTGTATGAGAACATGTCCATGATGGCATAAGAACACTTATGTCGCTTTTACTGATAATACTCGAAAGCCACTGTAAAAAGACACATCCATGCTGAGTGGGCCAATATATGCAAGTAGCCTCAGGTAATGTAAAGTAATAATAAGTGGTATTGTGGCCCGCTGTGCAAAACTCATGATGTTTTTATCTATAATGTCAATAATGTGCAGTAAGAAAATATTTCATGGTCACAGTCACAGTCAGGAATACATGGAATTCTGGCTGCACCAGTGTATGCAAGTAGCCCTTAATGCTATGGATGTCAAACAGTTGCTATGCAAGGAGGAGCGTGCAAAGTTTCAAAGGAGGATGCGATAAGGGGCGTGGGTGTGGAAGAGAATGAGACGGAAGGAGAATAGAACAAGGGAGGAAATGATTAAGAGATGGTTCCATTGATGATGAGCAAGAGGAAGTATGAGTGAGAAAGGTTGAGAGTGAGAGGGTAAGAAATAAAGCAAGTGTGTGAGAGGAAGGATAAGAGGGGTAGAGAGTGGGGGTGAGGTGGGTGATTCGGTTGTAGAGAGACGTGGGTGAATGGAGAGTTTGAAATCACTGCAGCAGGGACCGAGGACAAGATAGAGCAAATTTGAATAACCTAGATGTGTTTGTAGAAGTGCAGAAATATGGGCCAGCATTAAAGTAAGAATCGGTAATAAAAGTCAAGCATGAGTAGGCCATGCAGATCTGCTTTCCTCTTTATTTACTTCTTGCAGCCCTGCCTGGCAGAGAGCAGAGCAAGTTCAAGAATGCAGATAAAGTTACAGGACTGTGAGCAATTCACGTCTGATATGCGACAACTTGAAATCTCGGTTTAGTTTTCCTCGAGGTAAAAATAAAAAAAAGCATCCTTCAGTACTTCTTCACAGCTGTCACTCACCTCATTCTATGCATAGTGATTACTACAAATTACAGGTGAGCATACTACAAACCCCCTCATCCGTCATACTGAATAAATGTAACATTACTTACCTGATTCCAAGCGTTTGCCGAGACCCTGGTTCGGAAAGGACACGTCATCCTGCTTTGAACGAAGCCTATCGATCTGCTCTGCCTTGGTTCCTGCTTGTAAACAAAACTACCTTCCCTGTCTTCTGTCTGCACGGCTTTCCTCTGCCCTCCCCCTGCCTGGGTTGCCTGACGTCAGCCTGGAGAAATCACCTCTAATTCAGTTTCGGTTTCTGAACTGGGGAAATTAGACATTTCCTGCGTGCGTTTAGTAAGCCCACGCCTCACAGGTTTCCAAACGGGAGCGTTTGTTTCAGTCGAGAAGCACAAGGAAAGCAGCGCAAATGGCTGAAGCGTATAGGGAGGAAGCAGAGCAAAGGGGGATGGACAAGCCATCCCACACAGGTCCCTAGAAGGAAGACCTGCCTGGCTGCCTTAGTCTCTGTCTTGAAAAGAGATCACTATGCGGATCCAGCATTCACAGTCCCACAGACACGCAACATGTGACAGTACTCCTGATTGGTTGAAAATACATTAAACAAGCCACTATTTGATTACATCCACGTAGTACAACAGGAATTAGCACTTAGTGCATTGGCAATTGTATGCCACAGCATATCCAGTTCTCATTCCAACCACAAAGACTGCTTCTTGGCACCTTTTTCTTCTCTGTAGCAATGCTGTTGGTGATATTTTGGTGGCTAAGCCACCACAATGCGCCAAAATGAAAAAACACAGACTTAAAGGACATATAACCATGAATATAGACCAGAAATGCATTCTGAATGATCCCAGATAGTTGTTCCTCATTTAATAATAGCTTCATATGATATGATGTGGTATTTATAACACGCCTGTACACAAGTGTTTCTAGGCGTGACAAGACAAGGAGGGGAAACAAACGATCTTATTAGGCCTTGTGTCATTCTGATCGCGCAAGTGCGGGGAAGAGGGAAGGGGAGAAGTGCTAGGGGGGGGAAGGGGGAAGTGCAGTTAACCCACAAGTGCAGCCAGCGGGTGGCTCATAAGTGCAGAGAAAAGGGACTGTAGTGTTGCAGATACAGACCCTTAAGTGCTGGGGAGCCCAGAGGCAGTGTGAGGGCAACTGGACATGCAGGACCCTGGGCCCGAGTTCAGAGGGTGACCAGGGGACCAATGCACAGAGCAGTCGGTGCACAGCGGGGGAGAGGAAGAGAGAAAGCGGAAGCGAAAAGGAAGCTCGAGTTGCTTCCGGAACCGGAGGTGGTTCTGCTCAAGTTTGAGAGAGGCAGGGATGTTGTTCCAGAGGGGAGCCCCAGCCGAGGAGATAGATCTGCCCCCAACTCTCTGCTTGGAGAAGCAGCTGACCCTCAGAGTTGGAGGTGGATGAGCGGATAGATCAAGAAGGAAGATGTTTTGGAAGAGAAGGTTGGAGGTAGAGTGGTCCCAGGGCCCAGAACGCCTTCTGGAGGATGCAGAGGGTCTTGAACTTGATCCTTGAAGCCACGGGGAGCCAGTGTAGAGATTTCAGAGCTGTAGAGATATGATCCATGGGCTTGAGGCCAAGGACAAGTTTTGCAGTGCTGTTCTGGATAAGTTTTAAAGGTCAAAGAGTAGAGGCAGGAAGATTTAGAAAGAGGCTGTTACAATAGTCCAGCCTAGAGAGTACCAGAACTCTGGAGACAGTGAGCTTCCGGCGGAAAGTGAGAAAAGGAAGAATACCTCTGAGGAGGTTTGATTTCTTAGAGATGTGAGACGAGAAGGAGAGGGTGGAGTCGAAGATGACACCAAGGTTCTTAGCCTCAAAGGAAAGTGCAGAAAGAGGGCCCAGAGTGGGCGGCCAGAGAGAGAGAGGAAAGGAGGGAGCGGTTGTCCCAAAGAGGAGGATCTCAGTCTTACTGCATTAAGGCAGAGATCTTCGGTGGCACACCATCCCTGAATTGCAGCCAGACTGTCTGGCATGAGAGAAGAAGCAGAGGTGGCTGAGGGGAGCCTGAAAGAGAGCTGAGTGTCATCCACATAAAATTGCAATTGGAGCAGAAAGTAGTGATGCGGTTGGCAAGAGATTCTAGCTAGTGGTTGAAGATCCCGGGAGAGATTGGACCCCTCTGGAACACCACAAGTAGAGAGGGAGACAGAACAGAGGCAAGACCCCAGTTGGATCTGAGCGTGTCAGTCGGAGAGAAAGGAGGCCAATCTGGCCAGGGCCTGATCAGTAATACCAAGGTTGTCGCTGGGGTGATTGAGCAGGATGGCATGGTTGACCTATGGGGGCTGAAATGGGGATGTACCGGGTCCGGGTCCTGGGAAAGGGAATTACCGGGACCTCCAAGGTCAGAATGGCCCGGTAATTCCCTTTTCCTGGAACCCGGACCGGTACCCGGTATGGGGGTAGCCATGTCGCTAAAAGCGGCATGGCTACCTCCATACTCGTAATGAGGCCCAATGTGTATACACCAAGGTGGACGATTGATATAGTAGGAAAAAGGGGGAAGAAAAAAAAAAAGATTCATCAGAAATAAGTGCACAACAATTAACATAGGTTACATAGTGGAAACATTAGCCATAAGTATCTAGGAAACATCCCCATATGTCTGAAAATGTATCAGTGTCTCCGGATTGCTTACAGATCGCCCTCTCGTATGTGGATACGGTTAACAACTCTTCCACCCATTCATCAATGCAGAAGGAAGCAGAGGATTTCCATGCCTTCAGGATAATTGTTTTGGCAACCTGGTGTAGCCAGACTTTCTTAATAAATGGTATGTCTTCCAATGGAGACACGTCTCCAAGCACTACAATTGATGCATTCATTGTAATATTGAAGCTTAAGACCAAGCCCAGCCTTTCACTGACCCCTTCCCAGACGTCTGTTGTTTTTTGGCATGTCCAGAGTAAATGACTCAAAGCGCCCCTTGTCTGTTTGCACTTCCATCATTGATTACTCTCCAGAGGGAGGTGTCTCTTGAACATACGTTCTGGAGTCCAATATGTTCTAAAGAGGAGTTTGGTCTGAGATGCTCTTAGGCCCCAATCCATGCTGACCAGACGAACATTGCTACAGCATATTTGCCAGCTGCTCTGATCAATTGATTCACCTAGCTCTCCATCCCAGATATTTGTATTTGTATAGGCCTTAAGGCATCAGGGCGCATACCGTAGGAGGCAAAGTTGCAATTACATACATGGAAGAGAAGACAGTGCCTGCTTACAGAAACGTGCAGGTAGGACTCAAGTACAGGCGCAAAATATACAATATAGCAAGTACAGGCATAATGGAAAAGGAGACAATTCCTCAAACCATAGGATCAAAGGAGTACAATACAGCAAGGAGGTATACACAAAATACACAAAATGTAAAAAAAACATAATACACGAAATGGATGCAAGGGGCATACCCACATTATATATATACAACAAAGTTCTACAGTGTGTGACAGATTGGTGAGAACCATAGCGTGACATCAGAAGTCTCATATGTTTTGTGCTGAGAGCCATCCTTTGGTTTTGTACTTGAAGACTTGGAAGGAAGGCTCGGCTCTAATATCATTAGGAAGAGTATTCCATAGCTTGGAGGCAAGGACCGGGAAGCTGGCGCCGGCCGCTTTTTGTTGTTTAAACCTAGGGATGTGTAAGCTGTGCGTTTGGGTAGCTCTCATGGGCCGAATGGACGTGTGTGGTGTGAATAGATTGGCTAAGTAGATAGGTGCCTGGTGGGTAAGGCACTTGTGAGTCAAGGCAAGTGTTTTCAGGGAAATTCTGTGCTTAACAGGGAGCCAATGTAGGTTGCGTCTGTGGTTCGAGATATGGTGGTTTCTCGGTATGTTTAATGCTGCTCTAATGGCATTATTCTGAATGACTTGTAGTTTATTGAGGTTAGATTGACTGGTCCCTAGGGAAAGGGTACTACAATAGTCAATCTTGGACATGACAAGTGTTCTCGCCAAGGTAATGCAGTTAGGAGTTGACAAAAATGATCTACAAGCCGCGATGAGTTTGCAGGTGTATGCAGATGCTCAGGTGACAGCATTGGTTTGTATGCATAGTGAAAGTGTAGAATCAAGGTATATTCCTAAGGTTCTGGTGTCCTTAGTGACCTTGATGACGTTGCCATCAATGATGAAAGACTTGAAGGAAGGGTCAAGTTTATTCAGACGTTGGTGTGAACCCAGATTAAGCAATTCCATCTTGTCATCATTGATGCAAAGCTCATGTTGCGCCATCCAGGCCTGAACAACCAAATAGACGTCATTTAAGGCTTTCGTGTCCACTGTATAATCACCTGTGATGGGGATGAGTATCTGGGTGTTGTCAGCATATTAGTTAGTGTACGAGACACCCAGATAGTCAAGAGCATCAAAGAGAGGTTTAGTAAACACGTTATAAAGAGTAGGTGACACACAGGACCCTTGAGGTACACCACAGTTGATAGGAGCAGGCTCTGCAGATGCTGACGGAGAGAAAACCTGCATGGATCTGTTGCTTAAGAAGGATCTGATCCATAAGGTTGCAGTGTCTGAAAAGTGAGCAGCTGATATGAGATGCTGACAAAGGATGTGGTGATTAACCAAATCAAATGCAGCAGAAAGATCAAGTAATAGTAGCAAGGCTATTTTCCCATTGTCTTTCAGTGTCTCAATCTGAGTTTTTAGGTTGATGAGGGCAGTTTCCGTCCCATGCCTGGGCCGGAAGCCCGATTGCCTTAAACCAAGGAGATTGTTAGCTTCCAAATATTCCTGAATCTGGAGGTAGGCTGCACGGTCCAGTATTTTGAGCATAAATGGGACCGTGGTCATCGGCCTGTAGTTGGTAGATAAGCTTGGGTCAAGCGAGGGTTTTTTAAGCAGAGGGATAACCCAGGCATCCTTAAGGTTGTTTGGTACTATACCTGATTTGAATGATGAATTTATAAAGGCAGTAATGAATGGAGCTAGCTCGTGAGAGGCCTCCTTGATAATGGGGGCTGGCCACGAGTCGCCTTGACAATTGGAAGGTTTGATTTTATTGATGATACATTCAACTTCAACGATCGTGAGTGGGGCGAAGCTGAAAGATTTGACGTTGGGAATGGCCTGTGTGATTACAGGCGAAAAAGTATTAAATTGCTTGTCTGATTGTATGCAATTTTGCTTAGCTTTAATTTTAGTTTGGAGTGTAGCAATTTTGTCCAGAAGTGCTTTCTGTATGTTCGAGCACCATTTGCTGTCTTTAATGCAAGAATCAGGGGGTGTGGCAGGCGATTCAAGTTCCTTCAGGATCTTGAATAATTCTTTTCAGATTGCGTTATACATTTGTTGAAGATGTCTTTTTTGGCCTGGAAGATGGCCTCTTTGTAATTAAAGGAAGCTATGATGAGACAGTCCTTATGGGTATCTGAAGGATGACTTTTCCAGCAGTTTTCAGCATTGCATTTTTCTTTGCGAAGCACTCTCAGATGTTGTGTGAACCATGCGTTGAGGTGTGCACGCGGTTTAGATTTCCTAAGTTTGATTGGGGCGATTGAGTTCAAAGCTGTGAGCATAAAATGATTTTTTGTCTCTGCTAGAATTGAAGGGTCAGAACATGAAGCAGCCACTTTGTTAAGGGAGAGAAGAATAAGTGGGAGAAGTTTTTCTTTTGTTATGTCCCTTTTATTTCTAGTAGGCACGGCAGGAGCAATAGATTGTTTAAGGCAGTGCGTGGCTTCTATGTTGAAGGTAACAGTATGATGGTCTGACCAAGCGCATGGTGCATTAGTCTGAAGGCTAATGTTGCAGTTGTTGTCAGGTAACCAATCGAGGGTCTGCCCTTTAATGTGAGTAGGTTCACGGATGTGGTGGGAAAACCCCAGGTCAGTTAAGGTATTCTCAAGATCAGCCGCAAAAGGGTCATTCGGGTCTTGGAAACCCAAGTTGAAGTCACCCAGTAGGATGATTTGAGATTTGGTTTTTGAATTCTCTAGTAATAAGGATGTTATGTCTTCCCGGAAGGATGTTGCCGGGCCAGGCGGTCTGTATATGAGATGTAACGTGGCAGTTTGATTAATAGAGATGGGAAGCTTGACTGAAAGTATCTCCGATGAAGGAGACTTTTGACTAGGCATCGCTCTGAGACCAAGTGAATTTTTACATATAAAGGTGACTCCGCCCCCTCTAGATTGTGAGGTATTACGGTCACATCCAGTGATAGAGTAGTCTGTTGGTATGGCGAGCGAGAGCAGTGGACCGGAGGCTGCATGGAGCCAGGTCTCTGTTATGGTGATAAAATCAAGATCTTAGGTTTTTATAAGATCTGCAATGTCCAATGCATGTGCTGGGATGGATCTAGCATTGATTAGCGCGCCCTTAATAGGCGTAGCTTTTGGAGAATGTGGTAGGATGTTAGGTATGGGTTTGGGGAGGGATGATGAGGGCATAGAGTGACTGTGACTCGGAGTAGATAGTTTGGTCAGGGTGCAAGGTTTCTCAGTGAAACTAGAGGTATGCAGGGTTCTAGAGCCCAGTATGTAATTTTGCAGGTGCAGAGCGCAAGGTTGATTGGGTAGGTTTTTTTTAGCGAAGTGTTTCACCTAGCACATAGGGGGGCAGCAGCGTGATTCTGGGACATCACTTGCAGGCAACAATTAGGGTCATTTACCAAGTCACGTGGCGTATAATGGGCAGTTGAATTCGTTTAGTAGCCATATATAGGTGCAACTAAAGGGCAGAGCTCAAATCACATTCAAAAGGCACGTAGTAGAGAATTCAGTTCGTTTTAACCCATTGTGTAGATGCATCCTGACACCAAATCGCGGTCTAATGGCAACAAAATCAATTAGGCACACACATAGGAGGCAGCTATACAAGTTTGGGCGCGGTGCAAGGTAAGTTAGCTAGATATGGCTTGACCAACCCAAGAGAGCCCATTTAAAAGCAGCTAGGATTATCAGGGCATAGCACAGTCAAAAAAGGTAGCAGAAACATAATGTACAACATAATGTACAACACGTTAACAGGTGCAAAGTGAGCCACCTAGTACAATTTGTTAGAGGTGGCTAGGCTCATATATCGATGCACGTAGAGGCAACAGAAATTTAATTAACGCAACATGAGAGAGGCAGCAAAATCAGTTGAGAGCAATAATTAAGTATAGATGGTTAAGGGATGATACATTCAACGTTATACAGCAGTATTAAGTGCACGCATGAATTACTGAGCGACTTACAAGCAGCAAGCAATGCCGCCTTCAAATACAGGAAAGGAGATGCTGGTTGAACAGTACGTATTGTATGTGGCACGCAACAGCAAGAGGTACGGCATGAGGCCAGTGTTAGTTAAACATGTATCACATTGTTATCCGACCCAAAGGGCCCATAAAGGTAGATGCAGATGACTGAGGCAGCCGCTGAGTACTTTACAGATGATAGTTATGTGGCGCAATGTAGTGGCTCACGGAGAGCGTACATTTGACGAGGGGCCATGTTTGCAGATGGAGTTAGTTATTAGGGGTAAAGCAAACACAGTTAGCATAAAGGCGAAGTCAGGTGGAGCAAGGGATGATGTGTAGCGAGAGAGGCCGCTTACCCAGAGGTAACAGGAACACCACGATAGGAATGGAGGAATAACGTAGATAAAAGGGTACAGGACTCCTGGCCCTAGGCTAGAACGGCTCCAGACAGAGATCTGAGCCTTAGACGGTGTGCTTTTGCAGGTGGGCCGATGTTCGCCTAACGCCGAGGGATAGGCTCCCAAATAAGGCTGTTTAGCCAATCATGTGGAGATGTGGTGAAAGGAGGAAGTTAGGACAGATGTGGATGCACGTAGTAAAGTGCAGCCATTTTGGAATGCATGGTCCTCGTGGCAAACAATGGAGGCCAGCACTCAAAGGCAAATTGTAAATTAATTCCTAGTACAGGAATAAGGTGGAGGCTAGTTAGGGCATCAGGTGCACATTATATGAAATGTGCTGCGGATATGGCGTTTTTCACCAGGGTCTGCAGGATGCAGCAGCAATTAATGAAGGGAAGCAGAATAAGCCCCAGTGCCTACCTTAGCCTGGATATTACCCCAGGGGCTCCTCCAGGGCGAGGGGTACTGCTCCTCCTCCTTGGCTAACTCAGAATCTCCTTTATGATTGGATCGCAAAATTCCATACATTGTGGCTGCTGGGTGTAGCGCACGGTTGCAAAGCTCCAACGCCGACCATGCTGCACTCTGTGACGTTAAGCGCGCACGTTCCATTTTAGCAGCAATGATACACCTCAATTTCCTGTATTCTGCGTAAGTGCCCTCATTCAAATCAAAATTACCACATAGATGTGCATAGAGGATCCATTTTCCATCATCAATCAAATCTTTGATATATCTGATTCCTCCCAAGAACCAGGATGGCTAGAAGATTACTTTCCCTTTGGAGGTCCATGCCGGATTTAACCAAATCGATGCATCTTGTAACAAGAACGGATCACTTCCCGTACGACTTGACATGCAGTGCTAACATTCACGCATGAAGGCAGTCAGTGGGTTTTGTATTCGAGATGGTCTCCTCACCGTCGTCAGCAAGGCCTTAGGTGCTAGTTGGAAGACACTATTACTTTCTGCCACGGTATCATACAGTAGATCTTGCTCTGTTCCTACTGTCCAATACAGATGTCTAGCAGTAAACGCAAGATGATATTCAAAGAAGTTCGGCAGATTCATACCACCTTGTTTCAGTGGAAGTTGCATTTTCAATAAAGCTAACCTCAGGGGCTTGCCATCCCACAGGAACCTTTGCATGACAGTGTCGAGTTCTTTGAAAATATTTCTGGGCGCCTTGCTCGGGAGCATCGAGAGGATGTAGTTAACTCTTGGCGCCATGTTTATTTTGATGCAGTTGATTTTGCCCCACAGAGATAGTTGCAGGAGCGCCCATCTATAGAAGTCAGATTTAAGCTTGGGCATTATTAGGTCGAAGTTCATCTTTGGTAGTTTTGACACTTCTGAGTCAATCCAGATTCCCAGGTATTTCATTTTCTCTGGACACCAAGTAAAGTTGAATTGGCTGCATGTGTGCTTCATACATGTGTTGTTAATCGGAAGAATCTCAGATTTTGCCCAGTTCACCTATATCATCCATTAAATGTGGAATGCCTGAGCTAGGATCAAAGGCTTTCTCCGCATCAAGTGAGACCACTGCAGCAGGACACATCTGTTTACTTCCACTATCAATAGCCAAGAGCAGCTGTCTCACGTTATCTGCCACTGATCTTCCTGTCACAAAGCCCACTTGTGATGGCACAACATGCTCAAATCTTTTAGCCAATATTTTCGCCATAAGCTTACAATCTGTGTTAATCAGAATAATTGGTCTGTAATTTGCACATCTGGTCAGGGATTTATCTTTCTATGTCAGAACAGTCACCAAGGCATGCCGCGTTGTGTCCGGAAGTGATCCTGTTTCAAATGATTTGTATTTTGTATTTGTATTTTATTAAATTTATATAGTGCTTTAATCCAAAGTGCTTTACATGAGGAACAAGAAAAATACAACAAGCATTAAATAACAATTGAATCACAACCAGAAAACAGTACAAGGAACAATTTACATTATTGCTGAGGTAAGGCGAGAGTAGAGAAGGAGCAAGGTGTGAGAGGGAGTAGGAGGTATGAGTAGAGGTAGTAGCAGAAGTAAAAAAGGAGGCGAGAATGTGTAAGGGAGAAGAATGGAAGAGATGAAATTAGAGAAGTGCGGGAAGTAGGGTAGGAGGGAGTAGAGAGGAAGGGGAGGGTGAGGTGGTACATAAGTAAGAAAGGGAGTAGGAGGTGAGGGGAGAGGTAGTAGCAGAGATAAGAGAGGAAGCAAAAGGTGTTAGGGGGTGAATGGAAGAGATAAGATTTTAGAGAAGTGCAGAAGGTAGGGTAGGAGGGAGTAGAGCGGATGGGGAGGCGGTTCCAGTGGAAAGGAGCGAGGATGATGTGGTGTATACGTCACAGAGAAGCTACAGGGCACAATCAGGTAAGATCCGGAAGAATTCAACTGGCAGTCCATCAGTACCAGGCGATTTGCCTACACGAAGCATAGAAACTGCTAAGCGAACATCCTCCAAAGTTATGGTATTCTCCCAGAGTGCGTCTTGAACATTCGGCAGGCAAGGACATTCCATACAATCTTGAAAGGACTTCATTGTGTTTTGTTCACAATTTAATTCTGATTTGTAGAGTTCTTCATAATATCCTTTAAATATTTCATTTATATTCATATTGCCTGCTGTATCTCTTATTGCAGTAATGGTCCGGTCACTCTCTGCAACCTTCCGTCTTTGTGCAATTAGTCTTCCAACCTTTTCTCAAAATCAAGATAATGCATTTTACATGAATAAGGCATATTCAATCTGGTCAGATATCATTTTATTTAGCTCATATTTCTTTTTCCTCAGATTAGATCTCACATCTTTGTCGTGACTCATCGCATATTGCTTCTCCAGCACTTTGGCTTACCCAGATAGTCTCTTCAACTCTTTCTTACATTCTCCTGTAATTTCCTGTTTTGGATAACAAAACACCTTGCGTATAGCACTTCAGTGCCTCCCACACTGATGAAACGGCAGTATCATTGGATCTATTGTTTGCAACAAAGTCCTCGACCTCCCTCGCAATCCCCTCTCTAATGCGCTCATTCTGTAATATTGTCCAGTTAATTCTCCATCTGAATGATTTAGTTAATGTGTATTGCAAGGAGAGGCATAATGATATTGGAGCGTGATCAGAAACACAGATGATTCCTATTTTGGGGTCATAACAGCTGGGCGTTACGCACCCGGAGGTGATAAAGAGATCAATACGTGAGTAAACATCATGACACGGAGAGTGAAAACTGTAATCTCTTTCAGATGGATGCTCTAAGCGCCAGATATCCGCTAGATGTAGTTGATCTATCAAACTTTCAAATAATCACTTCTCTTAGGTATTCTTGAACTGTCCCCATTGGAGCGGTCAAGTAACGGGTCCAAAACCACGTTAAAGTCTCCAGCTAGAAATGACAGAATCAACATTGCAATT
Source organism: Ambystoma mexicanum (assembly GCA_002915635.3). Classification (NCBI taxonomy): domain Eukaryota; kingdom Metazoa; phylum Chordata; class Amphibia; order Caudata; family Ambystomatidae; genus Ambystoma; species Ambystoma mexicanum. The sequence goes on along the minus strand of CM030321.1, from coordinate 855,762,789 downwards.
TTGGATAAGTTGTGCAAGTTCATGGAGAAAAGGGGATCATCGGTGTTGGGTGCATATATATATTACATAGTAATATCACAAGTTCTGTATCTTTACAGTGACACAGACAGTCCTCCCCTCATCAGTTTTGTTGGAAAAAACCTTAGAATCGAGACACCCCTTTTGTTGGATGAGAATGTCGAAAAGTAAGTCTGACCCACCCAACTCCGCCTAAGTTTACTAGATTAATCTTCAGTGAGGTGGGTCTCCTGAAGAAAAGCAATATCACAGGACATAGACCTTAAGCAAGACAACACTTTTGCTCGCTTCACAGCATTATTCAATCCATTCACATTCCATGAAATCATTTTCAAGTGATTCACAGATCTAGAGTTCATGTTGGATATCAAGTTTGAATGCGCTATTGACAAAACAGGGAAATAATCTATAAGGAGAGAGAAAAAGAAAAGGAAGAAAAAAGGAAAAAACCAAGCCCGAACGAGGCATGGATTACCAGAAAACACTGGTAGTAGTTACAAGACGAACCACTAGTCGGAAACACAGCAGTACTGAGAGCACAATTTTACCAAAAGAAACCTTTAACAACCCTATCAAAAAACCCTGAAACCCCACCAACCCATAGCTTCATACAGCTGACATTTAAATCTCAATGAAAATTTGCAATTGGAATTACTTCATACCCTCAACGCTGGTTGCTAGAACATGGGTTCAGTTTGAGAGTTTCTGGGATAGAGACAGGTTTCTTAGGCGGACCATCAGTTATCGAATGTCTGCCTTCTGCACCGAAATACTAGGCAATTCTCCTCTGAAAAAGAGTACCAAGAGTACCAACAGCAACCCCAGAAATGTGTTTCAGCCTAGTCGGGCCTCATCATTCAGGTGGAGCTGTGCCTCTCTAAGAACAGTGAGCAAGGGCTCCACGTCTGGATTCCCCATGTAACTTAGGGTGAAACCCAAAGTTACTTAATATGCAAAACAAGGGGGGATTCTGGCCCCCACTCCTGATCTGAACCCAAAGATAGCTGTGAATCTATAGGCGACTGCAGGGGAGGCGTTCCTGGTACAGGAGGAGGAGGGCTCTGAAGTACCGGTAGGGCTGGACCAGAGGAGGAACAGGCTGCGGCACTGGCAATGCCGGAGGAACTGGCAGAGGGCCCAGAGGTGGAGACCTAGGAGGCATGACCTGTGGGATCACCTCCGTGTGGTGGAGGATGCCCTTGAGGAGTCCAGTTATCTGTCTGGAGTGCATGAGAAGGAGGAAGAGCTCAAAGAAGCGATCCTTGCTTGCCGCCGGAAATTGAGGGGCACTGCCCTCAGCTGCACTGGCCCTCCTTTCCTGATCGAAGCATCTAGGAGCCTGGGGCGTGTGTAATCGTAAGGCTGTGAGGGGTAGATGTAACCCTGCAGAGACCAACCGCTTGTACCAAGGGGTCCATTGCAGCTACCCGAAGGAAGTGGACTGGAACCTTTTTGCAGGGCCCACTCTGTGCGAAGGACCCGTGAGAGGCCCTGAATCTTGATCCAAGATGGTTGCGGCCTCGCTGGTTCTGCTGCATGCTTGTCTGCCATCTTTGGGCCTGGTGTCATGCCCTGGGAGGGAGGGAAGACAGGCCCAGCACCACATGCTGGCTCAGACATGAAAGGGCCTCCAGACCCTGAGGCAAGAGCGTCAACCTCAGAGATGGCTCTGGTAGGCTCCAAGCCCTCAGCCCAGAGGCCGGTAGTTGAATCGCCCTGCACTACGGCCTTGGAGGTGGCTCTGGTAAGCAGGGCGCCCTCAGCTATGGAGCTGGTAGTCGTTTTGGATTGTGCTTCAAAATGAATCGTGGAGGTAGAACACAATGATCCTTTGCCCCCTCGGGCAGAAGAGGAGGACGAACTGGATCATCCCTCCATGGACCACCCGGAAGAGCCCCTAGGCCCCTCGGCTTGGGAGCCGGTAGACTTGCCGGCCTCGGGTCTGTTGACGAAATGCCCGGAAGATCCCCATGGCCTCATGGCTTCGGGAGCCGGTAGCCTTAATGGCCTTGGGTCTGACAAACAAAATCCAAGGTCCCCTTCCCAGTGGAAACCCCCAGGAAAGAGTCTCTGTGCTGAGGGGCCTTGATGAACAAAGAACCTACCTTGTCTTGACGTGGGGTTCTGGTGACAAACTCTTTCAGATGACCCGGAGGAGAAGAATGGAAGATCTCCCTCCAGCGGGAAAGATGATTCTTCAAGGCCCAGTGACTGAGAGCACTGAAGGCCGCGCACGCATCCCAGTGGTTGTCGGGCCCCAGGCACTCAAGACAGAGTGCAGGGGTGTCCGACACTAGGAATGAGCAATCGCAGGATGGGCATCTCGTGAAGCTTCCTGCAGCCGACATGCGATGGGGGAGGCAGGGCACTGGAGGGAGGTGAAGAAGATTAAAAAAAATCAAGAATGGGGAGCATGCAGAAAGCTGAAAAAGTCTCTGCACCTAGCTGCCAGGTCCGACACCGTCTGTGCAGAAAATGGGAATGCGATGAGGCGCTGGAGGGCAGGGTCTTGACGGCTGGGATAAATCTAAAGGATGAGCTACATTTTTCGCTGCCAAAGGTTCCGATTCCCATCCTCATGTTGGGGGACATCCACAAGGATGGAGAAAAGTGGACGGGACGTATGAATATGATCTTTACCACTAGAATAACTCTCTGCAACATTCGATTAAACTTTATTTAGCTCGTCTGCACCATTAAAGAAAGGCAACAGCAATATTCAAATCAGTATTGGACATGTCACCAAAGGGAGCAGCCCATTCCAATCTGCTAGGCCACACAACCTCTGCACAGAAGCACAAGAAACCAGAGACATGTTTCCGCCTTGTTGGGCCTCATCGGTGGGGTTGCTTGTGGTCTCGTGCAACAGGGATGTGACCAAGATGTTTGAGCTGGACTGTCCGTTTCTGGGTGGGACAAAGCCTGATTTGCATATGCTCTTTAACCTGTCTTTGATGGCTTGGAAGACTGAAGAATGATGGTCTGGAGGGATGCCCAGAGCTATGTCAGACGCCACAAGTAATTATAACCTTAGAGCAATCACTTGTGTTTTACCTTGTCACAGCTAGGCATGGCTTATATTTAAAGATGTATGTGCCAGTCTGGATAAAGCATCCAATTATTACAATTTAGGCCATAGGTTCAGAAGATTAAAAGCCACCACTGTCTGCAGGAACGTTGAGTCCCAGCAACTGTCAGGGATGCAAATGTAAACTTTGAACCTGCCTCTTCCACTACATTGCTGGGGATGAGGGTGTCTGTAGGCTGTCTCACCAAAGGTGCATGTGTGCTCTATAATTTCGGCATAGAGCATTGATGTAATGGGGATCTGATTAGCAATGCTCACTTTCAGCAACAGAATTACCCACATAATTTTATGTGAATAAAATGTAAGAATCGCAGGCTATCCCACCCTCACGAGATGGTGATTCTGTCGCACTGCTCTTGCCTCAAGGGTGGACATTCAGCTGTTCTTTGCCTCCCTCTTCCCACCACTCGGTTGCCAATATCCACTGTCCATGCACTGCAGTGTCACAATTAGCAGGACACTGATTCCACAACTGCTGCTGGGGAATGTAAGGGCTCCGGCACCAGGGAGGAGGCGTCCCTGTGACCCAGGCTCCCCAGCCCCCTAACACACTCTTCACATAATTTGGGCAAGACTAAGCCTGATGGAGAACCATCCAGAGCATATGTCAGTCATAGCACAAGAACAACTGAGCCATTCACAGGACATGCATGGCAATATGCAGTGTGGATCAATGAGGGTGTCATCCACTGTGGAGAGGCAGAGGAAGAACATAGCATATGATGCTGATGCCAACACTATAACTGGGCAGACGGTGCATGAATTGGCTGAGTCAGTCTACACAATAAAGAGACCATGCTGAAGGCCATTACCCCCACTCTACAGCATACCGGAAGTGTGACTCATCAGATCCATAGGGGCCATGTCATCAAAGGGATCACTCAAATATAGTGAATACAATTTCATAGACATTGGTTTTGGGATGAGGGTGGTGGGCGGGCATGAGCATTGGGGAGGAAGGTGGTGGGTGGGCATGGGGCTTGGGAATAAGTTTGATTGGTGGGCATGGGTCTTAGGTATGAGGGGTGGGGATGGGTATGCACCTGTTGGAATAAATGTTATCATTCCCCATCTCCTATGGGGTTGAATGTCTGTTGGAATTGAGAGTTTGGACGGTCTGGACGTCAATTACACTTTTGGGTCCATTTGGGTGCACCTGTGGTTTCATTTTAATATCCTGGATGCGTTAACCTCCACCTGAGAGCTGGAGGTAACTGCACTGATTACCACCAGAATTTTGGCAGTATTTGGTAGGTATTTATCTTTCTAATACTGTGGAATTAACATTTACTTATTTGGTGCAAATTCCTCCAGAGGAGTTAGCACTGGAGGAATTTTTATCATCAGTAATTGGGCTATTTCCACTGATAGAATTAGCACTGATTTTGTTTTGCTTGTAATTTGACTGCATGGCAAAAGTAGCTGCAGTACCATTACCACCCAATTTGAAATGAGGCCTAAGATACTTTATTGGCATGACAATCCGTTTTGTTTTTTAGCATATCAGCATGTCTATATTGTTTATCCACTGCTTACATGGATAGAGATATTTTACTGTTCTCACTGTTGTTTCTCATGATTGCACCAGAATAATGCAAAGTTATTCTTGTCCTGTTTTACTTGCAATGACTTGCTTATTCTGCTAGAATGAGGGGACCTTAGTGTCTCAAATGTCTTTGTGTGCAGGAGGGCGCAGAAGTAAGTGTCTCTAATTCTTTTTATTGTTTGTTATAATACAGCCAATTATGACTTTTATACAATCTTGCTATAATCAACAATCATCACATAATATATATTCACAATGTTTAAAACCATAATAAACACTTCTCTAAATTAATTAATATTGTGTACAATTCAATTACCCATTATATTCTTTACGTAAGAAACCATCCTTAGATCACCGATTGATTTAAGTAAGGTCTCAAGTGTAAACCCAAATTTAGTAAAATTATATATGAGTGCAAGATTATTTCCATCCAAGATCAAGTTCCATGAAGTAAAGGGTTCAGGTACTGCCTTGATACGCGTACCCAACCCCCTTCCCATGCCCGTGTAGCCATACTTCGAAGATCTGCTAATTCTGGAATGTTCATAGTACATGTCTGACTGTTTGCAAGTGAGATGTCATGCATACCCTACATGTTCACTCAATCTTACTTAAGGCTAGTCTAGTGCCTAAAATATCCAGAGTATTTACTAAATTCAATTTCAACCTCAGGTAAAATTCTCAAAAGAAACAAATTCGGGAAAGAACATATGTATTTTTCCAGTTGATTCGGTGCAAGTCTACGATTAAAGTAGTCTCTGCTTGTGGTCTTGGAAGCTAGGTTTACCAACTCTTGTTCATTGCCAAATTATCAATATTTACTTTTAACAATTGTGATGCACTAAAGCCAGTAAGGAAAGAGAGAATCCCGCCTTCTTCCTCGCAAACTTCTTCAATGCTCAAATTCTTCAATGTTAGTTGTTTGATATCAAGATGTGCTTTCCAGTTAAGCTGTCTATTCATCATAACCCCTCAATAATTATTGCTCTCAACCTTTTCTACTGGTTCACACTTCAATGTCCAGCAGAATTTGTTAGAAGGCATTATCTTTTTCATGCCTTGCGAGAATACCATGATTTTAGTTTTACACGTATTTATTCTTAGGTTATGTGCCGCAGCAAATTCCATTACCAAAATTCAACAGTATCTGCAGGCTGTTAGGTGTAGGGTGAGCATTGTGAATCCATGACTCTTGAGGAACGAATCCCAAAATATTCCTTTTGCATTATTTATCTTTTGATTGAGTTGAGCTGAGGGAATGTCCAATTCAATTTTGCACTCAATCTGATAATTACAGGGGATTTTTGCATTTAAATTACCCATGATGAGTATAGGTATGGTGTCCGTAAGATTAGTTTCTTCTAGTAATATTTCGATGCTTGTCATCATTTCCTTAGTGTGATTTCTACCAGGGGTATTATACACATTAATAACAATGGTGTTCACATGTGTTCCCAGTAATTGACCTGGAATTTGTCCAATCAATACAACATCAGAATTAGTCTCCATCATGCTCATATTTAAATTGTTTCCTACACTGATGAGTAACCCACCTTTAGGTCAACCCATAACTCCTTGTTTTGTTCTTATTTCTACATGATTCCTACCATCACACACTAAGTCTACTGCCCATGTCTCCTGCAGAGCAACAATAATGTAATCCCCCAAATTGCTCCAAATACCCCCTTCTTCTCCATAATGCCTGTGACCTCTAGTTTTCCAACAAAGAAGTAATGACTTTGTGTTAAGGTCAGCAGATAGCATGTGGCTTGACAGCCCATGCTAGCCAATCCCAATCAGCTACCTCCGGTTTTGATATAGTCTCTGTCTGTGTCATCTTATAGTAGGTTTTCCTAACCCCCTCTCTATTAATCTTTGACTCTTCCCTCTCCTTCTCTCCTCACATCATACGACCTGGCCAAGATGGCTCATTTTCAGCAACACCTCCTCAGAGGTCTTCTCCTCTTCCTCACCTTTCCCCAGAAACTTAATGTCTCCAGAGCTCCGGTTTTCTCCATGCTTGACTATTGCAATAGCCTCTTCCTCAATCTTCCTAACTCTTCCCTCCGCCCCCTTCAACTAATCCAGAATAGGACTGCAAGACTTATCCTTGGCCTCAGGCTCAGGGACTACATCTCTCCAGCCCTTAAATCTCTCCACTGGCTCCTGGTAGCTGCGAGGAACAAATTAAAGACCCTCTGCATAATCCACAAGGCATTCTGGGGCCTGGGACCACGCTATATCCAACTCTCTCTCCATAAATACCTCCCTACTAGAGCCCTTCATTCGTCTAGCTCTAACTCTCTGCAAATAAGACCTTTTTTCCAAGCAGAGAGTCGGGGGGTAAATCTCTCTCTCCTCCGCAGGTGCCTCTCTCTGGAATGGCCTCCCTGACACTCTCGGACTTGAGCCGGATCTCATGTAGTTCCAGAAGCTCCTCAATACCTTCCTTTTCTCTTTTTCCTTCCCCCTCCTGCTCCCCTGCTAATGTCCCCTCTGCCTGAGACTGGTGGCCTGAGTCCTACAGGGCACCAGGCCCTACCCTTCCCAGTCTACCTCTGCACTTACTCTCCCGTCCCCCGTAACCTTTATCCTGCACTTGCCCTCACAGGCCCCCCCGGCTACACTTAGCTGGTCGTCTTTCACCCCATGTAGCCGTACAGCCCCATTACTTGTACTTGTTGTGGACCCCCCTTCATTCCCTTCTTCCCCCTGGGCCTTGAAGGCGCCCTGGTCCCAACACGATACCAGAAATGCCAAATAATGGACACACCGCGCTAGGAAATGGGACCAGGAGATGGATTGCAAGTTGAACAAAGTTTTATTTAAGATAAAGTTGTGCATGCAGAGAACTATGCTGCCCTGAGATCACTCTGCCAAACATTACAAAAACAGTACATTATAAGTTCTGGAAACGTCACTACTGACGTTCCCCCTATAGGTACATAATGTTACAGCAGGATTGGCGGAATACATGGATACATTATAGAAATAAAAGGGCTGGCCCCACAGGATTGGCTGGTAACTTGGAGGTTCGGCGGGCCGCACGTGGGTCAGCTGGGCTCATCTCTGTGGGGTGCAGGTAAAACGCACGAGATGCAACAACACTAATTTATCCAAGGACAGCAGGGACTGAAGATATGAGACAAATAACTATCATAAAAAGCTGACATTTTAACGGGGGTGCTGAAAAGTGTATTTGACAAGTATATGGTTACTTTGCCCTTTACACCCAAGGGATCATAAAACATGGTGCCCGCCTTGTTTTTTTTGTTGGATCTACTTGATGCCTCATGATACGGATTGACATATGTTGTTTCTACGGTGGATATATGATGTGAAAGGATTAGGACTGTGGTGGGTACTCGGTGTGGTCACTAAAAGGGTTTAGATTTGTATTTTCATCAAAGAGATAGAGGGTCAGGGGCTCTGTAAGCTGTAACTTTAAAGGTGGGGGTCAAGGGAGCACAAGCAGGTTTGTGGAGACGGATGGGCACACAGACCAGGGTTTGCTCCCATCACACCAGGGCAGAGAGCTCATAGGAAGAGAATGGATACTGAATATTTGCAACAATACATGGTTGGACTTCTGTGAGAAATGGGTTTGCGCGGAGCTGGAAGGAGGTGGAGGGGAAGGCTGGGATGGCTGTGTGCAGCGCTCAGCAGAGGGAGGGAGATGGTTTTAGAGATCATTGTGCAGCCTAGCAAAAGATGGCGTTTAGGGTGCCACAAAATGGAGTCTGTATGCTTCACTAAATGGGTTTATTTATCATCCTGTTTGTTTTAAGTGCTTGATCCGAATCATATGAACAGATAAACAAACATGGGTAACGTCTCCCACCAGTGGGTAAAATGCAAGATCCATTTCATGTGGAAATGTCGAGGGGGGGCAGAAGGACCTCTTCTCCCCAACATTCCCCCCTTTCGTTAATCCTAAAGTAACGAATACCCCTGTCCTGTCCGTCTACGTTCCTCTGCCCTCTTTAATGCTTCATCCCAAGCTGGGCTGCCTTTTATTGGCATCCATGCGCTGCACACACTTCTAAGATCTCTCCCCGCCGTGCATATTCTTCAGGAGTACATGTCATATAAATGCAGCCCCCATCCCCGACCAGATCAACCCACACCTCCTTATAGTTCTCTAAATCTTGGGGTTCTTCAATGTTTGGGTGGTATAGGCTAGCCACTAGATCTCCCGTGTTGTATACTGCTACCATTCGATATTTGGGCTCATCACTCTCGCCAGTTTGTACCTGATCTTCCTTAGTATCATGAGGCATCTTATTTGGGTTGCCCACTGTCACCATCATTGCACTACTAGGAATTTTTTCTGCACAGCATCAAACCCCTACCTGACACACACAGAAGATCAGTAGCAGAAAAACGATGATAGGGACCAGTAGCTTCATTGCAGTCCTGAATCATGAGGGTACCCAATCGAACACTGTGTCGAACCAATCACTGGGTTGGACTCCACCTTCCTTCTTCATTCTTTCTCTGAGGTCGTGAACCACAGCAATTACATGTGATAGTGTTGCATTGTCAGCATCTGAAGAAGGTATAAAAGTGGAACATGTGCTCCCGATTTTTCGGCAAACACTGCCTTCCATTGCTCTGAGGAGGTCCAAGTCATAGCGGTTCTGCATTGTCATCAACCACAAGGCCCTGAATTACACCTTGATGACGTTGAACCCTTCCTCAGTGTTGTTGGCCAGCTGGATCAGTTCCCACCTAACAATCTGCAACCACTTGGCATTTGCTCGAGATTGGATACTTGGTATGAGTGATGCAAAAAATGTCTCTGACGAATTAAATAACTTATACTGGTCCATTATTTGTGCCCGAAAGTTGGAAGAGTCTTTAGAGAGGTAATTGGACGCTCTCTTTTTGCATGTTATTTGGTCTTGTGGCTTGTCTTCTGGTAGCAAATCATAGATGGGGGGGTCTTCACCTGTTGACTGGGGTGCCGGCGACGGTCAGACGGGCACCCTCTACCCCTGGACATGGGTTTCAGGAATCACCAGCAGGGCAGAATGTAGCATTGCCAGAGCACAATCGCCCCTCCATGATTGCGGGAGGTGCAAGTATGCCTGTGTCCACACACCCAATAATGGTCCATTAAGGCAGCCGTTCCTTTTTCACATGTCGGGGATGACGAGGGTTTTGTTGAAGTGTACGTTTGAGCCCATGGACACTTTACCTTCCCAGCAAAAGTAAAGTTCAAATTTTCCTTCATGTTGGATCTTGATCGGTTTTTCGAGGGCGATGACCCATGTCAGATTTGTGATGTGTTTAGACCATGTCTCTGCACAGGTATCTTCCATCCATTGCAGTCTCCCATCTGTCTGGTCAAGTAGTGCTTCCGCTTTACACATCACTGTTGCATCTCGCCACTTGTTTTTAGCGAACATTGACCCTTTTATTGCAAAGAATGGCTCTTTAAAGCAGGTTGCACCTTCTGCTTTCTTCTTGCAGATTTAATCGTCGGGAGGAAGCAATTGTAGTTTGACTTTGTGTGCCTGGAAGGTACTTTGTATTCTACACAGTGCAAGATGAACGAGACACTGGGCACCCACTACTGGAGTTTCTTGTGGCACCAAAACCTTAGGCGTCCCAGATGCATGAGGAATTAGTGAGCACACATAACAGCATTCATTCGTGGCCTGTCTTCCTGTGGTGCTCATGTCAGAGTACCACCTGTTAGACTGGTCTGGGTGGCAGAGATCTTCTACTGTGTCTTGTCCCAGGCCATGGTATGCATCATATTTGTGCTGCTGCACTTCCCGTTTTTTCCTATTGGACCCCTCTAGGCGGTTATATGCATGTATAATATTTTGGTAGTAGATAGGAAAAATACCTGAGTTTAAATTATCATTGTAGTCACCGCTATATTGCCAGTCTTGTGTACTCAGTGTTGTGGCAGGAGACACAGTGTATCTGAATTTGACATTTGAGGTAGGATCAGAGGTTGTCTGAGAGTACGTTTGTGACATTGGTGATGTTGTAAACATTATTGAGGTAGGCTGATAGTCATCATACACATAAATTATATTTTCAGTTGTATTTGTTGTAGGTAACCCAGACTGTGGTGATAACATTGTGTGGTTCCTATGCAATGTGGTAAGATTTGCAGAGGTATTATGGTTCCATATCAATTTTACCCCATACCATATTAGCTGAGTTCCTTCTTGTATCAGTCCCCCCTTCTTTTATATCTCTGATAATAAAAGACCTAAGCATAATAGTGAAGTTGAAAACACAATGGCTGTGAAATAAAGGCAGCAATTATAAGAATATGCACTTGTGGCACTAACATTGTCCTTACTGCTATCTAGCTCATTTGTGGTGACATTGAGAGGCCTTGTCTCTGTCATTGTTGCACCTACAGAGTGAAATACAATTGGTTAAACGCACCTTCAGTTAAAAATATACACTTTTTTCCTTTTTTTGTTTTTTAATTTTAGTGGTGAGAGAGAGAGATACATATACTTCAATTTACACATCATATATTTTCACCCTTTTGTTTCTTCAAGAACATGTATACATAACTACATGTGAGTACATTTTTCATAATGATAGTACTCCTCTTTTTCGGTACCTTAGCAGCTGCTGTTAATTTGCATAATATTTCTTTTTAAGGAATTGCTACTTCATGCACTTATAGTGGTACTGTTCCTGGTGGTACACTGTCATGTGCTTTCCTGACATCTGACAGGTGAATCCAATATTTCAGGCCCTTCACCTTCACTGCTGAAGGAGTACAATATATCACTTCATAAGGGCCATGAAATCTTGGAGAATTCCACCTCCTTACAAAACTTTGCACGCATACCAGTTTTCCAGGCATTAATGGCTTTGCTGGGCTATCAACTGCAGCAGTTGTTGTCTCTGTTTTGATTTCCCTTGTAAAGGGTGGGGCAATCTGTTTAGCAATACTTCTTACTGCTCGAGTGAGCTGCGTCAGATACTCTTTAAATTCCTCACCTAAGATTATTGCTGTTTTGTGGGCATCTGATACTCTTCTCACTGGTGACAAGGGTGTTTGCATGCGTCTGCCTGTCACTATTTCATGGGGAGACAGGTGGTGGTCATTACTGGGCTGTGTGCGCAATTGGAGTAATTCCAAGGGTAAGCAATATACCCAATTTTTCTTGAGAGTATGGCACAGTTTTGACAGTCTGCTTTTGAGGAGGCCGTTTATTTTCTCTACCAATCTATTCGCTAGCAGGTGGTAAATCGAACAAATTTTATGCTTTATTCCCAACAGTGTAGTCACCTCTTTGAATAGGTCATTAACAAAATGTGTTCCGTTGTTGGAGCGTATGACGTCACATATTCCCCAACGCGGGAACACTTCTCTCACCAAACATTTTGCCGCACATTTCGCATCTGGGTGTGCCCAAGGTCCTGCTTCCACCCATCGTGAAAAGGGACAGACCACCACTATTAAGTACCTTGCCCCATTGCATCTTTCTCCCATGTCTGCGTAATCAATGTGCAGCTCACGGAAAGGTCCGATGGGCGGGGTAAAGTTTCTCGCAATGTTCGGAGGGTCAGTCCTGAATTGTAAGTTTGGCATGTGACACATTCATTGGACATTTTAACGAGATACTCCTGGAGGTTTGGGACAAAGCAGTCTTCCTGGATGTCTGCAGTTATGTGCTGTTTTGTGGTGTGGGCAGGGAAGTACAATTGTTGGAATGCTATTTGTAGCAATTCTAAAGGCATTACTTCCTTTCCTGTTGCCTCCTGTCTCCAGAGGAGATCCGTGGGTGATTGAGCGCAACCCCTTTTTAACCAAATGTCCTGTTCTGCGAGTGGTGCTCTCTTTTGCAGTTCTATTATTTGTGCAATGGGAAAAGCATTATACCCTCTTCAGTTTCTTCCACTGTTTTACTTTTTTGCATGCATTCTGCATGCAGTGCTTTTGAATAATATGCTGCTTTCTTTGCTGCCGCATCCGCTTCAGCGTATCCTAGTGATATTTCATCACTATTGTTTGTGTGGGCTTGGCATTTTACCAGGGCTACTACTGGCAGCTCAGCAAGTGCTTTAATCAGTTCATTTAATAATTCTGCATGCTGCACTGGTGACCCATCTGCCCTCATGTTGTCTCCTTCTCCCTTATAAGTGGCACAATCATGTTTTTGTATGTCTTCTACTGTGCATGGCTCGGTGAGGAACGTAGCTGGATTTACCGTCTTGCAACATACTATGTGGACGTTTGGGCTTGAGATTATTATTTCGTATGCTGTAGCTCTCTGCGTTGTGCGTGTGCATTTTGATCGTAAGAGGATGGCAAACAAGGAGTGTTCCACAAACAATGTGACGAAGCACCCCATCACGATTGTTGAGCTTTTATCAGTTGCAAAGGTGGTGGCTGCAAGGGCTTGTTCGCATGCAAAATTACCCTGCATCACTAAGTCGAGGGTGCAGCTGTAATAAGCTAATGGCTTGTGACCTAAAGATGTTGTTTGTGTCAGTATTGCTGTCATCAATGTTCCATTAAAATGCGAGAACAGGAAAAATTCCCGCTCACAATTGGGTGTCGCCACAGCGGGAGCTGTAGATATCAATTCTTTAAATGCTGTAAAGGCAGTGTGCATTTCCTGTGTCCATGATATTGCTGTGTTGTTTTTCTGTGCTTCTTTTAATCCATGTAGTAAGGGCCTTTGTATGCTGCATAATCTAATATCCATGCTCGACAATAGTTACAGATGCCAAGGAATTTCTGCATGTCTTTCACTATGTGGGGTCTGACTGCAGCACACACTGTAGCAGCCCTGTCTGGTATTATTCTTTTGCCATCTTTGGAAATCAGTTGTCCTAGGTACAATACCTCTGCTAGGCAATACTGGAGCTTGTTTTTATCTACCTTGTACCCCTTTTTGGCCAACAAATTAAGTAATGTGATAGAGTCTTTTCTGCATGTTTCTTCACTTTCAATACAAATTAGGAGGTCACCAACGTATTGAATAATGGTGCTTTGAACATCAATATTGCTGAGATCTTCGTGCAATATTCTATTAAAAATGCTTGACCTTTCACAGTACCGCTGGGGTAGCCAACAATGCTCATATCCCACCCTCCCATCCCCCAGGGTGAAAGCAGTCAGATTTTAGGTTGAGTGGCACTGAGAAAAAGGAATTTTTCAGGTCCACCACCGTAAAGTTCATAGCCTGTTTCGGAATACTACACAAAATGGATGCTGGGTTTGTAACAAGAGGGAACTCCTTTTGCACTACATCATTAAGTGGGCAGAAGTCTTGCTCTATACACCACGTTCCCCCGTCGCTTGTTTAATCGGATAAATTGCAGTATTGCATGGGGAATTGGAGGGGACAATGATGCCCTGCTGCAGCAGTGCATGTATTGATTCTTTTATTCCCTCCTCTGCTTCCCTTGATAGGGGGTATTGTTTGACCCTGGGCAAAACTGCTCTGTGTTTCAATTTTTATTTTACTGGGGTCACTTCTTTCAACAACCCAACATCATGCAGGTTTGTGGTCCATAGATTTGATGGCACCTGCTGTAAATCTGAGTTGCAAAATGACGGTGGTGCACTGACAACGGCCACGAGGGGGTTTGTCACTTGTCTGTTTTGTACCATTATGTCACAGGGCATGCATATTTCCATGATTCTCTATCCATCAGTGTCATTGTCAGTGACAACTCCTCATCCGTCAAATCACAAAGCTATGTTTGGATCTATACATAACACTGTGCGCCATTTGCATCTGTGCGTGTCCAGGCCAATCACCACAATACATTTTGCTGACACCTGTACTCCTTGCAAATCCAGTGAGAGTATCGTACCAGGTAACATTTCGGGGGTGGCTACTGGGCGGAAAACAAAATCGGAGGGTACTCTCCAGTCTTTTCGTGTGATTTCTGGCACTACTTTCACCAACACCTGTATGCCATAGACAAACATGTCTGTATTTATGGGAATTCCTTGCACTGCTGTTTCATTTGCAAACGTTTGTATCAACAATCAACAACATTGCCCTGAGAGGGCACATGCCTGGTCTGGAGAACACTACGCCCTGTCTGTAAATGCTATTGTCATATTAAGTTTGCTGAGTAAGTCTCTTCCCAATAAGTTTACAGGTGAATTCTCATGGTAAAGTAGGGGTGCTGGTACTGTTCTTCCCCCTACCCTGACATCCAAATCTTTAGTGTAAGGAACCATGACCAGAGCCCCAGAGAATCCCTGCCTCTCGAGATTTTTGCCCCCCGATTGTACACTCTGGGTGTACTCTTTCTGGTCTTCCTCTTTGGGCCCTCTCCCTATTCCGGTGGACAAGGTGAAAATCCTGGGTGTTGTTCTATCTGCATCTCTGTCTATGGACAAGCAAGTAACAGCTGTGTGTCAATCCGGCCACTTCCGGCTCAAAACACTAAAGAAAGTGCTTCCCATGATTCTCGCCCCCCTCCGCCCATCAGTGGTGGCGGCCATGGTGATTTCCCGGCTGGATTATTGTAATTCTCTTTACTTAGCACATCCAAAGGGCTTGATCTAACGACTGCAGCATCTGCCAGCTCGTGTGGCAACAGGCACGCCTTATGGAGCCCATATATATTACTGGTTCTTCGAGCCCTGTATTGGCTCCCAGTGACCCAATGAGTCAACTTTAAGGCAATATACATCGTTCACCGCGCCCTTCATGACCAGGGTGTAGAATATCTTCAGGCCAAGTTGACTCGTTATCTTTCCAGTCAGAAACTATGCTCTGCCTCGGCTGATGGTCCCTACCTACCGCGGGCTCGGGTTGGAGGACGAGCCTTTTCCATAGCAGCTGCAGTGCTCTGGAATGAACTCCCACTGGCTATTAAGAAAATCCCCAAGTACTTGGCCTTTAGAAAGGCTGTCAAAACACTTTTATTTTAGGATGAACTATGTTCTGGTCCCTGGCTGGGGACCCCTCCCTCTAGCGCCAAGATACCCTAGGGTGATTGTGAGCTTTAATAATTGGCTTAACATAACATAACATAACATAACATAACATAACATAACATAACATACACATGAGTTCTCTGCCCGAGTCCAGCATAAAGATGAACTGTTTGTTTCCTATCTCTGTCCCCACCAATGGTTCCTCGTCTGGGCCTAAGGTAGTCGATAGGACTGGACACGCAAGGGCTCTCTGTGGGCTGTCCTGATCTGGGTGAGTGTCTGTCAAGGGGCAGGAGAAAACGTTATCGCCGAGCACACACGTTCCCCAAAATGGTGCTGGTGCGCCATTTGCGGTTGTGGCAAAGGGGTTTGTGTGTGTGTGTCATTTGGTTTTGACGAGTGAAACGTGTCTGTATGTTTTGTGGTGGGTGTCTGGGCATTGTCTGGGCATGTTAGGCCCTGGTGTGTGTCTGCTGCCAGGTTATTCATCTTGTCCATAACCTCCCATAGGCAAGCCATATGGGCTGCCTGGGTGTGGATGTCCGTATTGGTATTCATTACTGTATCTCTGAGTGTTCTGATAATTAGTTATAGGACGAACACGACACTCCCTCGCAAAGTGGTCCCTTCTTCCACATGACCAACATGCACCCTGTCCTGCTCCCGGTTAAGGTCGAATTGACCGAGAAAAAAAAGGTCGAAACGACAAAAAGTTCAAAAAATGCTACCACCAAAGGATCGGACACCAAATGTTCAATCCTTTGGTGGTAGCATTGAAAAAAAATGGGGGCTGCGGCGGTGTCCCCCGCATTGCCCCGCTCACTATACTTTATGGTATAGTGAGCAGGGGCTGCGGGGGACACCCACACAGCCGTCTGTGTAAAAAAATAAATAAATAAAAGAAACGGGGGCTGCGGGGTGTTCCCCACATTGCCCCGCTTACTATACTTTATGGTATAGTGAGCCGGGGCTGCGGGGGTGGCCCCCGCAGCTGTCCGTTTAAAAAAAAAAAAGAAAAGAAACGGACGCTGCAGCGCCGGTTCCCGATCACGGAAGTGAAAGGGAACTGGCGCTGCAGGGACCAGCGTGAAGATGAAGGTAAGTGGGGTTTGTTCATGTTGGTGGTGTGTGTGGGGGTGTGCTGGGGGTGTGGGGTGTTATGGGTGTGTTGTGTGTGTGTGTGTGTGTGTGTGTGAGAATGTGTGTTTTTGCAAATTATCGGGCTGAAATGTCCAAAAACAAAGTGTTCGAACTTTTGGTCATTCGACCACTTTGTGTTGCCCTTGGTACGCACCTCTTCCTCTTGTAGGCCTTCCTTGCCATTGGGGTCCTACATATATCTCTTCTCCACCCCATTGCCCCTGACCATTCTCTGCCCATGTAGCTGCCATTCTAGCTGCGCTTCTAGCCTGTAGTGCTACTGTTCCCTCACCATCTTCTCCCTGCCGCTCTGGGGCGGTCCTGCGGTTAAGGCTGCAACCTTAACTAACTCACTCTGTACCCGCTTTGCCTCGTCTGCTAATCTTCTTTGTGCTATTTCTTATTACCTTTCTTTGATCCTCCTGCAGTGGTGTACTATGATTCTATGTATTTCTGGCCATCCCTTGGCTTCTATCCCAGCAATTTTATCAAGGGCCTACTGTACCCCTTTCTTTTTTGCTAACGCCATTCGCCCTAGTCGGTTGCAGAGCCTTCCTGCCCACCCTTCTTCTCCTGCTTCCGTTACTTGTGGGGTTTCCCACTGAATCTGCTGTATTCTTCCCACTGCCCCCTCATCTGACTCATCAAAGTCGCTTCAACATTCTCCTTCCCTGTCGGATGCCACTGTATCATATCACACGCTTACTGTTTCTCCCTCTCGCTCTACCCGGACTGTTTTAATTGGAAAACTGTCTGTTTGAAAAAGGAATCCCAGGATTTCCTCTCATCCTCTGGTAACATAGAGGAACTTTTTAACGGGAGCAGCAACTGAGGCTGCGCTCCTCCCTGTAGTGGTAGTGTTGTTTCGCATAATGTCCGCAATCGCGATAGTTATGCTTGTGTATTTGTCATTAATATTTCTAAATCCTGGGTTGATGGTCCTACAGGGCTAGGAGCTGGACTTGGAGCATATAAACCCACAGGAGCGCCATTGGAATTTACTGGAACATATGGGGGAGGTGGGGCAGTTACTGGGGCGGTTGGTGCACTTTGCTGCAGAAGATATATTCGATCGCAGTACCCCTCGGTGGATCTTGTAAGCAGTGGGTATAATTTCTTTGGTTGTGCCCCTTCTTTATCCTTCTCTCCTGCCTCACCATTTAACACTGCTGGGGCCTCTGATTCCTTTTCTTTACTATTTGAACATCCTACACACATCTAACACTTCTCGTCTATTTTGGAGCTGCTTCCCTTTATACTTAGCCATTAAGTATGTTTCTACATGGTCTAATACTACTTTGTCAAAAGACCCTCGTCTGGCCAGACCTGAGGTGGCCCCTCCCCTTTAATTTCTGTCAACCACTGGCCATGATACTTCTTTATTTTGTCACTGTAGAGAGGGAGGTGCTTATAAATATGCAAGAGTGGTGTGTCCACCCCCATGTTATCACTCATTTCTCTCCCACTACCCTGCTGTGTGTGTGCTGACACCGTTACCCCTTGACCTTTGATATTGAAATTACAATTTCTGATTTTACACTTTAAAACAGTCACTTATGCATTGCAATGATAGACACATAGAGATATTAAAAACATTTAACAATTTAACGCTTAGACATGACAGATCAACACATACACAAACAACATGAAACATAAAACATAAAACCTTACAACAGCCCCTTATACACCAGTGCCCCTGTGAAGTAAAAGTCTGTCCACCCCGTCCCCATTCACACTCGACATTCACACCACCTCCTTCCCTCCTGGTCCTTCCTTAAAAAGATTAAAGATACCAAAAAGAAGAGCTACTACTATTTTCCCGAGCCTACTAAATATATGAGGCTCCTACTTTTTTCCTTTTCCTCGCTTATATTCCAACACCGGTCGGGACAGTGCTATGCGGCGCCGCCTTCCATCTCCTTTCGGAGCTAGGTTCCCATATCTCCTTTTACTTTATCACCTTATTCATAAAAATCCTAATGGCCATAAAAGAATAAACAACTGCGTTGCGTTCAACACTCACTCTATTCACTCATATCCAACCCAACCCGTAACGCTGTCCCCCTTAATAAACCTGCTCCATACTTCCCAACTTCCCTCCTTTAATTCTCCTTGCAATCAATACTCACGTCTCTGTGGTATTCAGAGCAGAGAGCCTGCATTCGCAGTCTATCCCCAAGTGGGGGCCTCCCTGTGGTGGGCCCTGCCCAGCTGCGGCGAGCAGTTGGGTATTCGCAAAGCCGGGACCCACAGAACCTGCTCAGGAGCGTACACTTTTGTAGAATCTGGTCAGCCGGAAGTGGCGATGGCCCTCCTGGGGGAAGCCTTGGATCTCGCTGCAGTACAGGGACGTCAAGAAACATCATGTCGGACTGGTCACCACTTGAAGGTGCTCTGGTCCCAACACAATACCAAAAAAGCCAAATGATGGAATTATAAGAACAGTACATTGTAAGTTCTGGAAACGTCACTACTGATGTTCCCCTATAGGTACATAATGTTACAGCAGGATTGGCGGAATACATGGATACATTATAGAAATATAAGGGCTGGCCCCACAGGATTGGCTGGTAGCCAGCTGGGCTCATCGCCACAGGGTGAAGGTCAGACACACAAGATGCAACAACACTAACTAATCTATCTAAGGACAGCAGGAACTGAAGACATGAGACAAATAACTATCATAAAAAGCTGACATTTTAACAGGGGTGCTGAAAAGTTTATTTGACAAGTTTATGGTTAGTTTGGCCTTTACACCCAAGGGCTCATAAAACATGGTGCCCCGACCCAGGTGCCCGACTTGTTTTTTTTGTTGGATCTACTTGATGCCTCATGATACGGATTGACATATGTTGTTTCTACGGTGGATATATCGTGTGAAAGGATTAGGACTATGGTGGGTACTCGGTGTGGTCACTACACAGGTTTAGATGTGTATCTTCATCAAAGAGATAGAGGGTCAGGGGCTCTGTAAGCTGTAACTTTAAAGGTGGGGGTCGAGGGAGCACAAGCAGGTTTGCAGAGACGGATAGGAACACAGGCCAGCGTTCGCTCCGGTCACACGCAGGGCAGTGAGCTCATAGGAAGAGAAAGGATACTGAATATTTGCAACAATACATGGCTGGATTTCTGTGAGAAATGGGTTTGCACGGAGCTGCAAGGAGGTGGAGGGGGAGGCTGGGCTGGCTGTGTGCAGCGCTGGGCAGAGGGAGGGAGATGGTTTTAGAGATCATTGTGCAGCCTAGCAAAAGATGGCGTTTAGGGTTGCACAAAATGGAGTCTGTATGCTTCACCAAATGGTTTTGTTTACCGTCCTGTTTGTTTTTAGTTCTTGGTCCGAATCATATGTACAGATAAACAAACATGGGGGACGTCTCCCACCAATGGGTAAAATGCGAGATCCATTTCACACGGGAATGTCGAGGGTGGTCAGAAGGACCTCTTCTCAACACCCTCTCCACCTGGCCTCCATGGCATTACCTTCTCATGGGCCCTCTACCCAGTTCCTGCACTTCCCCACCTCCCTTCCCCCTTGCACTTCTCGCTATCGCACTTGCACAATCTGAATGTCGCAAGGCCTATTAGGATCGCTAGTATCCTCCTTTCAGTCCCTCCATACTGCCTTTCTGCACCTCAAAACACTTGTGTGTAGGCGCATTACAAAAGAACAATAAATAAAATAAAGCAATCGTAATTGGTTGATCAGCAGGTGAACAATTCTTTATTTTGTCACTGTAGAGAGGGAGGCGCTTACAAATATGCGAGAGTGGCATGTCCACCCCCATGTTATCACTCATTTCTCTCCCACTACCCTGCTGTATGTGTGCTGACCCAGTTACCCCTTGACCTTTGATATTCAAATTACAATTTCTGATTTTACACTTTAAAACAGTCACTTATGCATTGCAATGATATAGAGATATTAAAAACATTTAACAATTTAACGCTTAGACATGACAGATCAACACATACACAAACAACATGAAACAGAAAACATAAAACTTTAAAACAGCCCCTTATACCCCAGTGCCCCTGTGAAGTAAAAGTCTGTCCACCCCGTCCCCATTCACACTCGACATTCACACCACCTCCTTCCCTCCTGGTCCTTCCTTAAAAAGATTAAAGATACTAAAAAGAAGAGCTACTACTATTTTCCCGAACCTACTAAATATATGAGGCTCCTACTTTTTTCCTTTTCCTCGCTTATATTCCAACACTGGTCGGGACAGTGCTATGCGGCGCCGCCTTCCACCCCCTTTTGGAGCTAGGTTCCCATATCTCCTTTTACTTTATCACCTTATTCATAAAAATCCTAATGGCTATAAAAGAATAAACAACTGCGTTGCGTTCAACAATCACTCTATTCACTCATATCCAACCCAACCCGTAACATGGCTGGATTTCTGTGAGAAATGGGTTTGCACTGAGCTGCAAGGAGGTGGAGAGGTGAGGCTGGGCTGGCTGTGTGCAGCTCTGGGCAGAGGGAGGGAGATGGTTTTAGAGATCATTGTGCAGCCTAGCAAAAGATGGCGTTTAGGGTTGCACAAAATGGAGTCTATGCTTCACCAAATGGTTTTGTTTACCGTCCTGTTTGTATTTAGTGCTTGGTCCGAATCATATGTACAGATAAACAAACATGGGGACGTCTCCCACCAATGAGTAAAATACGAGATCCATTTCACACAGGAATGTCGAGGGGGGTCAGAAGGACCTCTTCTCCCCAACACCCTCTCCACGTGGCCTCCATGGCATTACCTTCTCATGGGCCCTCTACCCCGTTCCTGCACTTCCCCACCTCCCTTTCCCCTTGCACTTCTCGCTACCGCACTTGCACAATCTGAATGTCGCAAGGCCTATTAGGATTGCTAGTATCCTCCTTTCTGTCCCTCCATCCTGCCTTTCGGCACCTCAAAACACTTGTGTGTAGGCGCATTACAAATTAACAATAAATAAAATAAAGCAATCGTAATTGGTTGATCAGCAGGTGAACAATTCCTGTGAGTAAGTCAGCACAGTAGCTCTAACAGCTGCTGAGTAAAAATATATCCTCGCCCCCGCTAATGTTTCTTCTTCCATCATGTCCACCAAACTGATGTCACTGGAGTCAATAAGTCGAAGTGGAAGGATATGCAGAATACATGGGCCGGGAATCAACTATGGCGGCATACAGTGCATAAGACACAAAGAACATTAACATGGTGGAGAAAGAACCAAAGTACCCTCATCTTTTAGATAGAACACTGTAAAAGTCTTCATTCCTAAACACTGAATCTTGACACTAAAACTACTGTGAGCAAATTTCGAGCTTCAGTGTTTTGACAGAAGCCCAGGCATCATGGTCAGTTCAGTCTAAATCACAATAGATAACATTTCTTAGAAGCACACAGTCTGCAATTATTAAGTTAATTAGTTTCTATTGGTAACAGCAAGGATGCATATATAGCTTTGTCCCTCAGGTGCAAATAGCTATCATGCTAAATGATCTCATAATGAATAAACGCATAGTGTTCTCTGTGATTCCTGAACAATAGTTCACTCAGGGCAGGATAGCACAAAATTCAATTAATAGATGAAAATGAGTTCTGATCAGTGGTCTCTTACCACGTGATCTGAACAGTGATAATTTATTCCAGCGCCAACTAGCTGTAACTCTTGGTACATCCAGACACAGGTACGACATACCGAGGCTACAAACAAGTTGTAAGATAAGGTCTCAGGCCTGGGAATGAGAAGCAAGTAACTTCTTCAAATTGGATTGTAGCAGCCCATTCATCCCTCCTTCCTCTCCACACATCTTGGCATCACAAGTGTCAAGGCAAGATGAGCAAATTGCTGGCCAATTGGGATTTTGTCCGCTATGCTGGCTAATGTATTATAGTGCCAACCAATTATATGTTAGAATCAGGTGTAGCATTATTTAGTAGGACGAACCTAGGAGGAGCTATTAGTTAAAGAATATCCAATATTAGTAGCCGGTGCTCCTCTACTTTTTTCAGAACAGTTTTATTGTTCCTATATTTTTATTTTTATAAAGAAACCGTTCCAGAATGGTTTCATTTTAAAATAAATGTGTAGGAAGAAGTAGAAACTTGAACTTCAGTGCACGGCACTGAACATTCACTTAAATAGCAGGTGTGTTTCTTTGGGGTTTGGATTGCACGTGTGAGTGGGCGTGGTAATGGATTATATGAGGAGTAGGGGCAGGCCAGCAGGGAACATAGTTCCACTACTTCTTTTTGTACACTTTGACCACTGGTCTAATAACTTACCTGGTGCCTGCTCTGTCGCCCTAACCTCACTTTCCTTGCTGGGTTTACCCTTCTCTTTTGTTCTTTTATCGTTCAGTCCTCTTCCTCCCATCATACACCTCTTATGATTCAGTCCAGTGTTGGTTCTCTGTGTCCTCTCTTAAGAATTTGCCCCATTATTCTCTCACTCTATTTTGCATTGTGTTTCACCTGCATTAAAGCTGTCCCATACTCTTTGTCCCTCCTCTCTTTCTATTTCTCCCTGTAAGCAGCTTTCTAATATTTCTGAAAATATCCCCATCTCCCCTCCAGATTTTCTAGTCCCTCTATCTTCCCCATAATAATTTTCCAGTTCATTCGGTATTACATTTCCCCTTCCAAACTGTTGTGTCCAATGTCTAACCTCTCTTGCCCACTTAATAACTAATCCAGCTCTCCCACCCCCAAATGCTAACAATACATTCTACCCCTTTGCCCTTCTGAGTCTTCAAGCTCAATCCCCAATTCTACCTTTTCAAACTCAGTCATCTATTCTCCCTGTTCAAACTCTCGATACTGCCCCAACTCACTTCTCTAACCTCCTTTTTCTAACACTATGCCTATCTTTCCTTATCTACACAAAGCCTTTACAGCTCTCCAGCCTCACTTCAATGTTTACCCATACCTTCATAACCCTCTTCCAGTCTCTATCCATGCCTTCCCAAACCTTCCAGACCCGTCTGCCCATCTTCTTTGCTCTCTTAATGACTTCACAGCTCTTTTGATTTCGCTCATTCAAAACGTTCCTGGTTTCCAATTTCTCTCCACCCCTTTCAAACCATAATTCCAGGTTAAAATCTCGTTCTTCTAATTGCCATGCTCTTATCTATTTTCCAAAGCTCTTCCCAAATCTCGCTACTTGGAAGGGGAACTCTCTCCACCACTGCTATTACCCATTTGCATATTCAATTCTCTCTCTTCTGATTTGAAATTCTTATGGCCAAATCTCTTCCTTCTCATTCCCCTATCTGCTGCCAATGTAACTATCTTCTTCACTTAGGCCCAAACGCTCAGTCCATATTCCATTCCCTTCCCACACCTTCTTAGCCCCGATGCCTATTTTGCAGCCTCTCGCCTCTTAAGTCCCTTATTCCATGTCTATCTTTCAACACGCAATCCTTCACAAATCTCCAGCCTATACAAGCTGCAGTCTACCTTATCCCTTTCCCAACAACATTTTGAATATTATATACATTTTTCATTTTTATTGAAATCTGTGAGGCAATTGATGATTGATTTTGGATCGCTCCTTCATTGAGATTAACTTACTTTATATGCATGTATGTATTTAAGGAGTTTCCTATAGCTTGTGCCTAGCCTGGAAGCAAAGATGCACTGCTAAAGGGAGGGTGCAACATTAAAAGCAGGGGAGCACACAGAGGTTTGGAGTGCAGCCGGGATCCTGCGGTTAGAGACCAATGGGAAGTTCTAGAAGAGTAGAGCCTTCTGTTCTTTCTGAAATGCAAGAGGGTATGTAAGCAGGACCTCGTGCTGTGCTTTTCTCTGAAAAGGGCTCGTTCCTGGTCATCATTTCTACCCCTGTTTCACACTTAAATCTGCAGATGTACTTTGGGATTAAGGTGTGCTTTCCTGTGTCTTTTTATAACATTTGTATGTGGAGTGGACTGCTTGCATGAATCACCGGTCCCCTGAAAAAGGAACGCCTACATCAGATGTTACAAACGTACGCGACCAGTGGTCCATTGCGCATTGCTCTGTGGCAAGTGTGAAAAAATGGAAATCGTATCTGTAATCAAATATATGTTTCTCAGTGGTTTAATGCAAATTGCACTTGTGTACCTTTTTTGTTTTTAGGCAAACGTGGATTGAAATGGAAGAGAACCTGCGAAGAACCATCAGACAAGTTCTGAGATGTGACATCACCAAAAGCAACCCCTTGGCCCCGATAGTCTTGACTCCAGCAGACTGTCTACTCACCAATTATTGTACCGAAAATGTGTGCACCGATGAGACAAGCTTCTGCAAGTATCTGAAAAATATGACATCAGTGCTCAAACCTGGAGGGCAATTGATACTGACAGCCCTCCTTGAATGCACCTTCTCCATAATAGGAAAGCACAGGTTTCCATCTTTCCCCTTGACAGAAAGCTTTGCGCGAACAGCTCTCAATGACACAGGCTTTGAGATTAGGTATTTCAAGGTTCTCCCAAGCACTGATGACAGTCCTGAACCACTGACAGACCATACAGGCATACTGTTTGTTGTGGCCCGCAAAGAACTGTAAATTCTGCTCCCCTAGCCTCGGCTTCCAGGTGTACTACATGGAGGATACATTATCTGTACTTAACTAACATAAGCATCCATGTATATAATTTAGAGGTTACTAGGGTTAGCTGCCATTCTGATTTGCTCACTAGCGCCTGATATGACCAGGTGCACTCAAATGCTCGGGTGAGCATAAAATGATTGTGTCTGAGCATATACTGGTTGTGTGCATTGCTGGAAGCATTGGACAAATGAGGCTGGACGTGGGCACTTGAAGCTGGGCCTGGGATAGGTTTACCTGAGCATATGGCATTTTTGCCCAGACGTATGGTGGCAGTATCTATGAAGCTGCACTTTTCCAAGTACATACTGATGTGGGCATGCAAGGCTAGGTCTGGGCATATGATGGCTGCACTTCACCTAAGATGGCAATCTCTGCCACATGCGGCCACAATGGACACATGAGGCTGGTCCTGAGCACATGATGTATTTGTGGCATAGGATATGTGGCTCTATCAGGCTACATGAATTTAATATGATTGGTAACTCAAACAGTGTTCACCTACTTTGCTAATGCTTTTATATTCTTGATCTTAAACAATCGTTTTTATTATTAATTAAAGGGATGTCATTCTCTATAACATATCAAGGTGCAAATGTCATGCAATGTCAATTTGTATGATCTTGTTAGCATTAGCTGAGCTGCACCTGACATTTTGCTGACTTGGCCTGCTGAAAATCACCTGTAACGTTAATGCAACACTACTCGGCAGTCATGAAACGTGGGCATACGTAACACATGAATTCCTTTTCATGTCATTCTCTTTGGATGTCTGTGAATTGCAAACTGAACATGTGCAGACGCATATTTAGCTTGAGACCCAGTGATTGATGTTGCAACCATTTTATAATCGCATTCGAAGCTTGAGAACTGTCCTAAGCAATACATATATATTCAAAGTTTCAAACATTCTAATGCTAGGGTTGTTACGTGATCTAATTATGTGTTTTTTCTACTTTCTCGGAGGCCCTGCGCAGGAGGAGATGGGATCTGGCACCAAGCAAGGTCACCGTGGCTGTGGAATGTGTGACCGTCATGCCTCCAGGGATGGGAAACCATTACTGAGAGAAGTACACAGCGCGAACGAGTGCCTAACAAGCTGTAACCAGAACCCAAGGCCACACTGCCTTGTGCGCAGAAAACAGTTAATTACAAGAACTTGGACACTTTTATCGCTTGGCCTCTGATTGCTACACTCCATACATGGGCCCGGATGCAGGCCTCAGGCATCCCCTTTTGACAGGAGTAATGTGGTTTAGGACTGGGGTAGCCACCTAAACTGTATATAAGGATGTTGCCGTCCTGGGGGAGCAGAGCAGTCCACCCAGGCGGTTTGGATACGTGCTTTCATTATATGCGAACACCCTTCTACCTCTAGTCTCTGTGTGCTTATTTCAATGTGTTGCTGAGTGTGCAGTGAAGCAGGGCGATTGCAGGAGGGAGCAGGACGGACGATCGTAACATTTGGTGCTGAAGCCCGGGAGCTCTCTTTCTCGCCTATCACTGGCACAGTCGCAGAGGCAACATCAAATACGGTAAATCAAAAGAGTGTTTTTTGCTGTACCAATTTATTTGTAAATTCTTTTTTTTTAGTACAAAGTGGCACTAAAAAATTGATTCATTATTGTTGCAAGGGAGACTGACTTCGGAGGCCTGGGGTCTCTGAGACATACTTAGGGGTACCGCCACCTGTCTGGTTGGGTCAGTTGCCTCAGAGTACTATTTTTGGTGGTACAGCGTCAAAGGGCAGCAACAGAGCCGCAGTTTTAGTCAGAGCACATTAAAGTAGGGCTTGTGGTACAGTCAGAGCACACAACAGGTGCAGGGTCAAAGCTGTATTGACATTAAGCACTGTGCAGGGTCGTAAGCTTCCAATGCGGTAGGTAGGGTCAATAGGGACAGAAAAATAAGACAGATGGTGGACGCCAGTCCACTGACCAGGCGGGAAGAGGAGGCTAAAGAGGTTATTGAGGACTTTTTAAGAAAAAAGAAGGGATATGCATGTGGTTGAATAATGACAGGCCTCCGAGAACAGTGGAGGATTTAATTGATGAGTTACTGTTCACCACAGGGAAAACATATTATTGCAAAAATAAGACACATGTCATTGTAACATGTCTCTGGAGGATGTATAGCATAACTAAAGGGGAAAATGATGAGGTTACACGACAAAATGTACTGCTGTGCGACATGAGACATGATGACCTCACGTACGCACAGCAAATGGCAAATACTCACTGTATGCAAATGTCGTCTACAATTGTGCTAAAGGCACAAGAGTGTGAAGATATTAGACAGCAGCTTGCTGATTGCCAAGAGGAGCTAGAGATGCACAGAAATGCATTTGAGGTATACAGACAACAGCACCCAGACAAAGATGATTGGGCCGTTCCGGTGTTGCCTGTAAAAACTACACAACCGGAGGAATATGTAAGTCCCCCACCATATAATAAAGCAGTTCAAATGGCATCAATATCACTGCCAACTGGGGGAAATTTTACAAAAACAGAGATGGATGATACACCAATGGTGGAGGAATTACGGGTTGACCTAGATTTGGATAATTTAAACTACAATAATGTAACAAAGGTAGTGTGGGATAGGGTGAAAGAGGCTATAGGAAAATGGGATGTTGTGCACAGAATTGCGCACAATGACAGGGAAATGGGGATACGAATCGAACAGGACCTGAAAAGAGCTGAGGGCTCACGGGAGTCACAGGAACCCCACCAAGGCAGGCCACAGGACATTATGAAAATCTTAGCACTCCTAAAAGAAATGCCCCGGTATGGAGGGGCTAACCCGATGGAACTATTTAGCGCACTTCACTCCACATACAAAACTTTGGATGCACACAGATTGGACAGGGGACAAGTAATTATGATGTTAAAGGCAGTATGCAACCCATCTCGGTTAATAATTCCGGGATTTTCGGATGTGGATGATAGGAATTGAGTAGAAGACGTGGATTAAGGGGCAGGCACAAGATGGAGGTTGCGCATAGAACCCATTATGGCACTAATGAAAAAACACCACAGGATACTGGCGCTCCCAAAACTAATGCAGGTACTAAAGATTGGACGGGACCAGAGCCCGTCCGACTTCGCGAATATGTTAACACAGACATTAATGAGGGACCTGGGGTTGGAAGAAAAGATGACCATTTAGCAGTTGCTGCCGAATGAGATTACAAGGGTGGTGGAAGGGAAATTGGATGTTGAGGAAAGGCTCAAAACATGTCAAGGATGGGCATATGTGTTGAATACAGCAGACGATACATGGCTAGCGGTATGAAAAACTATTCCTGCAAGGGAATGCAAAGAGTGGGCAGAGGGCAGGTACATGGAAGAACAGGAGTGGGAAACACTGACACCAGTAAGAAATATTACATATGATGCAGAAAGATATAGCTCGGACTCAACATTTTTTCGGGGTCGGGCAGAGGAGGCAGAGGACGCGGGAGAGGTACGGTGGGCAAAGTATTGTACGAGAGAAAGATGGGGGCCAAATTGTACCAGAATGCAGAAGGGGTAATACGGCCCTGGGTCACACATTGGGAGCAACAACAGGAGCTAAATGACATAAAGGAAAAAGCGCAGAAACTAAGAGAACAAGTTACCAGTACAGGGGCAATGCCAGTGGCTGCTGTGACAAGCTCCACTGGATACTAGGACAGGGACAAACCAGTAGAGTTGGAGGCCGCAGTGATACCCCTATGCCAAGATAGATGGGGCCGCATGATGGCAGAAGGTTCTTTCTCCGCTGGTGGAGTCACACACAACGCGACCATATTGGTAGATAGTGGGGCGGCGCAAACTCTGACTAAGGGTGCATTTATAGACACTAAACATTTGATATTGACAAAAATGCAGGGATTGGGGGGCCCATAATTATTGCCCCGATAAAGGAACTAAACATCTGCCTAAATGAGGTGGATATGGGCAAGCAGCCATGCGCTACAGGTGGCGAGGAGGATATTTTGGGAAATGACACATTGTTGACAAGAGGGGCGGTGATCGACTTAGCAAATTTATGCTTCAGCCTTGAAGGTACAGCAGGCATAGTACAAGTGATATCAATGGCGGTGGTCACAGCAACAACAAAGGGTGACACACATATCCTCACACACACAAATGGCATCCTAACAGAGTGGGAGGAGAGGTTCCCAGACATATGGGCAAAACACAGGCTAGATTTTGGGAGAACTCAGGATAGTGGTATTAAAACTAACCAGCATCCCGTGATACGTAAAACCCTATGGGATACCCCCTGAGGCGGCAGAACAAATAAATTACATACTAAGGGCCCTACAAGAGAGGGGGGCCATTACAGAACACACAGGGTGGGTACCATTTGTATCACTGGTATGGGCAGTGAAGAAACCAGATAGCTCATTCCATTTAACAACTGACTACCACATAATAAACCAACATTTACAGTCCAGACCACAGTTAGTTGCCTCATTCCCAGAAATGATGGCAAAAATACAGACAGGCATGAGGGTCTTCAGTGTCTTAGATATCTCTAACGGGTTCTACTCTCTCCCAGTACACGAGGATTCACAGGAACTAACAGCATTCACGGTTGAAAGGTTGGTGTATGTATGGAATGTGTTACCACAAGGACTCACAGACAACCCCATAATATTCCACACTGCCATGAAACGAATACTGCAGGGCTTAACATGCATGAAAAATGTCATCCAATATGTAGATGACGTATTGGTGTGTAGCGAGACAGAAGAACTACATAAAACACATCTAGGGGAAGTGCAAGTGGCACTACAAAAAGGGGGACTCAAACTGAATGGTGGGAAAGCACAAATTTGCCAAGCAGAGGTACGATTGTAGGGGTAACAATATCAGGAAAAGGAAAAAGCATATGCAGAGACAGACTGCAATTGATTAACTCATTACCCCGCCCAACAGATCACACTGCACTACACAGGGCCATAGGGATCTTGGGATTCTCAAGGAACTTTACTCCCCTATTTGCAGAACACACAAAAATACCATACGACCTATTACGATCCGATGGGTTTGATTGGACTGAAGAACACAATGAGGCCTTTCAGAAATTGAAGGATTTATTGAACGGGCGCCATCGTTAGTAAGCCGAAATCCAGACATGCCCTTTTACATATGGCCAATCATATAAGAAAGTACACAGGCCGCCATATTGACACAAAAATATGGGGATACGCATCAACTGGTGGCATGTAATTCATTGAACTACAAAATAACAGAATTTAAATATTCCAGATGCGAGAGACAGCTATGCACACTATACTGGGCAATCAACAAATTTAGATACATAACAGGAGGGGCAACATGCATCATTAAAACAAACCATAAACCCCTACCGAGGTTATTATCCTCCAAAATGTATCAAGGGAATGTCAGTACACAGAGGATTGGTAAATGGATTGCATTGTTAACCACAATCACACTACACTTTGAGGAAGAAGGAGAGAGGTACATACCAGTAGACGGTATACAGATAAATGAGCCCAATGAATGCAGGACAGAAACGGTGAACACGTTACACAACATATTCAGGGCATGTGCACCGGATAAAGATATTGATGGTCCCACATTCTATTGTGATGGGAGCTCTACATATGTAGATAACTAGCTAAATGCAGCAGCAGCGGTAGTGTACAAGCAAAATGATCAGTGGCAGCACAACTCAATGGTGTTTGAATGAAAAAGCGCATAGTACGGCAAGCTCCAAGCGGTAGTACTGGCACTTAGGGCAATGCAGAAAATACCACCAGAAGTTGCCACAACGGTGGTGGTGGACTCAGACTATGTGTTTAAAGGGCTCACCATATATTTGCAATGGTGGAGAGACCAACACTATCGAGGCACCGATGGTTCAGCTATAAAATTCGAGCAGGAATGGAAAGACATTGATGAATTATCGGGACAGCACAACAGAATATGGATCATCAAAACAAAAGCTCACAAGACAAAAGGACGATGCGCTGAAGGAAACAACAGGGCATTTTGCAACAGCAAAATTGGCAATAAAAGAATACTCACGTAGACCGGTACCCCCCATGGTGCCACTGCAAGTACAGGACTGGGCCCAAACAACAGAGCAAGGAGAAGGATTTGAAGAAGAATGGCCGGCGCCACCCCCCCAGAACCATAGACAGAGGAGGAAGATTGGTATGCCAAAGCTGGGGAGGGACCACTGAAAATAACACTACGCAGGGGAAAGACAAAGGAACAGAAAGGAAGGGAGAAACTTCTGTCAGACTTACAGGAGGAAGACGATGCACTCATGGAATTCATCAACGCGAATGAAGAGTGCGATGTTGTACAACGAAAGGCCAGCACATGGTGGTACAAACCACATGGACAATGGGTAATAATACTGCCCACCATCCTGAGGAAAGATGTCTTGCAATGGGCACACGGCTACTGGACACACGAGAGAGGGGAGAATGGGTTACAGATACTGGCAGCAATGGCCTGGTGGCCAACGATAAGGGAAGATTGGCGAACGCACGTGGCAAACTGCGTGACCTGCTGGAAAAGAGACAAAAGAAGAAAAGAGAAGATGGGGCTACTCCAACACGAGCACCGAAGTACAGAAGCATAGCAACATATCCATCTAGACTACGTGGGTCCACTACCAAGAACAGCAAGAGGACACAGATACATATTGGTGATCATTGACACATTTAGTTGATGGCCAGAGGCATTCCCAACAAGAAACTGCTCTGCAAAAACAACGGTAGACATCCTACTACAGGACATAATAGCAAGGTTTGGCATCCCATCAAAAATGACATCAGACAATGGCGGGCACTTCTCCGCTGAACTAACAAGAACTTTGTGTGCCAAACTACGAATAGAACAAAGATTTCACATTCCATATCCGCCGGAGAGTGCGGGAATGGTGGAGAGACTTAATATGGAAATTAAAAAGGAACTGTTCAAAATAATGGATGAAGAAGGACCACAGTGGGATTTACTGCTTCCATTCATACTACACGGAATACGATCAAGACAACACTCAGCTACCGGGTACTCGCCCTAGGAAATACTGTTCGGAAGAAGCATGCCCAGCACTGAGAAGTTATTGCTGCCACTGACAATGGGGGCACCAAAGATTATGAAGTTTTAGATGCAGATTACATATCAGCATTGGTAAATAGATTACAGGCCATCTGCAAAATGACAATAGAAACACTGGCACAAACAGACATTGACACAGCAAGAAAACACAACAAAACAAGAAAGGAGATGATACTACACATAGGGGACACTGTGATGTTACGTAATGATGGTAGAACTGCAAAAAGTCAACCTAAATGGAAAGGACCATACACTGTAACAGACAGGATAAGTAACATTGTATACTGTATTGACCAATGGGATGGTGAAGGTCTAGTTATGAGACACCTCAGACAACTGAAAAGAGTGAAAAAAGGAAGGGAATACATGGAAAGAAATGAGCACACCTGGGACGAAAGGAGGGCATGAAAAAAGTACAGAAAGCACGCACCAAAAAAGGTAATACAGAGGTATCTGGATAAATATATGTCTATTTATGTCTTCTAGATGCGCCTGTGCATATGGCCCATGCTCTCACTACTGTCGATCACCACAGCAAAATGGCATATGAATAGTTTCATTAACATCACACAGGTGGTGGCCGATACTTTCAACATATCCAGTTGCTGGTTATGTTTGCAGTTCCTTACGCATGCACAACAAGGGATACCGCTGGTGGCAGAACCATTTACTATGGAAAAATGGGTGGGGGATGTACGGGCAGGGACTAGAAAGGATGAAACAGGACGGGCTGTACCTTAATTTACGTTCCAAGAATCACTGTTTGTACCATTTTGCATTAAATCAGGGGGTGGGGGAGGAGCAAAACCACAGGACTATGCGGTAGGAAGATACGAGCACTGTGCCATGACAATCATGATAGACACAAGAGAAAGTTACATATATGGATTTAAAAGAGTAATATGCACGTGTTATGATGAGGATGGCGCAGGGAGCAAAATGTAACCATGTATGACATACACAGGGATGTAGTGGATGCAAGGGGACGCATAATAAGAGAAGATGATTGTAGGTGTAAGGACACAGGGAGTAGACATGAAACAAGCTACTTTGTGGGCCTGGCGATATACAATGGGTTACTGTATAATGCAAATAGCTACCAAATACACCTATACACACAAGGGTGTATTGGCTATGCGGAGGGCGGGCCTATAAAACATTGCCAAGACAATGGGAAGGGGTATGCACCATAGGGCATTTGTGACCAAACGTGTCCATTTTGGTATTAAATAAAGGGGTACATAGGACAAAAAGGGACAGCGGGGAGAACCCATTGGTGGTACGTAACACAGGGTTCCACCAATTTGTAAGAATATTAAATCCATCACTGGGGATATCTGAACTAGAAAGGGCCATAGTGAACATATCTGCCTCCTTAGAACTGTTTGCCAATGCTACAGCAGATGCATTAGGGCACATACAAAACGAAATACATAGCTATGCTAAATAGGATGGCTTTAGATTTACTTTTAGCCCACAAAGGAGGCGTGTGCGCTACTTTTAACAATTCTTGCTGTGTATATTTAGAAGAAGACGGCACCATAAAAAAAGACATCGCAGTAATAAAACAACAGGCAAAGATATACCAATAGAACGCTATATTATATGCTGGTAAAAAATGCTATACATGTCCTTACATACCCTCCTTTTTCCGACAATTCTAGCTAACCAAACCCACAATTGGAGGAAACCCAAATTGTTCTTCTTTCTTCTTTCATCATATGAATCACAATTGAAATAATAGCAACCCAATGAATTGAACATTAAAATACATCATAATAAACCACTGCTTAATCATCACAAAATTAAAACAGCTCATAAGTCCTCATAAAAATATTGTACACGTTTCTTTCCAACCGAAGTGTCCACGTATATTGGAATGTCTCTATAATCATATTCTTTATATAGTTGTGACATCAACATTTTAGTTATGACAACAAAATAATACAATAAAATAAATAAAAACAAATAACTAACATAACTAATCAAAACAATTAAATAAAATAATAAAGTTATGAGACTCCATCATCCTCACTTCCAGTCACATAGGATGATATTATGCTCCACCCGCAACGCTGCAGAATTAAGTTCAATTTACTATTGTTCCATTAATGATGCTCACCATCTTTATGACCACACCTCTGAGCTGTCCTGATCATCAACTTTTCATCATCTGGTTCATTCGGTGAAATTCATTCATCCTGGCGCTCTTGGGTGCTTTTCCATAGAAATCATCTCTTTAGGCATTCCAGTTCCTTTGTCCTCCCCTCCATACTTACGTTTGGAGGCTTTATTTGGGCTTCATCCCGTGGACTCCAGGACTCCATCATCTCTCGCGTCCTCCGGTCCTGCGACCTCCGTCCCCAACCAAATATCAGTTCATTTTCAGAATTAAATAGAAAAGGAACAGATTAAGTACATAGCAGAATACCAATTTTACCCTTTCTACCACTTTGCCAAAAACAAAATGTAGTTCAAAACATTCCGATTGACTTTTCCAATATGTGCAACTAAGCACATGCTAGAGAGAAAACAATAATACACATATGACATCATTATACATAAAAACTATTTTTATGTAAAACATTTCAGCATTATACCATATTAAGTCAACCTGATTCAGCACCTTCTATCAATTTTTATTACTGCAACTTTCTTAAATGTGGTATTTTCATCTGCATTTATCTCCACAATAAACATTATATCTATTTTTTTTATGGCGTGGGACACTATGAAAATAGTCACTGTATCTTTCATTTCCATGTACTCAGGGCACTTAACCTGTCTCTACCTGCTCAAGCCTCCTGATTTCATGTTTAGGGTGACAGGGCTTAATTTGGTTAACATAAACAAATTGTTCTGTCAACATTTCACCTTCTGTCTTTAATATCTTGTAAACTACCGGGGACACCTTATCCACTATTTGAAATGGCCCTTGCCATGCCGCAAGAAATGTAGTATTTTTATGTTTACGTTTTCCAAAATGAAACTTATATATCTGATCCCCTACATTATACTCTTTCACAGACGTCTTTTTATCATAATATGACTTTGCACTGTCAGCAGCTCTTTCCAAATTTCGCTGCACAAATGCAAATGCATGTTGTAAATGTTTCCTCAGTTCTTCTACATATTCGTGAACTGTAGATGCACTCACAAGTGTCTGCTCATGTGTCCTGTATAATAAATGTTGTGGCAGTACCATTTCCCTTCCTGTTAACACCTCATGAGGACTGATACCTGTCGCTTTGGCAGGAGTCGATCTAATTGCCATCAATACCAGTGGCAATCGTAAATTCCAACTGGAACCTGCCTCCGCTACAAACTTGTTTAATATCTCTACAACAGACCTGTTGCAACGTTCAACATTTCCAGAAGAGGCGGGCCAGTACGCAATATGCAGTTTCCTTTTCACCCCCAATATCTGCCACACCTTACTCATTAAGGTGCTTGTGAAATGACTTCCCCTGTCTGACTCTATTCTTTGCGGTAATCCAAATCTTGAAAATATATGATTTACCAGTAATGTAGCTGCTGTTTGTGCACTACAATCTGGTGCGGGGATACACTCTACCCATTTCGACTCTAACAAACCACGGTCACAAGATAACGGTTTCCCATACTCAGCCTCTTTACAGGCCCTACATAGTCAATTTGTAAATCTGACCATGGAAGAGTTAAACCTCTTTTCATCAGTGGAGCTCTATGCATTGGTGAAGCAGGTTTAAATTGTGCACATACCAGGCGCCCTCTGGTGTATAATTCCACATCTTGGGACATTAGTGGCCAGTAAGCATAATATTTCAGTATTTCTAAAGTCTTTTGTGAACCCCTGTGTCCTGCAGTTATTGCATCATGTGCATGGTGTAGCATTAGCCCTTTGAATGAAAGGGGTACCACCCACTGTATCTGTCCTGTTATGGATTCCTTGATCATAAGTTCATCCTGTAGCCTAATCTGTTTTTTATTCTTTAATAACACCCTCAACTCTTCTTTTCCTGTACAATCATTTTCAGTTAAAGGATTTTGTTCGGGGTACATCAAATAATTATAATAGATCCCCAATATTGGATCATCTTTTTGCGCCTTAATCAGATCTTGATCTGGTGTATCATAACTCCATTGCACTACTGGTTGTTCTACCTCTTTTGGATTTAGAGCGTGTAACTGCATCTATTTGTATTTCACCAATCAAGTGTTCAATGGGCAACAACTCTACCATAACAGTCCCAATCTTAGCCAATTGATCTGCTTTATCATTTCCCTCCTTATCTTCTCCTGGAGTTTTCAAATGTCCACGAATTGTCCTCCAGTATACTGTTAAATCATTCTCTGACACTAATTTGTCTATAGCTTGTATCATTTTCCCATGCTTGAGGGGCTTTATATTATATGTGATCATGCCTCTTGCTTTCCAGCCAGGCAAATATTCTACAAAGCTATTTCGTGCATAATCAGAATCAGTCACCAGGACAATTTCACTGAATTTGTTATCAACTGCAGTAGTAATTGCTTTATAAATGGCTGCTAACTCTGCTACCTGGCTACTCCTAGCCCCAATTCTCATTCCTATATTAGGAATATCTTCACATCTCAACCAGACATTTCCTATCCCTGACACCAACTGTTAATTGCTGTCATTTTCAATGTGAAAGGCACATCCATCAACATATACAGTTGGTAAATTCTTGCATGTATTTTCATCAAATGCTTTGTTTGGTGACTGTTCGAACTCCTGCAAACTAGACTCCACCTCTACTTCGTCTGATACACATTCAGCTGCACAGTCATGTAGATCTGCAAACCCTTGAGCAATTGGGCTCTTTTTATTCTGGCCATATCTCACTTCTAGAGGGAAGCCTTTCAATGCCAACGTCCATGAAGTAATTCTAGATTGAGCTAGATTGCCTGATCTGATCCTTTTACTCTGTAAAAACTGCAATGGTAGATGATTTGTCTGAATGATTACTTTCTCCCCCTGAACAATGGGACGGAAATGTTGTAACGCCCACACAGTGGTCAAAAGAGCCTTTTCACATTCACTGAATTTAATTTCAACTTGAGAAAATGCCTTACTTGCATAAGCAACAGTTTTGTTGTTCAAATCATGTTTTTGAGACAACACTGCTGACATACAATGTTCAGTGAAACCTATTTCTATAAAGGAATCTCTGTTTTTTATGGGATACGCTAGACATGGTGCCTTTATGAGACATTCCCTCAATTTAGCAACTGCCTCAGATTGCTCCTTTTCCCATTTCCAGGGCATATTCAGCTTCAATAGTTTAGTCAATGGTTGCGTAATTTCAGCAAAATTTTCAATACATTTCCTGTTATATCCCGTCATTCCTAATAAACTTTTTAAACCTTTCACATTTCTAGGATCTTTCAATTTCTGTATGGCCTCCACCTTTTTCTTTTGTGGATTTAGCCCATGTTCAGTTACCTCATGGCCTAGGAAGTTCACCTTTTTCTTGCACCTTTGGCCCTTCTGTAAAGATACTTTGGCACCCGCTTTTTGCAATTGGTCGAGTACATGTCTAATTTCAAGTGACTTTTTAAGTTTTCATTTTTTATTAGGACATCATCTACATAAACTATTGTTCCTCTTTCCGCTGCATCTGGCATAGCCTTTCTCAAAAATATGCCAAATTCGCTCCCACTATTGACATACCCGAATGGTGTTCTAGCCCATGCGTATTGCGTTTTATCAAATGAAAATGAAAATAAATTCTGACTGTCCTCTGCCAGTGGCACACACCAATATCCAGATGTAAGATCTAATGTGGTGAA
This sequence comes from Ambystoma mexicanum, assembly GCA_002915635.3. NCBI lineage: Eukaryota > Metazoa > Chordata > Amphibia > Caudata > Ambystomatidae > Ambystoma > Ambystoma mexicanum. The sequence continues at coordinate 855,724,645 of CM030321.1, read as the reverse complement.
CACCTTTGACCCACGCACTTGAGCAAGGCCTTGATCAATGAATGGCAGTGGCCATCTAGACACTGGCACTCTTTTATTTCATTCCCTCAGGTCTGCCCACAGACGCCATTGACCATTTGGCTTTAACACACCCAAAATAGGAGTGTTAGAGGTACTATGAATGGGTCTGATAATTCGCCTAGATTCCAAGTTCTTAATTATCTCTGCCAATGACTCTAAGCATGCCAGTGGCAATCGATATTGGCACACAAATACCATACCCCTCTGGTAATGTGGCAACATGTAAATTAGTTAGGCTGCAATCATATGCATCTTTGGCAAATACTTCTTTAAATTCCATAAATATTTTTCTCAACTCATTCTTATCCGCTTCGCTATCACGTGCGTCTGCTAACAGAATCTGTTCCTCTACCATTTTTGAAAATTCTGGGAAGTCCTCCAGTGGAGGAACCTCTGTGCTTTCTTCCAACTGTGTGGCTGTATCTCTCTGTAACGCTGCCACTTTTAAATATTTTGGGATATCAGCTTTCATTTCAATGTCTTGATTTTCTGTTTCATTTTCATTTAAGTCAAATACTATACAATTCTCTTGGTGACAGCACACTGTCTCATTGGAATCATAAGGGTACCCAGATTGCATTTTGATGATCCCTTTGGGTTGAGATTCCAGATACTCACTCTGGCAACACACCCTGTACATCTACATATCTCTCAGGGATATTTCCAATCACCGGGTTATTGAAATCTGCAGTATAATGTGATTTTTTTATGGCCATTCCTAATAAGGAATTATTTTCTAAATGAATATCTTGACATCCTTTATTAACCATCATGATTTTTACAGACCCCTCCCCAAAATCTCCCAATGGGGTATATTCATAATCCAGGCCTTGCTGTTTCATGGATTCATTCAAGCACACAAATGCATCAGAATCTTTCATTTGCTATCCATTCTTGCACTTTAGTGTTATAGCAACCTGCTTGGTGAATTCAGGGATATTAACATCCTTCTTCACCTGTAATTCAATCGCATATGGGACCAATTGTGCACAATGATAAGCCTTTCTTTTATCTTCAAATTCGGGCGCAGGCCCGCCTAGTCGGGACCATATTTTTTGGTTAAGGAAATCTAACACCATGCACATTCTGTGCATGATATAATTGCCCATATAAAAATCATTTTGTGTTCCACTCACTATCCACACATTGTGGTAGATGGTTTTTTGTCCAATATTAATCTTTAGCATGCACCTTCCTGCAATTCGATTTTCAAAATCTGGATTGTCCAAACCAGAGACATATTGTTTTTTAATTCTAAATTTTGGGATCTCCTCCCTTTCCATTATTCTCTGCAGTAGTTTCTCATTAATAAAACTCCTTTCCTGTTCAAGTGCCAAAGTGGCTTTTATCATTTTAGAATGGCCATTTATACTTATATGAATCCATGGCTGCTCATCTTCCATATGTATTTCAGCAAGAGTGGTGATGTGTTTTTCTGTGTCTGCTTTAGGGGTGGTGTTCTGTTTGCATTTCTTCTCTTTTAAATAGAAGCGCAATGTGTGTTCATCAATTTCAGTTTGCCATTTCTTCCTAGGATCCAAATAAATCTGCACAGATTGTTTTTCTTTTTCACTTTGCATTTTGTCCTGACACATCAAAATGACAGTGACACTAGGTACACAGCTATTCTGGAGCTACACCTCCAGTGCATCATTCGATTTGGCAACAGTATGGCATTCATTTACACTGCTGTTTTGTGACTTTATTTTCTTAGGCCTTAACGTTTTTTTTGGTTAAAGACCACAGTACGCCATTTACACCATCAATGAGAGGAGACAATCTTTTCAGGCAATCTGTTCCCATCAGGAATGGAATTTCACAAATAGATGTGATCAATACTTCCTGTTTCATTCTGTGTTTTCCTATCTTTATGTCAATCTCGGTGATACCCTCGATAGGTACCTCCTCACCGTTAAAGTTATGTACTGTGTCTTTACTCTGCCTCACTTTGATCTGATTCTTTGGAGACCTCCCTTCGTTGATACTTTTTACTAATTCTTTGGACATAATTGTGGCCTGTGCGCCTGTGTCAATCATGGCAAATGTATTGCACTTCTCTTCCACAGTAATGGGAGCATTATATCTGTCTTCAACTTCCTCTAATACACACAAAAAGTGTGAATTCTTACTGATTTCAGGACTCACCTTTCTCAGACCCGTCTCACTTTTGGCTAAGCACATTGGTAAATGAAAGGACATTTTTCCTTCCTTTCTGTCCATTTCCATTTGAGAAACCTTACTCATCTCCCCGTAGTCCGAGGTACTTTGGAGTGTGGCCACTGTTCGCCCTTCCATCCGGGGATCATCAGAGTTCACACTACAATACTCCAACTGAATATGCATATAAACATCATGTGATAAGTTGTTATTTTCTCATTTTGGACATTTATGGGTATTTGGCATAGCACCAATCTTTTTAACTTCATCAAAAATCTGTGGCTCAAAGAACTCTTCAGGTGACTGATCTGTCCCCTCCTTTTGAGTACTTATTCTTCCTGCCTGTATTTTATTAGCGTCTTGATTGTCTAGGGAGGGCGTTTTAACATCCACACTTACTCCCTGATCAATTATATTACCAATGCATGAGTTGCCTTTCTTAAATCTGTCTCTTTGTTCTTTTGGAATTTCATGTTTTTCTTGTTTTCCTATTTCATTTGTGCAAATTTCCAACGTTAGATTTAACTCCGGGTTAAACCAAACCTCTTTTTTAGATGTATTTGCAATTTCTGCCTCATGTTCATTTGCAGGTATTTTCGTTTTTAAATAATTAAACAGCTCACAGTATGCAAAACCAGATCAGGGGAATCTGTCTTTTTATCATTGCAGGTGTCATGAATATTTAGTCACTTATTATCAGAAGCCACCCGGTCACTACTCTGGCCTTATGCCCCCTCCTTTGATGAGTGTTTTTGAGTCATACAGAGATTTCCTATTTGTTCAGCCAACATTTTCACTTGGGCCTCGAGACACTGGAATCTTTCCATCTCTCTAGAATCTTCTCTCTGCGGCCTATGCAGATATTGGTTATTCTCCCCCTGGTTAAATCTATTCTGATATCTCTCAGGAGAGTGATTCCTATTGGGGGTTGTTTCTGAACTCTTGATTCATGGGGAGCGGGGAGCGGGGTGTACCTATCCTTTGGTTGTAGTCTCCTGGTGGCGGTGATTGATTGTATTGACGTGGGGCATAATTCATACACTGCCTCATGTACTGTCTCTCATTTTGTGAGTATTGTCCCCTATGCTGATTCCCATTTTCAGTAAATCGATCCACATACCGGGGTCTGTCCTTTGTTTGGGTGTTACATTATTTTTTCCTGTACTTTGAGGGGATTCAAGTGACATTTTAGCTGACCTGATCTCCATTACCGTTGCCGAGGATTCTTTAGATTTTGATCTGGTAGCTTTCATTTTATCACTCTCTCTACCCTGACAGTATAGCACTTCATATAGTTTTGTACTTTGGTGCACAATCCACTCAAGGGACATCTCACGATCAAATTTGCGGACTAACTGTGATATAATGTCTTTCTGCAACCCATAGAAATAGGCAGTCTTAAACTCATTGGAATTGGGATCAAAAGATACATCAAAACGAGAAAAAGCTCTCTTTAAGTCTTGCAAAAATTGGCGAGGGGGCGTTTTTGGCCCAGCTGTAATCGTGTATGCAACTTTCTTTGCCTCCTGTGATGACTGGAATGGAGAAAAATGACGTCTAATCTCTTTTTAAAACTCTGCCCATGTCATGTTCTGCTGTTCATTTAATCCTCTAATGATACTGGCTGTGGGAGCGTCCAGAGTTAAGTGAAAGTATTGTCTGTATTGTTCCTTAGGTATCTGGAGGGCTTTAAATATATCGTGCACCGCTTCTAAGTGGTCCTCTATACAGCACCCGCCTCCTTTTTTGAATGGTTTGATCAGGGCCTTCATTAATTTCATTATTTTGATAGGGCTACTTGGTGCTATGTTTGGAATTGCACTACTTTGTGGCTCAACCCATGTCTCAGGTGTATGGGATTGGTGGCGACCGCCAATGGGTGTGTCAAACCCCCCAAAGGCACTGCAACCAAGCTCAGACACCGGCACAACCACTGGGGCACTATCTCTCCATGTAGAAATAGAATTCACCCCAATCACATTGAATGTGGTGCCCTGCCGTTTATCCTGGGACTTGAAAGTGCATATTTGTTGTTCCAAATCCTTGCACTTTTTAAGGAGCCGATCTGCCTCCTTACGCAAGTAATTGTTTTCATCACCCATCTTATTAATCACATTTTGCATATCGCTCATTTGCATTTGGCATTCATTAAACTCTTTGTCTCTTTTGTCACTTTCTTGAAACATTTTAGCTATCTCTTGTTCAACATTCTGTAGCTTATCTTCTTTCTCTAAATGTTCTTTTTGTAAAATTTGCATTTCCAAAATAACCTCGTCTTTATCTTGTCTAATATGATCTACCAATCCTTTCAAGTGTTTTAATTCTTGCTCACTATCCTCAAACAGTTTCTTCCTTTGGCACAATTGATTGTCGAGATCTTTATACTTTGACTGCATGTCCTTTTGACATACTTCCAATTCTGCTCTTAACTTTTCCTCCTGTTCACTAGCTCCATCTAGTTCAACTTTTAGTCTGCTAATTAGCTTGGCATCATTTTCTTGCATTCGCAGGGACCTATTTCAAATGAACCATGTTTTGGCACATAGCCGTATCAGACAATCTTTCTCTGCATGTTTATCAGCAGCATTTAATAATCTCAGAAGACAGACCTGAATTATGCGACTTTCTTCAAAAATGTTGTCTAATGGTTCTTCCACTCTGTGACTTTATTTGATGACCATGTTCCATGTGCATATAATTTTGCCCCCAGATATTGCACTTACTCTGTGAATGTAGCCTCCATTTGAGACATTCTGAGATTCACTTCCAGTGTCACACTGCTCTCGTAAAATGTGTTCTCTATAATGCACGTATGGTAGTGTTAGACACACTTGCCACGCCCAGTAGGTGCTCTACAGTCACTTTCCCGGCCAATGCACCATTATTTGTAGGAGATTATGTCTTATTGGGGTAAATTCTGAATTTGGCAGTATTTTCTTACCATAAAAATATTGGTGGTAATTTGGCGGTAAACTAGTCTTACATTTACAGTGGGTCTGGTATCACACTATTTTAGTGGTATCTTGCTTTGCAGTATTTTCAGAATTATCTTATTCCTGTGGTATAGTGGTGAGCATGTAGTATAACCCCATCATAAAACAAACTTTTCCTTTCTATTAGAATGCCTTCTAGTCACCTGTAGAGAGCTCCAGACTTAGAACACTCCTAAGAACCCAATTAATTTATTCAAGGCACCACCTATAGTTTGTGGCTGGCATTACTGGCTTATGTACATTCAGTAATCTATGTGCCAGATTGGGCATTACTGGCTTATGTACATCCAGTAATCTATGTGTCAGATTAGACACCACTTCCCATCAGCATGCAAGGAAGGACACACTCATACATTGCACATACATCCATTACCTTGTGGATATTTAATACTGACTTTCTCTTATTTGCTATTTCAATTATAGTGGTAAATTGGTAAATGCACTTCTGCACTGATATAAACCTCCCCTCTGTTCTTCACTTACATAAATGATTCACAGATGCATGAATGACACAAAAGTCTCAATTGTTTTTATATACATTTTACATTGCATGCCATTTACCAGTCACCAGATCTTACCATGTGTTATTTACAGCATCATCTGCAATATAAAAGAACAAACAAAACAAGCAGGTATTTTGCAAAACATGAATTAATGTTCCCACACTTTGAATATAGAGAAAAATATATGTATAATATCCCTAACCTCTCTACACTGCAATAAATCCTAGCCACATACACGTATGGCATACAATCTGTTCCTCACTTGCACAAGTCTCTTACCGAGGTCAGTAATCTGCGATTCCCGCACGACCTCGCTGTCTTTTGCTGTCCCAGTGTCAGCACAAAACTCCTCTGTAAGATTTTGTGGGGGAGCACCAACTGATTAGATTCAGTCAGCGCTCGGCCCCCTTGAGACAGCCACGTCCGTCTATCTCCTGAAACCAGCATGAACTGCCAACCCTCCTCCTTTCTCTTCCTTAGGAAAACTTTGACTGAGCCCTTTATTGACGTGGCCTGTCTGCATATAATTTCTACCAATCATAGTAAAAAGAATGTGACCTGTGCCAGCCTTCGTTTTCAAAACAATGAAAGCTTGTAACTGCTTCGTTTTGCTTCCTGCATCTGCTCTCCACAAGCTGACAAAAAAAATGCCAGTGTGCATTTCCTCATGGAGAAAAATATTTTAAACAGTGCGCCCAACACATGGATTGTACTTCATTTGTGCATAGAAGACTACATTATCATGTTATAAATTAGCACTAAGTATTTGAGTTAGGTTAGTAATGTTAGTCAGTTATGTATTCTAATGTAGTCTTTATACATGAAGTATCCAATATACATTGTGCACACCAACCTGTGTGTTCTGAATGCCTGCAATTTCAAACTGGGCCTGGCTGTGTTATAAAATCCTGTACTTTGCATGCTGGCAACAACGCTATATTATATGCTGGCAAAAAATGCTATACATGTCCTTACATACTCCATGAATTAGAAAAACACTTGCGTTTGCACTGCTGTTGAAACAGATTCTTCTTCCTCTGCTGGTTAATTTTTTTTATATTTCAAATGTTCTTATCCTTATGGCATGTTTATATAATATTTTGCTGTATTGGAATGTATATGAATCATACCAACACCACAGTCTTGCCTTGAAAAGGACCCGATGTTTTGGGTCAAAACACGTGTCGGCAGTCTTTTTTTGCATCAACTCATAGAATCTGTTTCAACAGCATTTTTTTGACTGAAGAATCTATTGCTTTGGACTCTTTGTTTCACTGTATTTGTTGTCCAGTTACACATTCAATTTGAATAGGATATTTACCATTTGCTTAGGACTGCGCAATCATTTAGAGGTGACATTTTCCAAGTGTTTGTATCCCACATACCTTGATATACTGGATTGCAATGTTACACAATCATACAGCCTATCAGGTAAGGCTTACACGGAGGCTATTAGGACATATCTAGGGCTCAAACAGGGATGTAAACTGGCAGCCACACTCTTCAATCTCTATCTTTGTGACCTTGAACACCAATGGGACAAAGAAGGGATGTTTGCAGTTAGGGTTGGCTGTCTACGTTTACATTGGCTGGCATTTGCCGACAATATTCTTCTACTAGACCCCATACCATCGGGTTACAGGCAAAATTACATCAGTTTGAGGCTTTCGCTCACTCCCACAACCTCAGTCCAAATCCCACCAAAACATGCATGATGATATTTAATGCTGGGAGAAAATGTAAAAACTATCAATGGAAAATTGGGCGAGTGAGCATTGCTGAAAGCACGGAGATAATGTATCTAGGGTATCATATGAGCAACGTCTCCTCCATTAAATTCTGGAATGAACGTTTATAGTTAAAGGCTAGACCCCTTCAATCACAGATGAAGATCATTTTTGCGAAACTCTGCAAATTCTCAATAATACCGTTGCGAGACTTTCTACTATTAAAAGCAGAAACTGTGCTCCTCTATACACTTGATTTGTGTCTAGCAGATCTCAACAAACAACTGGATACTATCCAAGAGTACTTATTAAAGAATGCACTTCATCTCGCACTTTCAATCCCTAACTGCATAATCCGTCACGAGTTTGGGTTAATATCGTTATCGTGCAGGGCAGATTGGCGTGCCTTAGTGAACTATTCGGAATTCTTAGAGCCCCCAAAAAACTCATTGTATTAAGGGCTAAAAGCAACTATGCAGGCTAATGGCACAGGCTCCTTTAAACAGTTTAAAAAAAGAATGCAGTGTATTCTTGATGATTTAATGGTCACTACTATAGACCTATGTATAAGACCAGGATATGTTAAACACAAACTCTTTGAGAGAGACTGGGCATGTATCTTGGGGCAACTTAACAATTATAGTACGTACAAAGAATACGCAAAGTGTTCGCGGAAGCGTGTGCCACACTGTACCTATATTAACATTTTTCCATGCTTGCGCACAAGAACATAAATGGGAAAATAATTCTCCTTGTAGCTACAGCCCATAGTGCTGGACGGGATTGTAGCAAACTTGCGCAAGGAGCATCAGCAAGGACCTGAAAGCATGCTTTTGGAAATGTGTCCTGTGTTACTTTTTCAAAGTGCCAAACAACAGTGATATAACTTTGCTGCCTGGCCAGTGGGCCTGGCCCTCAGCAAGGACAAATGTCTACTCTTACTTGCCTATTGGGGAATGCGGCATGGCCGAAGCCCATGCCCCATGGATTGTGCCGACTGGCAATGGTACTAAGCCATGAGCACTGGCCATTGGTCTCATTAGGAGGGTATAGTGGACACTGAAGCAGGGTAATTGCAGTGGATAACGGGGGTGGTTTGGTGGGACTGGAGTCATGGTCGAGCCTCATGCCCAAGGCAATTCAACCATGACTTGCATCCCTAGCATGCACTGCTGATAAAGACACACATCAGTATGTGTTGCAAAAAATAGGTTTGTTAAAGGAGGTTTACAGTTCTTTCATATATATTAAAAGAGAAATTATGAATAACTTATATACAATGATGTACCATAATGAAACATTTTCACTCATAAAAACCTATGAAATTCAATGAAAAAACTTTGTGAAAGGGATGTTATGGTTAGGTTGCACTAATAAAACCTATGAAATTCAGTGAAAACACTTTGTTAAAGAGACAGCATGGTTATGTTGCACTAATAAAAACCGATGATATTCAGTGAAAAAACTGTGTTAGAGGAATGTTATGGTTACAAGTAAAACCGAAATGCCCCAGAAATTCGGCAGTTATAGCAAGCTAAGCAACCATAACTCGCGCCACCACGGTGCACTGCTAAGACTAATATCCAGGACATCAAAGATGACATCACAAGCATGTCATTTTATCCTAAAAAATAATAGAATACTACTGGGTATGGTTACTTAGTTGCATATTGTAATATATGGTACATTTGATGTACTATGTTTGGTACAACATTAGTGTCTCATACACTGTTGCATTGACATGAAATAATAATTGGGAAAAAATTCTGAGTGGATTAAAAAAACATACTGTAATTAAATACAGTTTTTGGCATTTACATAGTTCTAAAAAATGTACATGTTACAGAATACTTGTGTGTGGTAGCATGGGTATATTATGTGAGTGTAAGTGTGATAGGATGTTTGTTTGAAGTGTGTTGTAATTGAGTGTATGTTTAAAGTAGTTAGATACCCGTTGGGGTATTCTAACTATAGTGGACTTTACAAGAGGTTTTGCCGTCACAATAACTGTGATGGCATATTTTAAGTGTATGCAATGAAAAGTATTTTTAAAGTAGTTAGCTACCCATTGGCGTATTCTAACTATATTGTATTTTAAAATGACTTTTGTAGTATTATGAATGTAGTTAGATACCTGTTGGCGTAGTCTAATGTAGGGTGTCCTGACCCACGTTTAAGCTACCCTGCTACAACATTTGGTGCTGTGGGCTTAGGAAATTCAAGATGGCGGAAAACCCACATGTGCGCCGAAATCCAGGAAAGCTGCGCAGTTGTGCGCACACCAAAATGGTTACCTAACTTGCCACCCACCAGGGTAAAGAAAGGTCTTTGTTAACAAAATCCACTTTTACTGATGTCAAAAAGTTGCTGAAATCGTGACTCATTGGACCACTTTAAAGATTCAACCCTTTTTGTGGGGTTCCACATAACCATCTTACTGTAAGGAGCCCCATCAAAACAATGTTAAGCAAGGATTTACTACCATGTAAGAACCATTCCTGTTTAGAATGCATTAATCCAAGAAAATCCCAAAAATGGGTGCAGTACCAGTACTCACCACTATCCAAAAGCCGGCGTTTTAAAACCCACTGTGTGTTTTTCTGAAGGCAAGCAAAATGCCTATTTCAAACCTTGCAACATGTGCAAAATATTCACTGAACACCAGCAGACATTTGGCAGAATGGAGTTTTGTGTGCCTACAAAATCTGGGAAATGAAGAGCCCAAAAACAATGCTTATAACAAAAATGCTATGGAGTCAGCAGCTTAAGCCTAACTGCAACTGGATTTAAAACCACCAAAATCGAAAATGTTAAATTAAATGAGTGACCTATGTTTGGTGTCACATGCCTTTGTAACTGTTGAAATGTCATAGTTTTGCACTTAGAATCAGCATTCTAGCTGCATGTGTAAAATTACAAGTTATTTTAAAAGCAACAAAAAGTTAGCTGAAGGTCTGGCTTAAGGAACTTGATTTTGCCTAGCAACGGATCCCATCAGGAGTGAAACTTGAGTCACAACTATGTTCCCAGGCCAATGTTCCTTTTGCTGCCCACACTAAGGATATGCCATCTATCTGATAATTGAATTTCCTGTGCTCTGCCAGAGAGTGAACAAAGCCCTCTCCACTCAGGCAAAGGTTTTTATTACAGACGTCGTAAAAAGTGGCTTCCTCCTGGAGAAGCTGGGAGGGGCACTGCCTGTGAGAAGCAAGCTGGCTTGGCAGAAACTGGAAAGACTGGTTTCTGTACCCTGTGACCTGAAAAGACACACCCCTGCAGCAAGGATATGGTTTTTATAAAAAGGGGATAATTCATAGTGCGGACATGTGAAAATTTTATAAATGATACCATAATTCTTGTGATTTTTCTGCCCACAGTTTAAGACGTGGTAGGAACCGGTGGTATGTTCAGGGGGTTTTAGCGGAAAAGTGGATATTACTCTAAATGTGTGCATGTTAAAAATCTGAAACTTCATCAGTTAATGTCCCTACCCCTGCACACATGTATGTAAAGTTGGGTCCATGTCGGAAATTGAAAAAGCAGTTAAAAAGTCAATTATGTACACTCTTTGAATGCAAGCTCCGAGAATGAGCAGATTTGGACATAGACATGGCTAAATTCAGCCACACCATGTATATGTAATTTCAAACAACTGTGTAACTCTGAAGTATGGATTTTGATCATATATATATTTGGGTGCACAGATGATAAGGGAGGTTGTTTCAAGAGATCATAAAATGACATCAATCTGACTCACAGTTCAGTTTGCCAATCAAGCGGAGGAATGGAAGCCTGACCAATGATGAATGAGAGGGGCAAGTCTAGTGATGCAACACACACACCCATTCTCAAGAAACAGATAAAAGCAGAGAGTCAGGACACATAGGGACATTCAATTTCATCTGCCGCTGGAAGCCCTGCCGGAAAAATCCATACTTACCTCCATCAAACTCCAGAAAGCCAAACTAGAGACTTCAATCTATCCAGAGCAGAGACCAGACCAGAGAGAAAGCAGTGCTGTGCCTAGCAGAGACCAGACCAGAGAGAAAGCAGTGCTGTGCCTAGCAGAGACCAGACCAGAGAGAAAGCAGTGCTGTGCCTAGCCGAGACCAGACCAGGCGCTGTGAGCAGAATCCGGAAAGACCTGACCAGACTGAAGATCGTGACCAAGTCGCTTTCCTGTTCAAAATCTCTTGTGAGTACTTAGCAAAACTCAGAACACATCTCTTAGTTTAAATTCATCTAATTCAATCTATTTAACCTAAGTAGAACTGCCTCCTATCTGTCACCTGTCATTTCTAGTAAAATTTGTCATTTTGAAAAAGTGTGCGTTTAAAATTTACAAAACCAAAAAACGACCTTTACTAAATTACTCATATCTCCGCAACCGTTTGGGCTAGAGACTTGCAATAACTTTCATTTGGAAGCTGAGATCCCAGGCTTTCCTAGGACCCCAAAACGGTAGAGATAGTCCTTGCGGTTCCTTTGTAATAGCGCTCGGCGCATCCGCGAATTTTGCCGCGATTTGCAATTTCTTCACATGTAAAAAAACTGCTGCTGCCTGATTTCATTTGCCAGAAATTCGTTTAACCTGCTAACTATCCCTGCATCATTGCTAGTGTGAGCCTGGACTAATATTAACTAGATACCACTCATCCTGAACCTCTAAAAGGGAATTAGAGCGTTTCCAGCATATTTCTCATTCATTGCTAGCACCTATCAAAGCATTTGCCTGTGTTTTCAAACTTCTGTTTAAGCTTGCTGGATTGAACTGAATTACAGTTGATTGCATTTCTGAGAACTGTGTGTTTTCCTTACATTTCCTTGCCTTGCATCAAGGGAGGGAGGGGAGTAGCCAGAGAAAAGTGATTACATTGTTTGGTTGAAATCATATTGCGTATTTTCTGTACTGCATTCATTGAATATTGCATCCACCTGAGCCTACATAAAGCATCCTCTACCACATTATACTTTTGTTCCTATTTACCAGTGTGCTACCTTATCCATTTCATGTCAACTCATTAGTGATTAAAGAAGTGTGCTAGTGCCAGATTCTCCGTTGTTAATATTTACCATATCAGATTAAGTGTGATATTCAATTATTAATTTATTAAAAAGTGTGATATATATTTTAATTTATCAAATAAACCTTTTAAACTTGCAAAACAGAATTACTTCTTGGCTCAGTGGGGTCAGGGGGATTCCAAGAGAGGGGTGTTATACAAGGGTAGTCATCCAGAACGCATGAACTGGACCTAAAGATATATCAATAAGGGTTTTCATTCAGTATTCTAGACTAGGCGTTAACTTGGCTGTAGTGCTGAATTGAATCCTCTTACAAAGTGGGGGCTCGAGCCGAGACGTTGGGTTAGATTTACCAGTTGTGCAGCTTAATACAGTGTGCTAACTGACGGGATACATACACCCCGGTCGGATCACCACGCTGCATTACGCTGTGAAGCATTCCTCAAAAGGGACACTCCAAGAAAAGTTCTGTTCTGCAAAAATAAAATACTAACTTCTGTAAGTCAGGACAGAGACCAATCTCTAGAATGACGACCTTAGTAGACATGAAAATAGCCAGAGAGCACCTCTTGCATAAGCTATTTGTGAGAGGTGAATGGACCGAACAGGGCCAGGATGTGTGGTTGCAGGCCATCACACAACAGGTCACTGAAACAGGGTCAGATATATATAGAGATCAGGGTCCCTTACATGTGGCCCTGAGTGAACTCTATATGGCTCCTAAAGCCAAAGAGGAACACAATAAGATCGCCAGGATAGCAGCATACCTGTACCTATATATGGGAGACATGCAGGATAGATGTGCTGAAAGCCAAAATCTGGCAAATAGGCAACAGATGGCATTACAGAAGGTCCAATCTGATCTGGACTCTTCTGAGCAGAGGCTGCAGAGGAGCCAGGAGTCAGAAAATGACAGCAGACTGTACATTACTAAAATAAAGGAGGATATGGATGTGCTGCAAAAGGAAAAGTCAGAACAGGATACTAGATTTCTGGCCCTGCAGAAGGAGCACCAAGACAGTTTGGACTCCTTACTGCAGAGCCAGAAAAAGCTGGAGCAACAGATCAATTTCAACAGGGCATGCACAGAGCAGGTAGCCACCCTGCAAATCCAACTAGACAGAGAGAAAGAGGAGAGCAATAAACTGATCCTGAAAGACCTGGATACCCAGGCAGAGTTTGATCAGGAGCGCCAGAAAGCTGGTGCCTTCCAAAGGCAAAGGGACGACCTGGCGGCACAAAATGCAGGCTCTTAGTCAGGAAAGAGACGCCTTAGGCCAGGAAGTCTGCCATTTAAAAAGGAAAATGGAAGAAAATCACCTGGCCACCAGGGACTGGGTGACCTCCAAAAAGAAAACCAGAACTTGCTAGAGCACACCAGGAGGGTGGAGGATGCTCTAGCAAGAAAGGAGCAGGCCAATAGGGACACAGCTCAGGAGGTAACCCTCCTGCAGCAAAGACTGGCCCAGTTCTCCAGGACCAACCAGGAAGTACAGAGGGAAAATGAGGCCCTCTGTCAACACAATGATAGGCTCCAACAGCAGGTAGCGATGCAGGAGAGACTGATAGAGTCGAGTAAGGCCTTAACTGAGGAACTGAAGGCACAAATGCAGGCTCTTGCATTGCAACAGGGAGCAGGGGCGGATAGAGATGAGGTTCGCTGGGAAATGGAAACTCCGGAGCATAACCTCAGGAGCCCTAGTACCAGAGGCCCTCATACCTCTCAGTCCCTGGACTCTGCCACCCCATGTCCCTGGCGCACATGAGCACAGGGCCACAGGGATGGCAGATTACTATCCAGCCAGAAGCATGGGGCTCATAGGCCAGTACCATCCAGGAATGGAGGGGTGGGCATCCGGGTATGGGCACCAAGTACAATACAGTTCAGTGGGGAACCCCAGGAGAGTAGGCCCATTAAGGGCATCCTGAAAACCTCTGCCCAGTTAGGTCAGTGGAGGGGTACCCATCAAATCCTGACAGCAAGGAGGAATCTGAAGACTCCTCTGAACTGCGCAGGACACAGGAGACCAGGTCCCCACATTCTGCCAGCCATTCCCAGGCTCGCAGAATCCGGGAAAACCTGGAAGAACAGACGGGAACCTCTGGAGCAGTGCCTCTGAGTCCGACGAAGAATGGACAAGGGTTACCCGAACCAAAAAGGCCAATAAGGCAAAAAGGGCCTTGCTCAAGGACCCCTTAAAGCAGATTAAGGCGATCAGGAGCGTCATCACGCCTTACCATAAGAACGCTAAGTATTCTGTTTGGGAGCACTTAGAGTTGTTTGAACAAATGATGGAGACTTTCCATTTGAAGGACAGCCAAAGCTGCATTCAATATGTAAAGTGGACCTTCTCCCCGGAATACTCCAGTTTCTTTGCGGGGCTGGAGGACCAAAATCATTTAAGATGGTCCACCTATAAGGCGGCCATCCTGAAACATTTTTCTGTTCACAGAAATCCTCAAGAGGCTCGCAAGGCAGCCTACAATTTGCAATGTGGGGAGGATCAGGCCCCACAAGAATTTGTGCAGAGATTAAAGCGGGCTTTTGCACAGACCACAAGAAGGGTGCGCACGGATAGCCGTGAATTTATAAACACGTTTTTCCATGCCTTGCCCAAATATATCATGACCCAGCTCGTGAGGATTTTCACGAGAAAAGATCTTTAGACTGGGTCATTGAACAGGCTACCCGCATCTATGAGGTGCAGAAGCCCATAGAAAATAAAAGCAATGCCCAGAAAAACCCCAAAGCCAACAGCACCCCTGCTGCTGCCAAGGTGGCAGAGGTAAAGGTCACCCCCGTTTTGATTTGGAGATGGGGGGCCTAAAACCTACCTGCACCTAATAATGCTAGGCCAGAAGGTCCTCGGGCCAGTCGCAGACAGGGAGCCAGGGAGGCAGCCCACAAATGGGGTCCCTCGCTCTCCTGATTATGTAAGTCCTCGCTACAAAGGTAACAGACCCATCCTGGTTATGTGTGGACTCCTCCAGCCCAAGGGGGGGATCCAGCCAAGCACCTAACCCAGGGAACTTCCCTCCAAACTTCCCACAGGAGGGCAGAAATTTACCAAACCCTGGGCAGAACTTTTTCCCCAGATATCCACCCGACTTCCAACCCAAAATCATCCATCCTTCTTTCCTCAATTCCCTGAGCCAGACCACTGAATCCGGGAGAGGGGAGGCCAAGGGTGGAGGGGTACCAAAAATCTTCCCAACCAGGGTACTACCAGAGGAGGGACAGCTACCCTTCCCGGGATCAGCCCAGGGGAGAAAACAGGGCCCCGTATCAGCCTGAGCGGGTTTCCCAGTTAGAGCGCCAGGTTCAAAACATGGCGCGGGATATGGGTCATATACTGAGGGCACAGCAGAACCCTCAGATCAGCATGCCGGCGCAGAACGCACCCAACTCTGGACCTGGTGCTCCAGAACAATGACGGGGGCAGCACCCGATAAATCACCGGTTCCCAGGGAGGAGGCACAAAGGGAAGGGGGGTGTAAAGCCTTGGAGGAAGCTTCCTTCCTCACTTGTAAACAGCCCCTGGAAACCCAGGAACCGGAAACAAAATCTCTTGCCCCTGAAAGTCTGCCTCCTAAGGAGCAGAGGGGGTAGGAGAAACAAAAGACCCAAACAGACTCAGTTTGAGGAGGAGGTACAGATCTTCCAATTTGAGGGAGAGGGATCCTCAGAGGATCCTGGGAAAAGGATCTTCTCCTTCAGAGAGGGGGGAACTCCTCCCAAAGAAAAATGGTCCCTAGGGATGCAAATCCAGACTGGGGAGATGTGGAGACTGAGCTACCGCCGCCCACCATCTCATCCCAGAACCAACAGCAAGAAAATCCCCTGGTTCAAACCCATCCTGGCGACTGCCTCCAAAAAGGGGGGGCGGCCCAGAAACGGAGCCAGGGGAACCCACAATGGCTCTGATCTCCAGTTGCAAATTTTTTCTTTCAGATTCCCAAGACTCTCCACAGAATTCTGCCCAAATCTCCTCGCTAGCGATGTCCAAAACCAGAAAATTAGCCCACCAGTTGTCCAAAAATGTACATTATCTGTGCCCCTTGAGGAGAAGGAGGAAGATATTATGCCCCGGTACAAGTACAGGGCAGGGTACAATCTCAGCACTGGTGGACACTGGATCTCAGCTACCCTTCTGTCCAGAAGGGCCTTTGACGAACTGAATGCAGGAAGGGGAGAGAATTACCAAATTCCTCTCACCTCTCTTCCGGGACAACTACAGAACTTTGACGGGAAGGAAATTCCCGTTGAGGGGACTGCAGATTTGGACATTAAAATTGGGCGACACAAGCTGAAACACCCGGTTATAGTTGTGACCCCAGAGGGCACCCCTTGTTTACTAGGGAATGACCTCCTGAGAAGGTTGTCACCCCTAATTGATTGCGTAAACAAGGTCCTCTGGACCCAGACTAGCCGACCAATAAAATTAAAACAGAGTGTTAACCATGTTAGTTTAAACGGCACCTGCCACATGGTTGAACAAAAATCTGACCAAGTAGAATTTCACTTCCAGAACAACCAGATTCCAGACGTGACAGTAATAGCAGTAGGACAACAGACTGGTGATGGGGGGTCCTCTCTATTTCTGAAAATCAACCTTCCTTCCAATTTAAGGTGGTATTCCACGCTGGAAGGAAACACTCTGAGATTCTATACTAATCCACAATCAGAAACTCACACTCCTATAGTCCAGAAAGATGTGAAATCAGCTCAAAGCCTGGCTGATATTCAGCAATTTGGAGAGCAGTTGTTCATCCCTGTTCAGTTAAATGATGGGAAGGACTCTGTTCTCGCTCGAGTGTGTGTGAACAACGGTAAGAGCTTCATCAGCGAAGCCATGTTTCGCCAACTTCCAAAAGATCCAGCCATTCCCACCTTCAAACTGATAGACAAATGGGAAATGGACCTGGAAGCACCTAATTCCAAACATCTCATGCCAAGCAGGTGTATGCTCAAAATCTCCATTGGCAACAAGAGCATAGTCCACAATTGTTGGGTCGTGCGAGACGTCACTGCCGCCTTTTACTTAGGCAGTGACATTCTCAATCGCTTTGCCATTAGTTTGGACCTAATAAACTTCAAAGCCTGGTCCCGATTAGCGGATAATCCCATGGGCTTTGATGATCCAGAAAAAGCATTTAGGTCAGCTCAATTGCTACCTTATGCAGTTGAGATTCAGATCAAGGAGGAAGTCACCATCCCAGAAAGGACCCGACAATTCTCCCTGGAAGTGAAAGTTAAAAGGGGACAAGAGTTGAAAAACCCTGATGCTTACATACATCTAAATGCTTCTCTCCAACAGCAAGGGTTGGGGGTAAACCCGACTCCATTAGTCAACATAGAACATGACCCCATTCTAATAGAGGTGGATAACAGCGACTTAAAGAGTATTACTCTAGCCGCAGGCACCATTATTGGAATGGCGGTTGATGACCGACATTTCTCCATTGATCTTGTAAATGAACTGTTAGGACCCATCCCCAAGGACTGTTTTGACAGTGACAGTGATGACAACGCAACACCAGACAGGATTTTACCCGGCATGGGGGAACTTCCTGGTGTACACTTCCTGCCCCTATGGTAAGGAAGATGTGACCTGTGACTTCAGGAGGGATGAGGTGATTTCCAGGTCCATGAGGGCTGCCTTTCCCACCTGAAGCCTCCGGTCCAAATCAGCACTCTGACCAGGGACTTCTCCACCCAGCTGGAGGAGGCCGCGGAGATAGCCAAACCAGAAGTCTTTCCAGGCTTCAGGCAGATGGTGGAAGAGAGAGTCAACCTAGCTGATGCCTGTGTGACTCTGGAACAAAAGCAAAAGTTGAAACAAGTTTTCTTGGATTTCCAAGATCTCTTTGCGGTAGACTCATATGACTGTGGTCGCACCGACATCCACACCACAACAATCCCACGGACCCTGGCATGACTCCAGTGTTTGTGAAGCAATATCGCTTGCCTCTCGCATCAATGGAGTCCCTTACTGAAATAATTAAGAACCTTGAGTCCGGGAATAATCCGTCCAGTCCACAGCACTTCAATAATCCGGTGCTGGGAATATTGAAGCCAAACGGCCAGTGGAGACTCTGCGCTGACCTCAGGGAGCTCAAACAAACGGTCCACACTTCCCGATGGCCTCTTCCCTACATTGACCAAGGGCTGGCCCAGATTCAGGGGTCACAGGTATTCACTGCAATAGACCTGACCAATGGATACTGGACCGTGCCTGTCAGTAGGGAGGACCAATACAAGCTGGCTTTTACCTTTGGGGCCAGCAGTACACATGGACCCGGACTCCCTTCGGATACCTTAACTCCGGTAATGAGTTCAATATTTCCTACATAAGGCCATGCCCGACCTGGGTGCGAGGGGTAACCTGGCTTATGTAGATGATGTCCTCATCAAAAGTTCATCTGTGGAGGAACACATAGCGGAGATCCGTTATGTTCTGACACAGTTGAGGGCCGCCGGAGCAAAACTTTCCTTTCAGAAAGCACAGTGGTGTAGAACCCGTGTTAATTCTTGGGCATGAGATTACTCCTCAGGGTCTCTGTCCCCAGGAAAAGAAAGTGGAAGCACTTCAGAAACTGAAAGACCCCACAACTCTGCGGGAACTAAGGAGCCTCCTTGGACTGACTAATACAGCAGAAAGTTCATTGAGGGCTACGCAGAGATCACCAGACCCCTGATTCATCTCCTGAAGCGGGGGTCAAGTGGGAATGGGGTCCAGAACAAGCCGAGGCAGTAAAACAACTCAAAAGAAGCCTCTCACAAGCGCCTTGCCTAGCTTACCCTGTCAGAAACAAGGAGTTCTTCCTGGAGACGGGGTTCTCTAATACGTGCTTGACGGCAGTATTATATCAAAAGCATGACAAGGTCAATAAAGTAATCTCCTATGCGAGCAAACTTTATCCTCTGTGGAGGAAAAATTCAACGATTGTGAGAAGGCACTCCTGGCAACGGTGTGGGCATTGAAGAATTACCGCCCGTTTATCCAGGGGAACACATCATAGTGGAGACTCCACACCAGCCTCTGCAATATCTCCAAAGTGACAGAATCCGGGCCGGAAATGTGAGTAATTCCGAATTACTTCCTGGATTCTGTCAATGCAAGGCTTTCCTGTGGAGTCAGATATGGCCAAAACAAGAAGAGTCCCCTCGCGCAAGGTCTGGCTGACTTGCATGATTGTGCCAGAGAAAACTGTCTCGAGGACGAAAGTCTAAAAATAAAGGACAACATGGAGGCATACCTTAATTCCCCCACAAAGTCTTTGAAGAAGACAAGTGTGAGGGAATGCCCACTGTGTATGTGGATGGATGCTCTTACCATGTCGACAACAACGGGGAGAAAGAACTGGTGGCCGGCGTAGGGAATGCATGGGTGAATGAGTCCCAGAACCCTCCGCTGGATAACAAAATTGGTCCCCGAAGTAGTCAGGTGGCAGAATTGATGGCTGTGCATCAGGCCATCCTCACTGCTGTCCAGCATCAACTCCACAAACTGGTCATAATCACAGATTCGGATTATGTACGGAACGGGTTCGTGGAGCACCTGGTTAATTGGAAACCAGAGCATGTTATGTGCTAACAACAAACCTTGAAACATGGGAAGTTGATCCAAACATTGATGATCTGGTCACCTCGAATGAGATGACCATCTATTGGAAAAAGATCAAGGGTCATTCCAAAGTAGAGGGACCAGACAAAACTGGAAATGACTTAGCTGATCAGCTGGCCAAAACCGGGGCCATCCAAGGGATCTAATTGAGATTGAGTCCCTGTTGGGGAAATCCAGGTCACTGCCATCACTAGGTCACAGACAAATGCTCACAACGACCTTTCAATTGCACAATGGAGTAAGGAGACCCCTGATGCTGATTTGATTACTGCTCAGAAGGGGGATCCAATAATTGGTAAATTTTACCAGCACCTTGAGGACCCTGAGAACTTTCCCCTGACGGATACCGATTACATTGGGAAAGAGGACCTAAGAGTGTTGATGAAATGTCCAAAAATGTTCCGGATCCAAGACGGTTTGTTGGTAAGGAAATCCAAAGCTGGCCATGATCAGTGGGTGGTTCCTACCTCATTCCGAAGCCTGATGTTAAGTCACGCCCATGATGCGGCCACCGCCGGTCATAGGGGGTTTCACACAACATTGGAAATCTTAAGAGAGGTTGCGTACTGGCCACACATGGGCCAGGACCTCAACCAATATTTGAAGGGGTGTCTTGTGTGTGCACAATTTCAGCCGACATCCCTCACACACCGTGCGCCTCTACAAAAGAGGGGAATGACACTGCCATGGTCAGATTTACAAATCGACTTTGTAGGCCCTGTGATTCGCTCGGCTAGGGGGAATAAGTACATGTTGACTGTGACATGCTTGTTTACCAAGTGGGTGGAATGTCTCCCAGCCCCAAATTGCAAGGCAGAAACTGCAGCTGCCTTGATGATTAACCACATCTTTTCCCGTTTTGGCCTACCTCAAAGGATTGAGTCAGACAGAGGTAGCCACTTCACCAGTGAAGTAATGACAAAGATGTGGGAGATACTGGGGGTCAAGAGAAAGCTGCATATTGCTTACCGGCCAGCTTCTTCTGGGGCAGTAGAGAGATATAACCGGACAATTGTGAGCATATTAAAGAAGTTTGTGGCAGATTCTGGGCCAAGTTGGATATCCGATTACCTCTGGTCCTAATGGCCATCAGATCTACCCTTCATCTGCAACCAAAATGTCACCATTTGAGTTGATGACTGGGCGCAAGATGGTGCTTCCGCAGCATTTGCTCTACAGGACCCAAGAGCAGACACTGATAAATGCCTCCACTACTCATGAGTATGTAGAGAATTTAAGGAAACACCTCCAACATGCTTTTGCTTATGCTCAGCGGAATCTAGAAAGATCGCTGATAGCATGAAGACCCATTATGACCTGAAAACTTCCAGGAAGGAATATCAGGTGGGAGACCGGGTCTATTTATACAACTTCCAAAGGAACCAGGCAAGCAGCGCCAATTTTTGCCTACATGGAAGGGACCCTTTGAGATCGTCGATAAGATCTCCCCTGTGGCCTACAAAATCCACATCCCCAGAGGCGGTTCGGCAGAGGGGAAGACAAGTGGGTCCACATAAACCAGTTGAAATGTTGCCATCCCAGGCACACTCTGCAACAACTGGAGGAATCCTCTGGAATCCTAGCGGTACTGTATCAGACTAATTCAGTTCCAATCATAAAACCTACCACATCTAGTCTCTAAAATATTGTGATTTACATGAAACTGTCTCTAGTGATGCTGTTTTTTTTTTTTTCAAAATAAGAATGTAATATTTCGTTACGATGAAATGCATATGCTGCCCCACTATCTCAACAGTGGTGGAAAAAAAAATCGTCTATGAGTAGATATTGCCGCTCTTCCTTTATCATCCTAGGAGAGATGAAACCATGAAGGATGACCAAGAAGGACGATCCGGAGACCGGAGCAAAGACACAACGGGCCCGGGGTACCGCCCAATCTTCCCATCAGGACGGCGAGGAGAACTGATCGATCTGACCGGATGGAGAAGAAGATGCTGAACTGTGCCATCTACAGAAGAGGAAGAAGATTATGCGGACAGACCGGTGCGTGGGTCAAAACCCTTGGGCACGCGACTCCCCATCGACCCAAACTCAAAGTGCAGTCACGTGGGGGGCTTGTAGGGTGTCCTGACCCACGTTTAAGCTACCCTGCTACAACATTTGGTGCTGTGGGCTTAGGAAATTCAAGATGGCGGAAAACCCACATGTGCGCCGAAATCCAGGAAAGCTGCGCAGTTGTGCGCACACCAAAATGGTTACCTAACTTGCCACCCACCAGGGTAAAGAAAGGTCTTTGTTAACAAAATCCACTTTTACTGATGTCAAAAGTTGCTGAAATCGTGACTCATTGGACCACTTTAAAGATTCAACCCTTTTGTGGGGTTCCACATAACCATCTTACTGTAAGGAGCCCCATCAAAACAATGTTAAGCAAGGATTTACTACCATGTAAAGAACCATTCCTGTTTAGAATGCATTAATCCAAGAAAATCCCAAAAATGGGTGCAGTACCAGTACTCACCACTATCCAAAAGCCGGCGTTTTAAAACCCACTGTGTGTTTTTCTGAAGGCAAGCAAATGCCTATTTCAAACCTTGCAACATGTGCAAAATATTCACTGAACACCAGCAGACATTTGGCAGGATGGAGTTTTGTGTGCCTACAAAATCTGGGAAATGAAGAGCCCAAAACAATGCTTATAACAAAAATGCTATGGAGTCAGCAGCTTAAGCCTAACTGCAACTGGATTTAAAACCACCAAAATCGAAAATGTTAAATTAAATGAGTGACCTATGTTTGGTGTCACATGCCTTTGTAACTGTTGAAATGTCATAGTTTTGCACTTAGAATCAGCATTCTAGCTGCATGTGTAAAATTACAAGTTATTTTAAAAGCAACAAAAAGTTAGCTGAAGGTCTGGCTTAAGGAACTTGATTTTGCCTAGCAACGGATCCCATCAGGAGTGAAACTTGAGTCACAACTATGTTCCAGGCCAATGTTCCTTTTGCTGCCCACACTAAGGATATGCCATCTATCTGATAATTGAATTTCCTGTGCTCTGCCAGAGAGTGAACAAAGCCCTCTCCACTCAGGCAAAGGTTTTTATTACAGACGTCGTAAAAAGTGGCTTCCTCCTGGAGAAGCTGGGAGGGCACTGCCTGTGAGAAGCAAGCTGGCTTGGCAGAAACTGGAAAGACTGGTTTCTGTACCATGTGACCTGAAAAGACACACCCTGCAGCAAGGATATGGTTTTATAAAAAGGGGGATAATTCATAGTGCGGACATGTGAAAATTTTATAAATGATACCATAATTCTTGTGATTTTCTGCCCACAGTTTAAGACGTGGTAGGAACCGGTGGTATGTTCAGGGGGTTTTAGCGGAAAAGTGGATATTACTCTAAATGTGTGCATGTTAAAAATCTGAAACTTCATCAGTTAATGTCCCTACCCCCTGCACACATGTATGTAAAGTTGGGTCCATGTCGAAATTGAAAAAGCAGTTAAAAAGTCAATTATGTACACTCTTTGAATGCAAGCTCCGAGAATGAGCAGATTTGGACATAGACATGGCTAAATTCAGCCACACCATGTATATGTAATTTCAAACAACTGTGTAACTCTGAAGTATGGATTTTGATCATATATATATTTGGGTGCACAGATGATAAGGGAGGTTGTTTCAAGAGATCATAAAATGACATCAATCTGACTCACAGTTCAGTTGCCAATCAAGCGGAGGAATGGAAGCCTGACCAATGACGAATGAGAGGGGCAAGTCTAGTGATGCAACACACACACCCATTCTCAAGAAACAGATAAAAGCAGAGAGTCAGGACACATAGGGACATTCAATTTCATCTGCCGCTGGAAGCCCTGCCGGAAAAATCCATACTTACCTCCATCAAACTCCAGAAAGCCAAACTAGAGACTTCAATCTATCCAGAGCAGAGACCAGACCGGAGAGAAAGCAGTGCTGTGCCTAGCAGAGACCAGACCAGAGAGAAAGCAGTGCTGTGCCTAGCAGAGACCAGACCAGAGAGAAAGCAGTGCTGTGCCTAGCCGAGACCAGACCAGGCGCTGTGAGCAGATCCGGAAAGACCTGACCAGACTGAAGATCGTGACCAAGTCGCTTTCCTGTTCAAAATCTCTTGTGAGTACTTAGCAAAACTCAGAACACATCTCTTAGTTTAAATTCATCTAATTCAATCTATTTAACCTAAGTAGAACTGCCTCCTATCTGTCACCTGTCATTTCTAGTAAAATTTGTCATTTTGAAAAAGTGTGCGTTTAAAATTTACAAAACCAAAAACGACCTTTACTAAATTACTCATATCTCCGCAACCGTTTGGGCTAGAGACTTGCAATAACTTTCATTTGGAAGCTGAGATCCCAGGCTTTCCTAGGACCCCAAAACGGTAGAGATAGTCCTTGCGATTCCTTTGTAATAGTGCTCGGCGCATCCGCGAATTTTGCCGCGATTTGCAATTTCTTCACATGTAAAAAAACTGCTGCTGCCTGATTTCATTTGCCAGAAATTCGTTTAACCTGCTAACTATCCCTGCATCATTGCTAGTGTGAGCCTGGACTAATATTAACTAGATACCACTCATCCTGAACCTCTAAAAGGGAATTAAGAGCGTTTCCAGCATATTTCTCATTCATTGCTAGCACCTATCAAAGCATTTGCCTGTGTTTTCAAACTTCTGTTTAAGCTTGCTGGATTGAACTGAATTACAGTTGATTGCATTTCTGAGAACTGTGTGTTTTCCTTACATTTCCTTGCCTTGCATCAAGGGAGGAGGGAGTAGCCAGAGAAAAGTGATTACATTGTTTGGTTGAAATCATATTGCGTATTTTCTGTACTGCATTCATTGAATATTGCATCCACCTGAGCCTACATAAAGCATCCTCTACCACATTATACTTTTGTTCCTATTTACCAGTGTGCTACCTTATCCATTTCATGTCAACTTATTAGTGATTAAAGAAGTGTGCTAGTGCCAGATTCTCCGTTGTTAATATTTACCATATCAGATTAAGTGTGATATTCAATTATTAATTTATTAAAAAGTGTGATATATATTTTAATTTATCAAATAAACCTTTTAAACTTGCAAAACAGAATTACTTCTTGGCTCAGTGGGGTCAGGGGGATTCCAAGAGAGGGGTGTTATACAAGGGTAGTCATCCAGAACGCATGAACTGGACCTAAAGATATATCAATAAGGGTTTTCATCCAGTATTCTAGACTAGGCGTTAACTTGGCTGTAGTGCTGAATTGAATCCTCTTACACTAACTGTTTTGGATTTTAAAATTACAATTGTAGTGGATATAGTTAGATACCTGTTGGCATATTCTAACTGTGTATTGTACTATACTTTAGTGAGTACATTTTGGTTGAAGGAATATTGAGTAGGCATGTGTTAGATTGGCTGGTAACCTATGTTTTGGAGTAACAGAAGTGCTGTTACATTCAAATCAACCTCTTTTTTTATTTTTACATATGCCGTATAGTGGCCTGAAGTGGTTGTGTCACCAGTGTGGTAGATTATGCCTACTGTTGTGAAGGTTTTCTTGACAAGAGATACTTGGCTGTGTGTTAAGCTAGTAAGCTTACAGTTATTTTGGGTACCATCTGCATTGTAACTTAGAAGCATTAGTATCACATATTGGCCATGTGAGTTTATTTGTATGCCGGAACAAGCAACCTTGAAACCTTGGTGTCATCTTCAACGCCACATCTCTTTCTCTCCTCACATCTCGGACATCACCAAGAAGTCCCACTATCAGCTGCTCCTCCTCAAAGGGACTCTTCCCTTTCTCACTCTCGACCAGAAGCTCACTGTCTCTAGGCTGGACTACTGCAACAGCCACTTTCTCAATCTGTCTTCCTCTAGTCTCTGTCATCTGCAACTAATCCAGAACAGGACTGCAATACTTACCCTTGGCCTCAAGCCCTGGGGTTGTATTTCTTCAGCCCATGAAATCTCTCCACTGGCTGCAAGGATCAAGTTCAAGAACCTTTGCATTGTCCACAAGGCTTTCTGGGGCCAGGGCCCACACTAAATCCAATGCTCTCTTCCAAAATACCTTCTTTCTATAGCCCTTCACTCAGCTACCTCCAACTCTCTAAGGCTTAGACATTTCTCCAGGCAGAGAGTGGGGGTAGACCTCTCTCCTCTGCTGGTGCCTCCCTCTGGAATGGCCTCCCTGCCCCTCTCAAACTTGAGGCGGACAACCTGAAGTTTCGGAAGCAGCTCAAAACTTTCCACTTCTCCGCTGATTTCTGTCTCCCCCCCCCGCTGACCTACCTGTCTGCTGTACCCATTGGCTGCTTGGCTACCCTCAGAGTCCAGGCTCTTTCTTGATTGGTCACCCTTGCACTGCCTCTGGGCCTACCATGCACTTAGGGGCAGTAACTGTAACCCTGCAGTCCCTTGTTCTCCTTGCACAGCCAATATCTGTTCTTCCCTGGCTGCACTTACTCAGAGCATTGTTGCCCTGTTTTCCCCTCCCCTCTCACTTGCACTTCCCCCCTCCCTTTCCCCTTGCACTTCTCGTTCTCGCAATGACACAAGGTCTACTGAGATCATTTGTCTTGTCCTCCTCCATCATCCCTCCCTTGTGTAGAATTGTGTACAGGTGCGTTATAAAATGACTTGTATCATATCATATCATTTTATCACAGATGCCCAGAAAAATATACAATGCACAGTAAGAAATGGCTAGACTGGCAGCACCCAAATGCCAATATAGCCAGGTAATTAAAGTTAGCAGGACTGCTTTATCAGAAATGTCCAGTTAAAAGAAAGTCATACCAAACTGAGGAGTGACTAGATTGGCTGCATCAAAATGCCTCTCTAACCTCTAATACCACATACCATGCCTGCTTAGCCTGGACATGGACAGCCATTATGATTTATCACACAGTACTGCCTCATACATAAGTACTGGGACAAGGAAGAATAGGGCTAGGAGTAAGCAAGGCATTAAACACAAGTAGTAGCGCAACACCGTTGAGTTGACTGGGCTTCAGCACTAACCCCCCTGACATTTTGGGCTATATTGACTCAACCTGGCTAACCTTTAGAGCAGTTGCCGGACCGAACAGGACACAGATGTTAAACGGCACCTGGTTTTTGCTGTTAACAAGAACCCAGCATTTCACTGTTAGTACCTGCATTCAAATGCCATATTGTTTAGGCAATTGAAGTCATGATGTGGGTTTAGTAGAGATAGTCCTTGCGGTTCCTTTGTAATAGTGCTCGGCGCATCCGCGAATTTTGCCGCGATTTGCAATTTCTTCACATGTAAAAAAACTGCTGCTGCCTGATTTCATTTGCCAGAAATTCGTTTAACCTGCTAACTATCCCTGCATCATTGCTAGTGTGAGCCTGGACTAATATTAACTAGATACCACTCATCCTGAACCTCTAAAAGGGAATTAAGAGCGTTTCCAGCATATTTCTCATTCATTGCTAGCACCTATCAAAGCATTTGCCTGTGTTTTCAAACTTCTGTTTAAGCTTGCTGGATTGAACTGAATTACAGTTGATTGCATTTCTGAGAACTGTGTGTTTTCCTTACATTTCCTTGCCTTGCATCAAGGGAGGGAGGGGAGTAGCCAGAGAAAAGTGATTACATTGTTTGGTTGAAATCATATTGCGTATTTTCTGTACTGCATTCATTGAATATTGCATCCACCTGAGCCTACATAAAGCATCCTCTACCACATTATACTTTTGTTCCTATTTACCAGTGTGCTACCTTATCCATTTCATGTCAACTCATTAGTGATTAAAGAAGTGTGCTAGTGCCAGATTCTCCGTTGTTAATATTTACCATATCAGATTAAGTGTGATATTCAATTATTAATTTATTAAAAAGTGATATATATTTTAATTTATCAAATAAACCTTTTAAACTTGCAAAACAGAATTACTTCTTGGCTCAGTGGGCAGGGGATTCCAAGAGAGGGGTGTTATACAAGGGTAGTCATCCAGAACGCATGAACTGGACCTAAAGATATATCAATAAGGGTTTTCATCCAGTATTCTAGACTAGCGTTAACTTGGCTGTAGTGCTGAATTGAATCCTCTTACACTAACTGTTTTGGATTTTAAAATTACAATTGTAGTGGATATAGTTAGATACCTGTTGGCATATTCTAACTGTGTATTGTACTATACTTTAGTGAGTACATTTTGGTTGAAGGAATATTGAGTAGGCATGTGTTAGATTGGCTGGTAACTATGTTTTGGAGTAACAGAAGTGCTGTTACATTCAAATCAACCTCTTTTTTATTTTTACATATGCCGTATAGTGGCCTGAAGTGGTTGTGTCACCAGTGTGGTAGATTATGCTACTGTTGTGAAGGTTTTCTTGACAAGAGATACTTGGCTGTGTGTTAAGCTAGTAAGCTTACAGTTATTTTGGGTACCATCTGCATTGTAACTTAGAAGCATTAGTATCACATATTGGCCATGTGAGTTTATTTGTATGCCGGAACAAGCAACCTTGAAACCTTGGTGTCATCTTCAACGCCACATCTCTTTCTCTCCTCACATCTCGGACATCACCAAGAAGTCCCACTATCAGCTGCTCCTCCTCAAAGGGACTCTTCCCTTTCTCACTCTCGACCAGAAGCTCACTGTCTCTAGGCTGGACTACTGCAACAGCCACTTTCTCAATCTGTCTTCCTCTAGTCTCTGTCATCTGCAACTAATCCAGAACAGGACTGCAATACTTACCCTTGGCCTCAAGCCCTGGGTTGTATTTCTTCAGCCCATGAAATCTCTCCACTGGCTGCAAGGATCAAGTTCAAGAACCTTTGCATTGTCCACAAGGCTTTCTGGGGCCAGGGCCCACACTAAATCCAATGCTCTCTTCCAAAATACCTTCTTTCTATAGCCCTTCACTCAGCTACCTCCAACTCTCTAAGGCTTAGACATTTCTCCAGGCAGAGAGTGGGGTAGACCTCTCTCCTCTGCTGGTGCCTCCCTCTGGAATGGCCTCCCTGCCCTCTCAAACTTGAGGCGGACAACCTGAAGTTTCGGAAGCAGCTCAAAACTTTCCACTTCTCCGCTGATTTCTGTCTCCCCCCCCCGCCTGACCTACCTGTCTGCTGTACCCATTGGCTGCTTGGCTACCCTCAGAGTCCAGGCTCTTTCTTGATTGGTCACCCTTGCACTGCCTCTGGGCCTACCATGCACTTAGGGCAGTAACTGTAACCCTGCAGTCCCTTGTTCTCCTTGCACAGCCAATATCTGTTCTTCCCTGGCTGCACTTACTCAGAGCATTGTTGCCCTGTTTTCCCCTCCCCTCTCACTTGCACTTCCCCCCTCCCTTTCCCCTTGCACTTCTCGTTCTCGCAATGACACAAGGTCTACTGAGATCATTTGTCTTGTCCTCCCTCCATCATCCCTCCCTTGTGTAGAATTGTGTACAGGTGCGTTATAAATGACTTGTATCATATCATATCATTTTATCACAGATGCCCAGAAAAATATACAATGCCACAGTAAGAAATGGCTAGACTGGCAGCACCCAAATGCCAATATAGCCAGGTAATTAAAGTTAGCAGGACTGCTTTATCAGAAATGTCCAGTTAAAAGAAAGTCATACCAAACTGAGGAGTGACTAGATTGGCTGCATCAAAATGCCTCTCTAACCTCTAATACCACATACCATGCCTGCTTAGCCTGGACATGGACAGCCATTATGATTTATCACACAGTACTGCCTCATACATAAGTACTGGGACAAGGAAGAATAGGGCTAGGAGTAAGCAAGGCATTAAACACAAGTAGTAGCGCAACACCGTTGAGTTGACTGGGCTTCAGCACTAACCCCCCTGACATTTTGGGCTATATTGACTCAACCTGGCTAACCTTTAGAGCAGTTGCCGGACCGAACAGGACACAGATGTTAAACGGCACCTGGTTTTTGCTGTTAACAAGAACCCAGCATTTCACTGTTAGTACCTGCATTCAAATGCCATATTGTTTAGGCAATTGAAGTCATGATGTGGGTTTAGTACTTGCATGCCAGGGGAGTGATTGGAAGGGTAGAGAGGGAACAGGAGACTTATAGGAGAGGGTTAACTGCTTGTAACATTGAGTCTGCACTAGAATAGTCTCATTAAAATGAGTAAATAAGTTGGATGCGCCCACACAAATACGTTTCCCCCTTCCCACCGCCTGGGAAGTTAGCGCCTCTCCCAACATTTGAAGTTTTACCCCCCCCAAATTAAGGTTTTGTTGTCCCCCTGTACACAAGCACACACACCATTCACCATATACACACCCAGTCATCCATACATTTAAGTGTGCACCCTTTCACCATACAAACACAGGCAACCAGCTATACATTTGAGTGTGCACCCTTTAACCATAGACTCACACATGCACACGTCATGGAGTTGGGGGGAGCCCTATTACTTCAAAAAAGAAATTGGGGCTCTTTACGGGTCCAGCTGTAACCGTGCTGGTGCTACCAGCGGGTTGCCTCCGGACCCGTAAAAAATTGCTAGCGCCTGACTTCCCAGGTGCCACCATGCTATTTCAAGTCCGGCGGCCGGGAAAACAGGTCCTGGTAATTTCGTTAATCCCCAGACTCCACGGGAATGGAGACATGGAAGCACCTGCACCGTTATTAACGGTGCAGGTGCTTCCGTGACGGGTGTGCCTACTGTGGCTGCTGTGCCTGGCAGGGTCAGACCTGTCGGGCACGGCAGCCCCACCAGGCAGACCTGTAATATGCCCGTCCGGAAACAACAGTGCCTGTAAACTCACCAGCACTGTTTCTGGACCGGCATGGTCAGAATGAGCCCCATTGTTTCTTTTTTAAATCACTATAACTTCATTAATAAATTATTTCAGTTAAGGACCAAACCATAACCAAAATAATTTCTTTATGATGGCTGAGTGACTTCAAAAACAAACTATTTCTTTTTGAAGGCATAGGGCTCCCCCCACGCCATAACATGGAGGCCTCCAGCATAGGGTCTTTCATGTCATGGGGTTGGGGGCCCTCAGGCTTCAAAAAGAAAGTTTCTTTTTGTAGTCACTCTACCTTCATAAAGAAATGATTTCTGTGACAGAAATGTTCTTTATGAATGCAGAGTGAATTTCAAAGGAAACTTTTTTTTTATAAAAACAATATTTTAATTTTTTTTTGTTTAAGTGCGGCCCCCTCCCAGGACATGTGCTGGCGGGGCCCCCCGCACTGCAGGGGCTGCGGGGGGCCCCTGTTATGCCAGTGGTTTATGCATGTATTATGGATCGGTGTGTGGGTGTGATTGTACAGATGACTAGGGTGTTGTGTGATTGTGCAGTGGGATGATAGGTGTGGTTGGGAAGGTTGTAAGAGTAAGATACTGTGCAGGTTTGATGGGTTTGGGTTAGTGAGTAATGGAGTGTTGGTGTGATTGAATAGGTAAGGACATTATGATGTTTTGAGGAAAACAGTGGTTGTTATAATGGTGTGATTTAGTGCCTAGGTATGAGAATTGTGTGGGTGTAATGGAAAAAGCGTGAAGAAGGGTGTGTGTTAGTGATTTCGAATGCAACGAGTTTGAAGTTGTTTGGTTGGAATTAGGAGCTCCTGTGGATAGGGGTATGGAATAATAAGGAAGTGAAATTGTGGTATAGAAGTTGATGAGAGATGGATGTGTTGTTAGGCAGTAAAGAATGCGTGGTGTATTGAATAAAGAGCTATGTTTAGATGGGTACTGGAATGGTGTGAATGTTGCAATACAATGAGTAAGAGTAAAATACAATGTTGTTGAGTAAAAACAAATCCTCTAGGCTAATATATAGTGAAAGTACTTTGTTAGGCATTCAATCCTTTTGTTTTAGATCCTTTGGCTGGACACCCTTTGTTATAATTAGAGAGAGATACATTCTATATTAATGTTCTTACATTGTAGGATGTGAAGAATGTTCTTTCTTCGGAAGCTGACTTTGTCAATCTTCTTTTTTCCTGTAATTGCAAAAGAAAGTTAGTGGGTATGTGTGGTAATGGTGAAGTACTTTTTGTAAGAGAGGTTGTTATTTATTAAGGTAGGAGGAGTTGTTGGTAAAAAGAGTTAATAAAGTTGTGTTATGGGTGGTGTAGCGGCGCATGTTAAGTATGTTGCTAGAAGAAGTTGACTGTGACTATCGCTGTTTGGGACATTATGAGGACAGGGCAAAAATGGGTGTGTGAAAAAGATGGATATCTAGGTTAGTTTTGTGCTGGTGATTTTAATAAGAGAAGTGCTGTGTTTGTGCTGCAATGTATTTGTAATGTGTTGCAGTGTGTTTAAAGAATAGGAAAACTGTGCCCTAGTGGCAATGCAATGGCAGATTGCAGTTGGAGCAGTGTTTGGTGTGTTATAGTAGTGGTTAGAAAAGAACAGTACTGTATATGTGAGGTGAAGTGTTGTGTATAGATATTTTGCAGGTATAAATATGTGTGAGCAGGTGGAGAATGGTGGCACTATAGGGAATGTAATGAGAAAGGTTGGAAAGTATGACATTTATAAGGAATGGAAAATGCTGTGCATTTAAAAATGTTTCTTTTTAAGCACATTTTGTTGAATGTTGAAACATGCATATATGCATTTACAGTAACACTGCCTACATTTATGGTAAAAGAAAAGAAACACAGATGTAAAAGATTTGTAGAATATTTGTAAGTGTTACTTGGTGTGTGGAAGTTTAATATGTTGGCAGTACATGTAAGTAACTGCCACTTGATATGAGCAGGTGCAGAATGCTGCAATACATGGGATTTACTTTTCTCTAGCATACAATAAGGACCATAATCCATGGCTTCAGGCCAGGTATAAGTCTTGCAGCTCTATTCTAGATTAGCCAAAGGGAGTATAGACAACAAATGGGGAGGTTAAGGAAGAGGCTGTTGCAGTAGTCCAGCCTACACAGTATCACAGCTCTACAGACGTTTAGCTTCTGGGGGAAAGTAAAGAATGGTACAATGCCTGTAAGGAGGTCAAGCTCAAATCATGGGCTTTACTTACAAGCACCAAAATGTAAGGAGTAAAAGAGAGAAAATACTTAAAGATAACTCCATGTTTTTTTGGCCTCAAAGAATCGTAAGACAGCAGCCACAAGGTAGGAGAAACACAGGGTACAGGTGTCATAATAAGAAAGATATCTGTCTTAAAGCCATCGAGACAGATATTGTTAGCTGCACGCAATACCTCAATGGTGGTCAGACAATCAGTGATAAAAAAACGAGGAGAACAAATTAGTTCAGGGAAGTTTAAGGAAAGCTGTGTGTCATTAACATAACACTGGAAACGAGAAAAGAATAAAGACATCAGGTGAGCCAGAGGGAGGAAATAGATATGTAATTGCCACAATGATAGGAAAAACCCTGGGGTACTCTGCAGGTACACAGTGAGGTGGTGGAGTACAAGCAGCCAAATTGCAGCTCGGAAGGGCGATTAGTGAGAAAAACAGATGAGCCAGTCCAGTTCCCGGGTCATGATGCTAAAGGTATAATGTAACTGTTTAATAAGGATACAATGGTTCACCGTGTGAAAGGTGGACAAGACATCAAGGAGCCCTATCCTCAATTGTGCTACAATCATAAATACCACATGCAGTCAGTATCAGGTGCCCTACCTTTTTCACAGCTTCTCTTTGATTCTACTTCAAGGAAGTCCCCGCCTTCTACTGATTGCCATCTTGGGGTAGATCAGCTGAATCACAAAGAAGAGCTACTGAACCTATTTCTGACAGAGAGAGATCATCTTGGGACACTCTTCAGCCCACTCAAGAAACATCATTTGGAAGGAAACGCCAATCTTCCTCAATTTTTCTAACAACGAGGAGGAACTTTCTGCTGCAGTTGCGTATCCCCCCTCCTTTTCAGCCGAAGATCTGGAGAATCACTCATTACGAGCATTGAACTCCCTCTCACCCAACTTTCTTCCAACTTTCTCCTCACAGATTACGGGGCTTTGCTCAGATTGGCAATTCCAAACTGCCTTGACGTCTATAAGTCTTCATAAGGAAGAAGTGGGGGATGCTTTCCAGCCCAGGACATTTAATATGCAACAGACTCTTATGTCTGCCCTCTCCATTGCATTGGCTCCTTACATGAAACTTCACAAAACCGTGAATGACAATGTGAAAGACCAAGCCACTTTTATGGCCATGATCCATTCCAAAATGATCTGTATTGAATCTTTTATAACATCTTTGCAATTTAGGGTGGGTAACGAAGCTGAATGTGCTTTTGCCATTCAGAAAAAGTTGTAAGATGCTTTGGACCTTGAGAGAGCGGATAACAAATTTCTTTTAAATTCATTCCTGGAACTCCTTCAAAGGAAATCCTTGGTCCACAATAGGAAAGACGGCGCGTCCTGACCACTCACAACAAAAAGGATTGTTCATTAAATAGCACGGACTGCATAGAAATTCATCCGCCTAAGAATAACAGAAACTTGCCTGGTAAGCAGGGCCCTTATTTGATTTCTAAACCCGGTCCATTGACAAATTCCCAACCTGTGTTTCCTGTAGGAGAAAAGTCTGATGAAAGTGTTGTTAGCTTGTACACCAGGACCATTACTGAAAAGGTACTCTTGTTCAGAGGAGAATTGCCTAGCATTTTGGTGCTGGACTGGCCCAGGGCAGGACAAAGACTGATATGTTTGGGATATTTCTTCTCTGTGAAAGATAGTGAGCTAAAGACTCTGTGTAAGTCCCTCGTAACCAGGACTAATGTCTGGCAGAGGGACTCCCAGGACCTCCCTTGTCAATTTGCATAATTAAGCAACTTTGGGTTTCACCCTAAGTTACTAGAGGAATCCAGACGTGGACCCCTTGCTCACTATTCTTAGAGAGGCACAGCTCCTCCTTACTGAAGAGGTCCAACCAGACCGGAACACGTGTCTGGGGATGCTGTTGGTACTCTTGTTCAGAGGAGAATTGCCTAGCATTTCGTTGCTGGACTGCCCCAGGGCAGGACAAAGACTGATATGTTTGGGATATTTATTCTCTGTGAAAGATAGTGAGCTAACGACTCTGGGTAAGTCCCTCGTAACCAGGACTAATGTCTGGCAGAGGGACTCCCAGGACCCCCCTTGTCAATTTGCATAATTAAGTAACTTTGGATTTCACCCTAAGTTACTAGAGGAATCCAGACGTGGACCCCTTGCTCACTATTCTTAGAGAGGCACAGCTCCTCCCTACTGATGAGGTCCAACCAGACCGAAACCCGTGTCTGGGGATGCTGTTGGTACTCTTGTTCAGAGGAGAAATGCCTAGCATTTCTGTGCTGGACTGCCCCAGGGCAGGACAAAGACTGATATGTTTGGGATATTTATTCTCTGTGAAAGATAGTGAGCTAACGACTCTGGGTAAGTCCCTCGTAACCAGGACTAATGTCTGGCAGAGGGACTCCCAGGACCCCCCTTGTCAATTTGCATAATTAAGTAACTTTGGATTTCACCCTAAGTTACTAGGGGAATCCAGACGTGGACCCCTTGCTCACTATTCTTAGAGAGGCACAGCTCCTCCCTACTGATGAGGTCCAACCAGACCGAAACCCGTGTCTGGGGATGCTGTTGGTACTCTTGTTCAGAGGAGAAATGCCTAGCATTTCTGTGCTGGACTGCCCCAGGACAGGACAAAGACTGATATGTTTGGGATATTTTTCTCTGTGAGAGATAGTGAGCTAAAGACTCTGTGTAAGTGTCTCGTAACCAGGACTAATGTCTGGCAGAGGGACTACCAGGACCCCGCTTGTCAATTTGCATAATGAAGTAACTTTGGGTTTCACCCTAAATTACTAGGGGAATCCAAACGTGGACCCTTTGCTCACTATTCTTAGAGAGGCACAGCTCCTCCCTACTGATGAGGTCCAACCAGACCGAAACATGTGTCTGGGATTGCTGTTGGTACTCTTGTTCAGAGGAGAATTGCCTAGCATTTCAGTGCTGGACTGCCCCAGGGCTAGACAAAGACTGATATGTTTGTGATATTTCTTCTCTGTGAAAGATAGTGAGCTAAAGACTTTGGGTAAGTCTCTCGCAACCAGGACTAATGTCTGGCAGAGAGACTCCCAGGACCCCCCTTCTCAATTTGCATATTTAAGTAACTTTGGATCTCACCCTAAGTTACTAGGGGAATCCAGACGTGGACCCCTTGCTCTCTATTCTTAGAGAGGCACAGATCCACCCTACTGATGAGGTCCAACCAGACCGAAACACGTGTCTGGGGATGCTGTTGGTACTCTTGTTCAGAGGAGAATTGCCTAGCATTTCAGTGCTGGACTGCCTCAGGGCAGGACCAAGACTGATATGTTTGGGATATTTCTTCTCTGTGAAAGATAGTGAGCTAAAGACTCTGGGTAAGTCTCTCGCAACCAGGACTAATGTCTGGCAGAGAGACTCCCAGGACCCCCCTTGTCAATTTGCACCTCTTCATAGACATATCTTAGATGCTGCAGTAAAATAACAGAAAACTCTTTTACATAAAGATCTTAGAAGAATCTCCTCATACCTGGCTCCTGAAAAGCGACTTTATTTGACCAAAAAAAGAAAGCAGAAGTCTAAGAATTGGCTCATGAGAGAAAAAGCGTCCTTAGTACAATCAGATGCAGAAAAGATGCTGATGATCATACTCTGGAAAGACACTAGAGCCACGTGTCAACTTCTTAATGAGACTGGTCACTTTGGTTTGATGGCTCTGGCAAGTGCTGTTCCTGAAGAAACCTGGACTGAGTTCTACAGCAAGTAATTTGAAACTAAAGACAACATACCTAATCAAGAACTAGAAATTAATGAAAATGCCTGACCTTTCAGTCTGGATTATCAGGACGTGGATATTCTTATTAAAAAATCGAACCATTCCAGAGTGCCTGGGCCAGATGGGATAACCAATAATATGATAAAACAATCCCCAGGCCTTTGGATTCTGCCTATCCTAGACATTTCCCATCAAATCTTCAGATCCAGACGTATCCCAATATCTTGGAAAAAAGCTATTATTGTTCCGATTTTCAAAAAAGGCAATAGGATGGACCTGGCCAACTACCATCCCATAGCCTTACTTGATGCACTGGGGAAATTGTTCTCTGCCTTTCTCTTAAAGCATTTACAAATCTGGATATAATCTATGAATAGATTTGATCCTCGACAAACAGGTTTCCTGAAGGGGACGGGCACGGAACAAAATCTTTTTTTGCTCAACATACTTAAAGGAAAGGCACATAACAGCAGAACTTTCTAGGATTCTCTATGCAGATGATATTGTGCTAGTGGACAAAACTCTGATTGGTTTTCAGAGTTTGCTAGCAGACCTCAACAAGTACCTGAAACAAATTGGTCTCTCGATGAACTTGACAAAGACTAGCATTATGACGTTGGGACCACAAGGAGCTAAGAGAAGATCAGCATTTAAGTGGTATGTGGAAGGTGATAGGCTAAGTCTACGTGATTTACCATAGGGACAGAGAATCTGGATCAGGGGAAGGAGTGGCACTGATAGTAAAAGAAGAAATCAAAATGTTCCCTGCATCTACCAAAAGCACTGGTTGTGAAATATTACACCTAAATCACACCCCTACCGCTAATAGTTGCATTAATTTCACACTGCTATATAGACCCCGTCCCTCATATCCGACTTCAACGAAGACTTGACTGAACAACTTAATGCATTCAAAGGAATGAACACTGCCACAGTAGTCCTCAGAGACTTTAACAGATGGCGTGGAAACAAAAAGACAAAGAAGCTATACACTTAGAGAAGATCTTAAATAACATACACTTCTCAGTTATGAACCAACACCCTACCATGAAAAATGGAAACCATTTAGATTGGATAATCACCAACATCATTGAAACCAAGGACTTTGAAACCAATCCATGCATATGGTCAGACCATTTCTCGGTCACATGCACATTTATAAAAAACATCCCGAGAAAGAACAATGTAGGCAATGAACCTAAAAAAATGAAAAGCAGGAACTACAAAAAAATTGAATCCACACATTAAGAACAGTGTATGAATAAAGCCCTCAGTGAATCCAAGGAAGATGACTCGTGTGACAAATTATTTGCTAACTTTACAACACAGGCAAAACACCTACTAGATCTAAAAGCCCCATTAAAAAACAAAGTCGTAAAACCTAATAACAACCACCAGAAATGGTAAAATGGTACTCTCAAGGAACTTAAAAATCAAAAAAGGAAAAATGAGGACAACTGGCTAAAATATCCATCCCTGGACAGTAAAGCCAAGTGGAAAGAAAGCGAAAAACTATACAAAGAAGGAATCAGCACTGCAAAAAAGAATTTCTATAATGAACATGAAAAACAGCAGAGAACTCTACTAGTAAACTTTGTGAAATTCCTAAAACCATAGAAAAACCCAAGGTACTAGCCCCGCTTTCTCTCCCACCAAAGAGGATTGTGACAAAGTCCAAAGTGCCTTCACAGAGAAAATTCTGAAGGCCAGGGACATCTTAAGAGAAGCCCAAAAACATAGGCCTAATCAGGCAGAGCCAGACGTAGAAGCAGCACCTGTGCAACACCAAGAACCATTCAAATTTCATCAAATCACCACAGCTGAAATGACAAAAATACTAAAATCAATGAAACCTGCACTGAAAATATAATACCATCTAAACTCAGATTAGAGAATGTTACCATCTTTGCGCCTTTTCTCACCAAAATGGTGAATGCCTCCTTTAGGGACGGCAATGTACCAACAGAAATCAAAACAGTCACAATCACTCTTCTACCCAAAAAACCCGAATTGGATCAAAGGGACCCAAGCAACTTAAGACCCATCACAAACTGTAACTTTCTACTGAAAGTACTGGATAAGGTTGCCACTAAACAACCTCAGTTATACGTAGAAGCCAACGAGATACTGAATAACCAACAATCAGGCTTGCGTGCTGCACACAGCACAGAGACGGCTATGAACGACCTCCAGTCTCCTATGCGGAGCATTGTTGAAGATGGGAAAGCAGGTCTACTTATCTTTTATGATCTCAGTACAGCCTTTGACTTGCTGGATCACGAACAACTGAAACAAGCACTGGGGAAGGGAGCAAATTGCTCCCCAGATGCTATAGATTGGTTGACATCTTTCCTCTCTAATAGAAAATCCAAGGTACATTGGGGGGACAAATTCTCCTTTGAAGAAATAATAAGCTGCGGTGTACCTCAGGGAGAGAGCCTGTCACAGTTTCTTTTCAATTTATATATTAGATTCCTCTGTTTGATCCTTGAAAAAATCGGCGTATTTTTTTACAAACTACGCCGATGATACGCAGCTGATCAACAAGATAAGCGGAGAACATGCACAAGACAGTGCTACGGTTAAGGATGTATACAAAACGATCGAAACATGGATGACCAACAATTGGTTGTGTCTAAACACCAAAAAAACAGAAATGATGATCTTCGGGACCAACCAAGCCAGAACTAAATTAAGTCAACAATATGAGTTCTTGCAGATAAACAATAACCAAATAAAAGTAGTCAACAAAGTTAAGACTCTAGGGATCTTCTTAGAGGCTTCCCTAAGTGCAGAGGCACATGTTACGCAGCTAAACAAAAACTGCTCTCATTACTTAAGATTACTTCACAAAATCCAGCCATACCTGAGTGAAGCGAACAGTAATACAGTTGCTAGAGCAACCATTTTGTTTAGACTAGATTATGGAAACGCCCTATTGTTGGGGGACAACAAGGGCCATATTGCTAAATATCAGAAAATCCAGAATCTCGCAGTAAGAATCATAAAAGGCAATCGGAAATCTGACCATATCAGCAATGACAGAAGAAATCTCCATTGGTTAACAATAGAGGACAGAATTAAATTTAAAGCACTGACTCTGTCTCACCGCTGTATGTACGGTAAACAGTCCCTGTCTACCTTAAAGCCAAGTTGACCATGTATGTACCAAGGTGGTCGCTTAGATCCCAAGCTCAGGGACAGTTAAAAAACAACCAAGTTCAGGAAAACCAACGGCATAGGTTCATCATTCCATACAATAGCGACTACCATATGGAATGATCTCCCATTGACCATCAGACTTGAGACCTCCTACAGCTCCTTTCAAAAGAGAATCAAAACTTTACTGTTCGGATAAATGAACTTCAACTAATTGTGGCCAAACCTAGTTTCAACTATGTATGTTAAATGTTGTCCTGTATCTGGTGCGTCCCAGATTCCTTGTGTCTATGTTGTGCGCCCTGATGCCTGCGAGCTCCGGTGCAATACCAATAAATAAATAAAATAAAAAAATAAAAATAAGAATGACTCCTGAGATTATTTACCTAGGAGCTCGGGTAAATAACAGTACGTGCGACCAACCACGACAACTGCACCTGAAATCCAGACTCAAAATCCTGACTGGCCATGGAAGAAGGATCCACAAAAAGTATGGCAAGTTTTCTATTCTGCTGGTATTGTCATTTTACAGCTTAAAGGTGGTCCCTTCACTGACCTTTGGAGCTGAGGCATTCCCACTTACCCCTTGGGAAATTTGGGCTACCTTGAAAGCATCATTTTGAAATAAATCTTGAATCTACCTGCTATTGCTTCCACGGCTTTGATCAGGTACGAATTAGGTCTTGTCTCGTTAAGAGCACGTGTGACATGGAAATGATTGGTACTTTTTCGGAAAGGTATAATGCCCTCGCTGGCAGTGCCATTCGAAATCTTGAAAACCAAGCTAGAGAGAACCGAGGATGTCCTAATGAAGCAGTGGTTCGAGTGTTGTTGCAACATTCTGGAAAATCTGCAATCAGATCTGGAAGAACTGTGTAACTTTCCAGAAAATGTTCAAATCAAACTCTGGCATGAAGACTGGATTAACACCCAAGAGGAAAAAATTCACATCGCCTCATGATCTAAGCGAAGAAACTAAACAACGAGGATTTGTCCACAAATACATCGCTAAACCCCCTAATGGCTGGTACATGGACCAATTCCTTCGTTTAAGATTCGATTTGTATCCTACAAATCAATTATAAAAAATCTACGGAAAATCCGTTTTGGAAGGATGCAGATACTGTCGGAAAAAATAAATCACGGAATCATTAAAGCATGTTTCATTGTTCTGCAAGGTTTGACTGAATTTAGAATCAGACACATGATCAAAATACTCGACACCCACAGCACATTGGAAGCAAAGGAAATGTGATCCTTCTTTTTAGAGGAGAGAATTTGGCAGCAACTATTTCTTTGCTGAACTTTTTAAAGGGCGTATTTGAACTGATCAACTAACTTCTTGTCCCTTTGCTACCTTGGGCCTTAATTCTTGACTCCTAAGTCCTAACTTAATTTTATTCCTTTTTGTTCTTCCTCTCTTTTAAATGTAACGCTTGGATACTTGATAAAGGTTTATATGAAACCATAAATACATTAAAAAAAATAAAAAAAATACCATATACACTATTGAGACAGAGATTGTTAGCCATACACAATGACTCGATGGCGGTTAGACAATCATGGATAAAAATGAGGAGAACAAATTAGTTCAGGAAGTTTAAGGAAAGGGCTTATCATATCATATCATATATCAAAGCTGTGTGCCATTACCATAGCAATGGAATTGAAAAAAAAAGAACAACATCAGGTGAGCCAGAGGGAGGAAATAGATATGTAAGTGCCACAATGATAGAATAACACCCTGGGGTACCTTGCAAGTACACAGTGAGGTGGTGGTGTACAAACAGCCCAGTTGCAGCTGGGAAGTGCGGTTAGTGAGGAAAACAGATCTGCCAGTCCTGTGCCCGGTCCATGATGCTAAAGGTATCATGTAACAATGATTCACTGTATGAAAGGTGGATGAAACATCATGAAGCACTATCATCAATTGTATTACGATCATAAATATCATATATACTTTAATTATATCATTCCACCATATTACAAATACTGAATACTCCACCCTACATTACCTATAATTACTATAGACATATTACTATACTATGTGTTCCATGAGGCCAGATTTCTGGAGGCATGGGCGTAAGAATCTGGCCACTGGCCACAACAACCATAATAGATTTCAACCATATAACAAGTACATACAATACACCTTCAAATAACAAAACACATCCAGAACCCCCTGCCATCCACATAATGTCAGCAGACAGTAAGAGGTGACCGTAGACTCTGCAGCACCTGCACACCCCTTTTTCACCAATAAAAACAGCTCTATATCATCTTCATTCTACTACCCTGCCATTTCCATTCCTTCTTTCTGCCATCAAATAACCCCAAATGTGTTTTCCAAATTGTTCATTCTCATTGCTGTCCGCGGGCTATCACAGTGTCTGCAGACTGGGTGCACCCGCACCCACTTTTTTCACCTGCAAAAACAGCTCCATTACATCTTTGTTCCACCCGACCCTTTCTAGCCCATTTTATGACCACCAAATTACCCCAAATGTGTTTTAGACTTCTTCACCACTGAGCTATCCCTGGAGACCGGCTGCTGTCAGCAGATCCAACATGGCGACTGTTTAAAAAAATATGACGCACCTCATGCTGTTCACCATCCAATCAGTGGGCGCGTACGATGTCAGCGAACATCACACCGGACCCTGATTGGTCCAGGCTGTTGTCCGCGGACTGAATAGGGAAGTGAGTCTGTGAACCAGACCCAGATATCACACAGTTTTTGTACCTACTTTGTGGCTGTTCTTTTTTAAACTACTGGACGGATTTACACCAAATTTACAAAATCATGCTTTCCGGACCAAGCTGTCGCTCCTGGCGCCAATTTGGTGAAAATCTGTCCAGCGAATTGGACTGTAGGCGTGAGCAACATTTGTTTTTCCATTGCATCTATGAGGATTTCCACATATTTTGGGACCCCCTTTACAAAAGCACACCAAACTAGGCAAAATCTCTCTGAGGTGGCCATATACTTGTTTTGCAATGTTTGGTGAGGATTCGTCCAGGGGGAAGTTATAAGCCCCCCAAAAAGTGCTCTTTCTTTGGGTTGAGAAACTTAACCATAACTGCAGGGCCACGCCGCAGGTCCTGTAATATGTACATATATTATAGGGTGGCGGTCACCGCCGTATAGTTACGGTAAAATGGAATTACATAGGAATCCAAAGTAATTAGTTGCTTATAACATTTGACTTGTGCGACAGATTTGGCTGAAATTGTGTAAATCAAAGGTTTGTTGTGGGCCCCCCTAGACTGAAAGA
The DNA here is from genome assembly GCA_002915635.3 of Ambystoma mexicanum. Taxonomy (NCBI): domain Eukaryota; kingdom Metazoa; phylum Chordata; class Amphibia; order Caudata; family Ambystomatidae; genus Ambystoma; species Ambystoma mexicanum. The sequence goes on along the minus strand of CM030321.1, from coordinate 855,681,395 downwards.
TTATTTGAAAAATAAAACATTTATTGAGAAAAAAAAAAAACTCAATTTCGGCCTACTCCCCATTCATTTTCCCATAGACAAAAAGGTCAACTTTCGCCGGACTGCACAGCCCAAACCACTGGACGGATTTAGACCAGGTCTGAAACAACTTGGGCAGAAGCATTGACTCGCATTACATTTATGGTTTGGGGTTATGAAGGCCATGGCCAGTGGTCCGACAGTGTTCTAAAATATACAGGCCATCTCCAGTGGTGTGGAAAACATCTATGGAATAACAAATCCTTGAAATTCAATGAAAAACGTTAGTTAAGGTAACTGATCATTAACTAAAGTTTTTTCATTGAACATACATATATATTGATATTTCTGTTATCACTATACATGTGCACATTTTTTATCATGCGTAGCGTAGCTATATACAGAAAAAAGGTACAATGCATGCATTTAGAAGGGTGACCAATTAAGGATAGTCTTGGACAGACAAAGAGACAGAGACTACAGAGGGTTACAGGGCAGGGATATTGCTTAGTGAGGGAAAGGCAGCCTCAGTCATTATTAATTAGTTGGTGAATCTGAGGTGCTCCCATTGAAGCATTGTTCCTGTGAGTTTCACACAATATGACCATCCTCACTGCTCCGATGAGTCCCTGCGTCTGCACCAGCGATTCCCTCCCTTGCCCTCTTCTGCTATTATACAAATGGGACCATGCAAAGACGAAAATGAAGTAATATTGACATTAAACCTAGAAAAACAGGTATCTTCATGGCCCTATCAGTGTGCCTTCATGAGTCTGTAATATGCAGAAAAACGATTGCTGATTTTCTCCACACTGTCTGTGATGTTGCTTATCCTGACCTCCGGTGTGCATCGGGAGGTCAGGGAACATTCATACGCCCGCACGGGCCTCACACGCTCTGAGCAAAGAAATACACGTAACTCACATGCTTCGCTGCTCGCGCCGGAATGCCTGGCTTCTGGGCCAAACCTTTATTACCACCCATCTCACGTGACTCGGGTTTCCCCTCGCCAACGTGATCGGGCCCTGCTTGGTTACACCACATTCCTCCCAATCTTAGAATGCTGAATCAAGATCACATCATGTATCAATGTCTCTTACTGGTTTCCATCTGTCTCCGCACCTCGATGGTAGATCCCTTGGAGTACATATTCGTGTAGTCTGAACGATGGCTGAGGTCTCTCTCGAAATTGATATCGTGAGTGTGTTCTCTCCGGCGGCTCAGCCTCTGGGATGCTTGCGGCCATTGAGTCATGTCCTTGGGTTGGACCTGTATCGGGATCGGTCTGCAGGGACGTGTCCTCATTCACTCTCGTTGGCATCTCAGGGTCTGCTGGGGGACTCCCGCTCACGGTCTCTGTTGCTGTATGCTCTCTCCACAGTGTACACAGAACTTCTCGGAAGTTGGACACATTTTGCGTCACTACTTCTGTCCCTTGTGCGGCTCTCACCATGCTGTGGTTGGTGTTCTGCACTGTCCAGGGGAGGGATTCGTATTTCAGTGTCATTTTCTTTTGGGGTGCTCTGTTCTTCACCAGCACGGTATCCCCTGGCTGTAGTTCCCTGTGTTGTGCATGGCGGGTTTGGCTTTCTCTTTCATTCCATCTGGCTCGCCTCTCTGCGATGATGGGTCGGTCTGGGTCAGGGTTTACCCAGCTCGGGTGTAGTGCTAGTTCAGTTTGTATCGGCGTCCCGAACATCAGTGCTGCTGGGCTCACTCCGGTTGATGTGTGCGGGGTTTGTCGATGGGCTCGCAGGAACCTGTACACTTCCATCAGCCGTGGTTGGTTGCAGTCTTTTGCGATTTGTATGGTCTTGTTTAAAGACCCATGAATCGTTCCGCATCCCTGTTTGCTTGCGGCCAGCAGGGGGTGATCTTCCTATGTATGACACTTAGGTTGGTGCGGAATTGCTTGAGTTCTTGGCTGGTGAATGGTGGGCCATTGTCGCTCTTCAGTTTCCTGGGTATCCCGTGTACCACAATTACCTTCTCAAGGGCCGTGATAACTGACTCTGCGTTCGTGGACTTGACAAGCTCTACTTCCGGGTATCTGCTAAACTCGTTGACTAGGACAAGGAGGTACCCCTCTCCTGCGATGGTACAAAAGTCCATGCTCAGTGACTCCCACCTTGTGTGACTCCTGGGTGCAGTGGCGATGGGTTCAGGCATTGTTAGTCTCCTTGATGATTGGCAGGCCGTGCAGGATTCTACAAGTTCAGTCACGCGGCGTTGCATCCGCGGCATCCACATTCTTGACTTAAGTATGCTTGGGTCTACACTATGCCTTGATGACCTCTGTGCGCTAGTTTCAGGGCTCTTGCTTCCAGTGACTCGGGTACAACGATTCTGTGTCCCTTCAGCACAACGCCTTCTTCCGACAGTGTGAGCTCATGGTGGATGCCAAACAGCACCTGTAGCTTCTCTTGGGCTGTAATGGTGCGTTGTGCTACTGCAGCTAGGTAGTTTATCTAGTCGCCCAATTAGATGGCTTGGATGGTTTGTTGTAGGCAGGTGTCAATGCTTGTCTCATGAGCTATTTCTTGCAGCGTAAGGGCTCGTGGGAGAGCGCAGGCGATTACGTGGCATACATGCTCCTCCGTCTTGACTGCGTGTTGTTCCTCATGTTTGGTGGCGGGTCGCGGGTGGCGGGACAAATAATCCGCTGGATTGTCCGATCCGGCATGGTATGCAATGTCAATGTCGAACGGCTGCAATTGGAGCATCCACTTTTCTAGCCATGCTGGGGGGTGCGGTCCTGACCCTCTGAAGATTGGTATTAGTGGTTTATGATCCGTGAACGCTTTTGCTGGTTGCCCTAGTAGATATACTCTGAAGTGGCGGCAGCCCCATAGGATCACCAACACTTCCTTCGCAATGTGCGCATAGTTTTGTTCCGTCTTCGTTAGCGCTCGGCTGGTGAATGCAATTGGGTACACACTGCCGACTTTGTCTATTTGTGTGAGTTCTGCTCCTAGCCCCATTGGGCTGGCGTCTACCAGGAGTTCTACCCTTCTACCCGGTCTATGTTAAAAAACGCAATTTTTGTGGTGCTTGATAGCGAGTCTTTTATGCGTTGAAACACTTGCTGGTGCTGTTCTCTCCATTACCACTGTTTCTCTTTCTTCGTAAGCTCCCTCCGTGGCACTGCAAGGGTGGCCAGGTCAGGTATAAATGTTGCACAGTATGTAACCATACCCATGAAGCTCCTCACCTCAGACGCTGATGTGGGGGCTTTGGTGCTTTTAATGTTGCTAACTTTGGTCGGGTCCGGCGACACTTCGTCAGAGTTGAACACGTAGCCAAAGAAGTTCAGTTAACTTTTGTTAAATTTGCATTTTTCAGCGTTTAGGGTGAGGCCTGCGTCCCCCAGCCGATTGAGGGCTGCTGCTAGTCGCTCATGGTGTTCGCTTATTGTGGTGCCATACACCAGGATGTCATCACTGATGTTAGTAGTTCCAGCAAGGTCGTGTAGCACTCTCCTGATCTCGTTTTGGAAGACCTCAGCCGCTGAGGAAATGCCAAAGTTCAGACGTTTTTATCTTCGGAGCCCCAGGTGGGATGAGAAAGTTGTTATGTACCTGGACTCCTTGGCGAGGCATAACTGATGGTAGCCTGACCTTAGGTCTAGCTTGCTGAAAACATTAGCTCCCGTTAGGTCTACAATCAGTTCATCGATGGTGGGAGTGACATGGCGTTCTCGTCCAATGGCCACATTTGGTAGCCTCATGTCAATGCATATTCTTACTGCATCAGGTTGCCATGGTTTTTGTGGACGATCATCCGTGAAATCCATGGGGTGGGGCCGGATGTTTTCTCAATTATCCCTTGTTTCTCCAGCTTCTCCAATTCTTGTTCAACTGCTTCTCTCACATGGAAGGGAACTCAGCGGTGTTGTACGGACTTGGGCTCTACGGACTTGGGCTCTATCGTCGGATTGTGTAGCTTGATTGTTCTTCTGCGGAGGCACCCTATCCCCTGAAATACTTTGCAGTGTTTTGCTAGAAGGTGGTCTATTTCCATCGGGTTTGCACAGAATGCAAGCTGTATTAGGTGCATTTTCTCTACTGTGCGACAGCTTAGTAGCGTTTCCAGCCCTGCATCCACTATGTACAATCCTGTTCTGCATGTGGCTCTGTTGTACGCTAGGTTTGATCGGAATGACCCGCACACTGGTAGGGGCTTCTTGCATCTGTATGCAAACAGTTTCACTCGCTTGTCCTGGAGCGTCGGCTTCAGGTCAAGGTTGTTGTACGTGTGGATGGGCATGACTTTCACCGTCACCCCCGTGTTGATAACCACTTTGGTGGGGTTTCCATCTGATAGGATGGTGCATGATGGCCGCTTGTGTTGCTTCTTCTTCAGGCCACGCTTTGTTGTGTTTGGTTTTTTGGTGGAGATCATGTGTACTCGATAGTCTTTTCCTCTTTTTTTCTTCCGCCTTTTTTTTTACGTCTATCTGGGGACGCGCTTTCGTCGGAGGACTCTTCTGTCCCACTGCTGCTAGGCGATCTCTGGGAAGTATCGACTGCTCTGGCTTTTCCTCTCCTTTTTTGTTGTCGTTTGGAGGTGTGTTGTTAGTTTGAGTCTCTCAGGGCCGTGGGGTTCAGGCATACGGCTGCAAAGTGGTTCAGCCGTTTGCACTTCTGACATGTTACTCCCAATACAGGGCACGGTTCGCCTCTGTGCCAGGAGCCACCACACTACTTGCAGGCGTTGTTTCGGTCTTGTGGGCATCCGGGTCTCATGTTATTGGGTCGCTTTTCATCCTGTCTCGTGCATCTTGTCGACCTCGGATTGCCGCTATTTCTTCTTCCTTAAGCGAGTTGTCTAGGGGTAGGCTCTGCATCGCAGCTTTCATGACGGCTACTTGGTCATCTGGCTTCCAGGCCAAACTTTTATTACTGCCCATCTCACATGACTCTGGTTTCCCCTCGCCCACGTGATCGGGCCCTGCTTGGTTACACCACACTGTCCATTTCATTGCCACCAAACACACTCTCAATCCACGTTCCTCAGACACTAAAGCTAAGCATTTATCACTTTTTCCACTTCCTGCAGCTTTCTGTTTCCTTATGGTCCAGCGTCAAGCTACAGGGCCTGCATCATTTTGACTCTCTTGATATTTTGAAATACAACTCCCATAAGCCTTAGCCAGCACACTCAAGGGATCATGACAGTAATGGCTCAAAACATCTTTGAAGCTGCTTCTTCCTTCTTCCCCATAGCCTACCTTACACCCGCCAGACCTGCCTTCATGAAATACTTCCATGGGGTCCTCGTTTTCTTTGTTATGATTCAATATTGACAGCGTCAGAGTGGATGAATGCATCGGCTGTGAAAACGCACACTGCTTTCTAATGTCGGCCTCTTTAGAAAAACCATGCTGATCTTTCTAATTGGTTGTTTGAGACGGAGTCTAGTACCACGCAGCAACAATCTATGTCATGCTATGTGAGCGCATAGGGAATTGATACTTGGATCTGCACACTTCTTAATCAGAGTTTAAGGCGCAAATGTAAGGTGTTCATTTTGATTCGTCTCTAAGCAATACAGTTCAGAGAGTGCTGCCCTTTACTTGCACCTAGATATGTGTGCATAATGGGAGTGTATAGACACTTGAATGTGTGCAGGAGAGCATTATTGAAAATTGCAGTTTGAATTTCAGAGAGCTATTGTCATGAAACATTGCTAATTGCTGCATAGTTCTTACTGCGAGAGACCCTCATACAGAGGATCGCACCCTCTGTCTTATTTTTTACCAGCCCAAAAAGTGATAATTTAGACCACTTCAAGAATTGGACTGGATTTCCACTCAACCAGGATCTAGAAAAATTTACCAGCTAGATCTCTCTATGGGGGATCTAGAAAGCAAAGTCCATGCCTGGACTGCCTGGACTGCTCCGCCTCATGTATGGCGCACCGCTCCCCAGTGCCTTATGCTGGCCTCTAAACTTTTTGTATTGTTTCTGAATAGACCATGGAGTGACCTGTGAAAACAGCGGTGGTCACCTAGTCACCTACTAACCTGGTAAATTCTTGCAGGACATCAGCGAAACAGGTTTTAGCAGACTTCAAAGGTTTTTCACATCATGAATTAAAAAAATAAAAACTGCACGGCTTTGTTAAACAAGGACTACGAGCATGTCACATTATTGCAATGCTTTGTTTGACTTGTGTCTATTAGTCTTTAAAGTACAATAGTAAAAACGAGTGGATCATTATTTGAGGCTCATTGTATTGTGCTTATCTGCAGTCTTCCATGTATGCTTTGGTTTATAAAGATTCAAGCACGATCTTTTTTGCTTTGCTTGACATATTTCTATAAGGTATCCATAGGCACAAAGAGTGAAGGTGTTGCCACTCACCTTGTGATTCAGGCACTCATTTTGTCCTGAGGATTTTGAAATCAGGGATAAGTGGCAATCCTCATTGCTCCAATCAGACCTTATGCTCCATGAATATGTGCGGCTACTTTGGAATTGTGCAAAAAGTGAGTTTATTGGAAAAGCCATGCTCACCGGGAATATCAAACACAGAGCTTATGTGAACTGTCAAGTGTACACCAAATGTCAAACTCAGGACTGACTGCGAACGCCAACCTTACCAGTAATTATTAAAGACATGCAGAATAATATTTATTGATCAAAATTCGGTTTGCCTTTCAGTGGTATTTTATGTTTACGTTTATATGTATTGTCAGGATTAATGGCTGAGGGGGGCTGAGTTCCCAGTCAGCCTAGCATTTGAGGGTCTGACTGCCCCTCCTAGCCACACCCCCATCATTCAAAACACACCTACAGCAGTTGTGGAGCCTCTCCATTACATTTTGTTTTTGCCATTTTCAGCACTGGTTTACACACTTTATTCCATAATTGCATGTTGGGCACATCCCGTCCTGTTCCCCACACCATGAGATCACCAGCTCATACTGGTGTTGCCATTTCACCTCACCCCTATCCCCCAACCCCTCTCAACGGTTTCGGAATGATTCAGGACATTAAGGTTCTCCACCTGAAAATTGTGAAATCGTGTAAAGATGCAGCGTATCTACTTAAGGTTTTGGCCGGGAGGATAACTCAGGAGCAACGCACTTGTCTAGGAAGCAAAACAACACCAAGAAGCATGGATGCAAAACCTGGTCACGTGGTTAGAGGCTGGACACTGGTATTAAGCCCCATATAAGAACCCAATTTAATAAATATATATATATATTTTATCACCATAATCATGTATACTTCAGTGACTCGCCCAGTGCAGCCTGTCCAAGTAGTCAGTTAAGGCCTCAAGCAAAGACAGCTCCCTGGTCAACGCCTTGGTCCCGGATTGGCCCATGACTTGGGTCACGTGACTGGAGGACACTCGCTATCAGTGGGCCCGACCGGGATGGCCATGCCCGGGCGAGAAGCCGACTGGGAGCTGGGGGCAGCTCGCAGGGGCAGCTGCCATTTCCAGTCTGCACTGTTCGCCCGTGAGAGCCCCTAACCTAACCAGTCCTCGAAACCAATCAACTGTTACTGCCAGGAAAGAGAAAATATCCTTAAATCTCATAGCCAGTGGTGCTTGCAGCGGGGTGATTGTTAAGGTGTAGCTATTGTGTTATATCCAGCTGGATGATAGTGTAACCAGTGTATCGATACCAGATTATTACAGAATGCAGCCTTGCTCGAATCAAGGTGAATGAAAAATGTAGCCAATGTACTGAAGTAGGTAATTGTGGAATGTAGCCTTCACTTTAAACCAGGGTGAATGCAGAATGCAGCTGCTATTCTATCTCCAGGAGAACTTAGAGTGTAGCTATTAGACTGAATTTAGGCAAATGCAGACTGCAGCCTTTGTATGCACTAACTTCAGGCGAACGAAAAATTTAGCTGCAAATTTAGAAATGTAGCCAGATGTTGAAGGGAGCTTTTTATTGAATCCAGGTGCATACATAATGCAACCTCTGACCTATAGCTAGGTGACTTAGAGTGAAGCCATTATAATAAATCTAGGCAACTGTCAGAATGTAGTCAGTGCATTGAATCTTTAACACTCCTGGCATAGGAAAACTAGCCGAAGGCACGGGCACAGACCTGCACGCATCTGCCATCACACACACCACTCTGACACTTTGCACAACTCTGCCATAAGTATTCAGTGAGCGTTGACAACAATATGATAGGTAGCTGCACACATAATGACTCTCTCGCTCTCACATCCCCTCTCTAGACTACTCATCACCACCCATCCACATGCCAGCTCGACATGGGTGGCTAGAAGGGACTTGGCCACGCTGGATATCATCGCATTTGGCTAAATATGCACACACACATAATAGTACCTCCTTGAGTTTACCCATGCCTGTACTGGTCCCCCGAGGCCGTTCATCCTACAGCACATTGTGACCATACTGATGGTGAAAGGCGCTATACAAATGACGCATTACATTACATAATAGTAGAACATGCAGTGTTCTTCAATGGCGCATGCGATTATGGGTGAGCTTGTAGCCATGATCTTTACCCAGCAGGTGTTTCAATAGACTGGTCACACATACAATACAGGGATAGGTTGTCCTCACAAGCTCAGAGGCATGACATTGGTGTGGGGTGCCAGAGGGAAAAATCTCAGGAAATGGTGAGGACAGGGAAAGAGAAATTATGAAAACGAGAAGGAAAAGTGAAAAAGGTGGTGAGAGCAACAACTTAGAAAGCGAGAGAGGTAGAGGGCAGACAAGGATCGAGGGCAAAAGAGAGGGTTGTAAAATAGGTCAGTAGAGACAAAATGGAGAATAGAAGAAACGAGCGATTGCATTAAATAATGGAAACCAGAAGAGGAGAATGTGGAAGAGCAGAAGAACATGAAAGAGAAACAGAAAAAAGAAAGCCAAGAAGGCAGAAAAGAAAGAATTAAAGGAAGAGGGATGAATTAAAGGGAGGGTAAGAAGGGGAAGTGTGAAAAAGAAAAAGATACGGTGAGAAAGTGGAGATGGAAGAAGAAATAAGGACAAAGAAAGAACGAGTAAAATAGAAAATAAAAATAAACAAGGAGATGGGATGAAAGAAATGGACTGAGAAAGTGAGAGAAAAAATAAGTAAACCAAAAATTAAAAAGAAAGGGGAAGGATGAAAAGGCAATAACATAATCAGGAGAAAATAAGTGTGACAGAACAGGAAATAAATTGCATTGTAAATAAATTATATAAACCTCTTTAAATATTGTTCGAAAAATAACTAAAAACCTTGTTGTCACCTTAAGTTTCTCTTGAATTGTTAGGTTTGCTGACTTCTGGATGTTGATCCATGCTCCAATGCCCATGCGCGCTGTTCCTGCATTATGACAGCTTGTAAATAAATCTTGCAAATAAAAAAAAGGCCTAAGCACAAAGGATGAGGAATATACAGAGTGAAAAAGTGAGGCATCAAGAAGGAGATACTCACATAAGGTGATGTACCTGGCACCATTACTCCCTAACAGCAGGAACATTCTCCCAACAAAAGAAAACCGGGAGTAAAAATACTACTAACAAACAATAGGCAACATGCACATAGGAACCTGACCCCTACTGCTACTCACAGCTTCACAGATCTGCCCGGATCAGTGGCGCCAGCAGAGCAGTGCCACAGGAAGAAGCTTTAATATTGTAACTGTTTGATCTGAAGAGTAACCTTCAAGTTTTAAAAAAAAGCTTCATTTAATTTGAAGTAGAAATTACAAAAACATATCTGTTTTAGAATTAAAATGTATTTTTATTAGCCTAAGAAATAACCCCAAGAAGGATAAAGGTAAAGGAGATGGGGTACTTGGTGATGAGCGGGAGGATGAGAGGGGGGTGTGGAGCAAAGGGGAACAAAGGAGAATGCCGAAAAATAATTAAAGAGTTTAAGTGACATAAAGCGGAGTTAGAAGTCAGAATAAAAAAGTTAGTGATATTGATAAGAGAAAAGTAAGTGAAAGTGAATAGTAGGGGAAAATGCCAAAATGGAGGATGCACGTGAGATGGAAACCAAGAGATATAGATGAGAGAAGGTTATAGGTAGAGATGGTACTGAGAAATAAATGAATAGGAAGAATTGAGAGGAGGAAAGTTTTAAAGATGGATGCGAGAGGAAAACATACAAAGATGGAGGTGGGAGAAACTGAGAGTTAATGAGGGAGGAGAAGGTAGTGTCATGATCACAGGGCCCGATACCCCACTAATGCCACAGGTATAGGGTGGCTGACCATCTTACTTCATGACAGGCTCCAAAACAGCTGATTCCAAGATGGCCACCTCCAAGAGCCAAACTAGCTGTTCCCCCAAGATGGCCGCCGCAAGTCCCGCAGTTCCTAAGCCCTAGTAAACCCAGGACTTTGTTAACCACGCCCTGGATCCACGCCCATGCTTTGTGTTCAGGATCGCTGCCTGCATCAGCAGCCAGCGCGCTCGCTGCGCCTACATTCTGACCACCAGAGGCTCCTGACAGAAACAAGCAACACTTACCTGGAACTCCGGATACTCTGCCAGCTCGCTGAAAATCGCTGCCTTTCCTCTCTAGCTCCCTGAAAACCGCTGCCTTCATTCTCTAGTTCCCTGAAAACCGTTGCAGTCACGCTGCAGCTCCTGGAAGTCAAAGGAATCCAGTCAGTAGGTGCCAGCAGCATAGCCAGCGCTGCACCTGCAAAAAGAAGCGTTTCTAACCACCTGAGCCCCGCGCACCCCTATTTACCCATCAGGGGATTCTTTGCCACCCCCCAGGTGGCCGAGGCCGCATTCTCTTCCACCCCCCAGGCGGCCTGGGCAGCAATACAGTACCTGCATTTGGAAAACAATGGTAGAGACATCAAACAAAGCCTGAACAGCGTTCCTGGACAAGGAAGACAAGAGACAAAACCATATCCACAACTGTGAAGACCCTCAGCTGGTCACAGCAGCCCTGGACCAGGACCAGTGAAGTACATGGGTTTGGGGAGTGGAGTCCCGGGTCTATAATAATCCCCAATCCTTCTTGTTTTTAAGGGACATCAGTGACATTAAGCCACCCTGGGAGACAACCATTTTCACATCCAAACCCTACCCCTTTTACCACAAACAAGTCTGTGTGCCATTCCAGAAGCGCCACACGTGATTGCGGTAGGAAGAGGTGTGGGGCAGTCCACAAGGGATTCAGACGGCCCCGCAAGACATCAAGTGAGCGCTACAGGTAGCAGGGAACCAGAGTGAATCAAAATCTCTAAGTACAGGTTGATGCCACATATTGGGCAACACAAACGTGGCCTGTGGGTGCAGAACAAAACCTCTGCCCTTGGAGGTTGTAAGGAGAGAGGGGCCATGGGGGCATAGCAATTCTGTGGGGCTCTGTTACTGCTGACCAGTGTGGCGTAGGCTGGTGCCCTGCCCCCAATAAGAAGAAGCTTACGAGCGATCAACTTCTTTTCCCCATGCCGAGCAAGTGATGGTAGTGCGAAGAGTAGCTCTCTCAGATAGTAGCTGCCATTGTGGCTTGCAAATGTCAGGGAGATCTTTACCAGATCAGGAGAAGGAAGACTGATGTGGCGAAGAAGAAGGCAAGATAAAAGGGCAGCATCAGTGGGGATACAGGCAGTGGTCGTTCCTGTGGACCCTCTAAAAGGCCAGAGAAGAAAGAGTCCCAGTGGAGAAGGGATGGGGCTCTGATGGGGGGAAGATCCTAGAAGCAGGCTTAGTGCATGGAGGAGTAGTGGAGAGTGTGGGTAAACCCCCGGTGGATGAAAGAAAGGGCTGATGATTGTGTAGCTAGTGCAGGCAGTGAGTAGTAACGAAAAACAACAGCAAAGCCGCAAGAAGACCATCAAAGAAGTTGGGAATGGGACAGAAGGGAAGGCTCCTGAAAAGATGGTGGACACTGAAATGTGGAGGCATCAGTGGTAGGGGAGATAGGTGTTGGAGAAGCGGATGCTTGAATGGTAATAAAGGGGTCATCAGATGAGGAGAGGGAAGGGTTCAGTTTCGTTGACCAGAAAAGGGTGCTAGAGTGTGGGCCTGAATAATGACAAATATCAGTGGGCCAGTGAATGGGGAGGGCAGGAGTTGGATTGGAATGGTTGCCAGAATGTGGGACATGGGGGATGGCCATGGGGATGGGAGAAAGAAGGGTCACATGGGAGCAGGGCAAAGTAGGTGCAGCGCGCCTCGTGAGGTGTTTATTTGGGAATACCTGAACAGACCTGGGCCTGATGATCAGAGAGAGAAGGCGGTCCTAGAACTGCAGGTAAGAAGGGGTGTGTGAAGGGGTTTAGGGTGAGTGGGGATGAGAAGGACAGCGGGGAAGAATAGTATTGGTTGGGTAAAGGTGTTGGAGAAAGGAGCAAGTTCAAAGATATGAAAGAGTTGGACGACCGGATAGAATGGTGGAAAACATGGGATTCTTTAGTGAAAAAGGAGTGACCTTATGAGGGGAGAAAGAGGACAGATGGGAGATTTTAATATGGATATGTTGGAGTTGGGGTCTGGGCATTGTATAAAATGGTCAGGGAGGAACACGTTTATTGTTGAGAATGCCCAGTTGCGGATTGACATCAAGGGCATGTGGAAATGACTGATTGCAGAAAGGAGGAAGAGAAGTCAGGTTGGCTGGAGACGCCCCTGGAGGAGGGACAAAGTTGGGGAAGAGTAGGTGCTGCTAAAAGATGGCAAGTTGCTCTACCTGGGGATGGTGAAGCCATTGGTGTCACATTTCACTATGGCAAATAAGGAGAGGCTATGGGTGGGGGAGATTCTGAGTGTTTTCAAGTTGTTACATTGGGAGGTGAGATACAAATGGAGGGGCAAGGCAGAGGAGAAGGAGCTGACAAATCGACCTAGAGTGCTCATAGGTCTAGGTTCTGATCTACAGAAGTATTTATTGTGAAAGGTTCCCAGAATGGAGCATCATATTGATTAAATATATGGATGTACGTGGTTGAAGTATGATTAGGAGTTTAGGTATAGTTGGATCTATGTGATTACTGCGCAAAAAAATACAGAATTGGAACATGTCGAATTTTTCTTTTCTTTTCACACCTTTCAGCACAATTATATGTGGGGAGAGACCCCCCTGCACCCCCAGATTACCCTCAAATTATTTTTTACCCAAACCCAACCCAACATATACTATGATACGCAGTGAAATGTTCAGCATTTTCGTATTCTGTATTTTGGGACAGGAAATTATGGTGTGATACCAATATAGTTTAGGAGGTCGACACTGTGATGAATCCGGAGTCACGTGAGTCAGATTCTAAATTATGTCTAGAGTGGATGGCGCCGATGTGGCTTGTCCCGGGTTTACATACAGCAAGTGAGCTACAAATTCCACATTTGTCATTTCAAAGTCATACCACCCAGAGAGTTAACGGCAGTCTGAGGCATTTAAGGCAGGAGTGTGTGTAGCATGTTAAATAAATAACAGGGGGACCCGCAAGTGTAAACATGAATGCACGAATTGCAGAGGTCGACAATGTGATGAATCCAATTGAGTCATCACTAATCCCCCAGCGGTAACCTGCCACATGGCCAGGGGACGGCACCCGCTACCTGATCCTGGTGGCGGCTATTTGAGGGAGGATCACATGGGAAGAGACATCCTCTGGAGAGATGTCATGGCTTCATTTGATGAGACATGGTACCCCCCATTTGCCCATGAAGATGACTCCTTTATACCCAATACCGTCATGGCCGATTGCCATACATCTACACCCCCTTTTAGAGAAAATAGAGAAACCCTTTCCCAATACTCTATAGACCAAATTTCCATCCCTGGTCTAAAATGTGGAAGCTCCAAGACCTCCTTTTCCAGTTCTAATTATTCACCATATAGAACTGGTTTATTATTTAGAACTGTTGAAAGTGGTTTTCCAAGTAATCTATATCATCTGACAATAATGGACTCCTTTTTCCACAAGAGAAAGAGGGAAAGAGTAATGCAGAACAAAAAGAGCCTCAAGCGCAATAAGCGTTTTAGTTGTTTTCAAGATGCACCTGCACGCGGGAGATTTAATCACTGGCGGCCACGTCATAGAGGCTGCTGCTGTTTTAAGAAGACATGTCATTCATTCGCAAAGCTTGTGAAGCCTGGAAGCATGAGCCGGTGTGGCGGAGTCAAGCGGCTCGCCAGCAAGGGAGAAGAGGAACGCTGTGAGTTCCGGTTGTGCCAAAGACACGCCAGGAGTCAGTAGAAAGGTCCTTTGTGTGCGGCAACCAGAAAACGCAGCATTTACCTTCCAAGCCCTGGATTGAGACAGGTGTGCCAATGTGAGGCTGTGGGAGACACCAGAGTGAAACAAGAGCAGTCCGGAGAGGAAGGCAGGTGGTACACATTTACCGCTTGAGCACGAACCAGCAGAGAAGGCCAACAAGAGCCGGCAAGTCAAGCCAAACACAGTGGGGACACAAAGGCGTTTCGACGACCGTGCCAAAAACGAACTGTAATCATTAAAGCCACAGAAGGAGACAAAGTATTAAGACTGAATAAGAAACAAGAAAGTATATTGCGAATAAGACTCCTATCAAGATATCATTGTATGCAATACAAATATGTGTGGAATTCAAATCAAATGATGTATCAAGGAGATATAGTATTCCAAAAAGGGTATGCAAAACTGTGGAAGTAAAAGAGGAACAGCATGTAAATTATAAGAAGTCCTGGCAGGAGAGTAAACCAGGCAGTGACAATTGTGTATGAATCCAAGAAGCCCTGGAAGGAGAGTATATCAGGAAATGATGAGTGTTAATACAACCAGTCCTGGCAGGAGAAATAATCAGGCAAACACAAGTGAATGGGAAGTCCTGGCAGGGGAGTATACCAGGCAGTTGCAAGTCTACTAGAAGTCATAAGAAGAAATATAGAACTGTGTTTACCAAACAAAAGGAGCTTTTTGAAAGAAATGGAACCCCAAAGCTAAGCAGCTTTGGAAATAACAGTAATGTTGTGGCCAGGAAAGACACATAGAACTGTTAGACAAAGAATAATTGGCATTAAGGAGAAATACAGTGTAAGCGATATTCAATCAACACTACAGCCAAGTCAATGCCTAGTCTGAGATGCTGAGGAAAACCCTTATTAATGTATTGTTATGTCTAGTTCAGTACTCTGGGTGACCACCCTTGTATAACACCCCCTCTTAGAATCCCCCTGACCCCACTGAGCCAAGAAGTAGGTTTGTTTTGCAAATTAAAAGGTTTATTTGAGGATTTAAACAATATATATTTATCACACTTTATAATAAATTAATATCTGACAGTACACTTAGACATATGATGTTATCACAATGATGTTGATCAACAATGGGTAATCTGGCACTAGCACACTTCTTTACAATCAATGAGGAGTTAGTATAGGATGGATAAAGTAGCAAAAATACTTTTATGATTTCAAGGGAAAAGCAATGAGGAATAAAATGCAGTACAGAAATACTTGATATGATTTTAGCAAAAGATAAGATAATCACTTTTTCTCTGGCAATTCACCCCTCACCTATGCAATGTAAGAAATGGAAGGAGATGGAAAGAGGAGCACACAGTTCTCAGGAATGCAATCAAATACAATACGAAATTCAGTTCCCCCCCAGCAAGCTTAGAGGAAGCAGGTAGGAGTTTGAAACACAGGCCCAAAATGCTTTTTAAATGTGATGGCAATGGATGGGAAAATGTGCCAACTGATTTTAATTCCCTCTAGAGATTCAGGGTGAGTGGGAGATGCGTGTTGGTATTAGTTCAGGCTCACTTTAGCAATGCTCTATGAGTTATTACCAAGTTGCAACGGATTTTAACAAAAGAAAGAATGGAGCTGCTATTTTGACAAGTGGAGAAATTGAGCCAAAATCGCAAATCACGGTAAATTTCGCGAGGGCGTAAATCGTGATTGTGGAAAAAGTATAAGGAGTAGGAAGTCGGTTCTAGGCTTGTTGGAAAGCTTAGATTCTAAGATTTCGTTCCTAGCCCAAATGGTTCCAGAGATACGGACGATTAAATAAAGGTAGTTTTTCGGATTTAAAGTAAACTCAAAATGACAGGTGACAGCTTGCAGCTGCAGAATTGACAGGTGACAGTTGTGCAGCTTTAAAAATGACAGATGAAACAATTTCTAGGAGGCAGTTCTACTTAGGTTAAAATAGTTTGGATTAGATTATTTTAACTAAGAGATTGGTTCTGCACAGTTCTGCTAGGTACTCACAATATAAATTTGAACTAGGCCTCGTCACGGATCGGTCAACACGTCCGGCTGCGGTTCTGTCTGCTCGGCGGGTCAATCAGGCACCGGTTCTGCTCACAGCGATCTGGGTCAGCTCTGCTCTGCTGGTCTAGCCTCTCTGGATTCAGCGGCCTCTGGTTCTGGATACTGCTCTGCTTTCCGGTCCGGATCAAGTGGATTCTGGATGCAACACTGCTTTCTGGGTACTGGCAAGAGTTCTTGGCAAAAGAATTCAGATAGCTTGCCCGGCTGTGGAATAGTTGCAAATGATTTTAAGGATGCTGAGGCCTGCTGAGAAGAGTTCTCAGTTTGTGGGTTTAGGCCCTTGCTTTAAGTTCTGAAGTAAATTTCTGGTCTCTGAAGATTGATGGATGTGAAGTCTGGAGTTTCCCGGCAGAGCGTCCCGCACAAAATGGAATTGAATGTCTCTACCTGTCCCAGCAGTCTATTTTTATGTGTTTTGAAAATGGGTGTGTGCCTGGGCCTAGCTAAGCCTGCCCCTCTCTTCTTGGCATTGGCCCAATTCTCCCCTCTCCCATGATTGGGGGAAGGAAATGGATTGTCATCATGATGAGGTCTGTTTATGGGTCAGAGGATCCTCCACTGGTCAGTTTGCCCACAAATCTATATTTGATTCAAATACATCTTTCCCAGATATACAATTTGTTAAAATTACATGTGCACATTATATATTCCTTATGGTCCATGCTTGTCCGCCTCTGATCTTCATGGGGGCTTGCATTCAAAAATGACAACATTTTGCGCTTTTTAACTGGTTTTTTAATATCGGACATTTACCCAAAATTACACACATGTGCACAAGGAGTATGGACATTAATTGATGAAGTGTCAGATTTTTAACATGCAGACATTTGGAGTGAGACCCTCTTTTCCGCTAGCAACCCCCCAGAATACACCACAGGGTCCTAACGCCTCTCAAAATGTTCACAGAAAAATCACAAAAATAATGATATTACTTATATAATTCTGACAAGTCCGCACTATGAGTTATCTATCTTTTTAAAATTATGCCCTGGTCAAAAAGGGGTGTGGCTTCCCACATCACAGGGTGGAATAACTGGTTTATCCACTTCCCCCAAGCTCAGCTGCTAGCAGAGGCACTGCCCCTCCCAGTTTCCCCTAAGAGGAAGTCACTTTACGACGCCCCCAATATAACATTTGCCTGAGTCAAGGGAGTTGCATTGTTCTGTTCCTTCCAGTTCCCAGGTGCTCCACCCCTAATCTAATCAGAGAGGTGACAACTCCTTTTGGCAAGGGGCAGCAGGATGCAGCTAGGCCTGGGAAGAGTGGCTGAACAGGTTTCTCCTGTCGGGGGTAGTTGTCAGGCAGAATCCAGTTTCACTAAGCCAGGTTTCAGCTAAATGTCACTTTTTGTTCCCAGTTTTCTACATTCAAATCAAACTGACAATTTGTACCTATACATTAAATAATTACTTCCTTCAAGTCATTTCAGAATATGGTTTTACATTATTCCACCTCTTAGCAAGTCTTTCCTTGGTCTGGTTTTGTTTCATTTGTGCAGTTTTACACAAATGTCTGGTGGTTTTAAAACGCCGGCTTTCTGATAGTGGTGAGTACTGGTAATGCAACCATTTTGGGATTAAGAAAATGAATTCCCCACAGTTCTGAGTTGCTTTTTTTTGGCAATCAGCATTGCCATTCCCAATGGTTTCAGGCTACTGTGTGTGGTGGTTTTAGGCAGTGCCCTCCTGTGCTCACAACATAGGCAAAAATGGGTGGCAGCCTATTCTTCATGTTTTCCCTGTGCACTCTCTGGGGAGTTCTGGCCATCATGATGTTTTCCATGCCAGTACTGCACAGTTTTATGGTAGGGCTTGTATGCATGGGTAAAAACATCCCACAAGCCCCCCCTCTTGCGATGGCCATTCTGTCCTTTCGCTGATGGAACTCGCAAGATCTGGGATGTTCGCCTCCTCTTCTTCCAATTCCATGGATGCCACAGTTCAGCATCTTTTCCTCCCTCCAGTCGATCAATCAGTTCTCCTTGCTGGTCCTGATGGGAGGATTGGGTGGTACCCTGGGCCCCTCGGATCTTTGCTCCCGGTCCTTGGATCGTTCTCCTTGGCCAGTCTCCAGGTTTTCTTTCTCCTAGGACGACAAAGGAAAAGCGGCAATACCTATTCGTAGACATTTTTCCATCACTACTAATGGTGTGGCAGACATATACATTTTATACTTTAACATACCTAACATTTTACTTTTGAGATACAAGTTATCATTCAAAGACAGTGGCTTACAAGAGTATAATATTTTAGAGACTATATGTGGGATATTTTAGGGTTGGAACTGAATTAATCTGGAGCGGTCCCCTCTGGTATTGCAGAGGACTCCTCCAGTTGCTGCAAAGTGTGCCTGGGATAGCAACACTTTAGCTGGTTAATATGGACCCACTTGTCTTCCCCTTCCGCCAGACTGCCTTTGGGGATGCAGATCTTATAGGCAACAGGGGAGATCTTGTCTATAATTTCAAACGGTCCCTTCCATGTAGGCAAGAATTTTCGCTGTTTGGCCTGGTTCCTTTGGAAATTGTATAGATAGACCCGATCACCCACCTTATATTCCTTTCGGGTAGTTTTTAAATCATAGTGGGTCTTCATGCTCTCGGCTGATCTTTCTAGATTCCGCTGAGCATAGGCAAAAGCATGCTGAAGGTGTTTCCTTAAATTCTCCACATACTCATGAGTTGTGGAGGCATTTATCAATGTTTGCTCTTGGGTTCTGTAGAGCAAATGCTGGGGAAGCACCATCTTGCGTCCAGTCATCAACTCAAATGGTGACATTTTAGTTGCAGATGAAGGGGTAGATCTGATGGCCATTAGGACCAGAGGTAGTCGGATATCCCAACTTGGCCCAGAATCTGCCACAAACTTTTTTAAGATGCTCACAATGGTTCGGTTGTATCTCTCTACTGCCCCAGAAGAAGCGGGCCGGTAAGCAATATGTAGCTTTCTTTTGACCACCAGTATCTCCCACACCTTTGTCATTACTTCACTGGTGAAGTGGCTACCTCTGTCTGACTCAATCCTTTGAGGTAGACCAAAACGGGAAAAGACGTGGTTAATCATCAGGGCAGCTGCTGTTTCTGCCTTGCAGTTTGGGGCTGGGAGACATTCCACCCACTTGGTAAACAAGCATGTAACGGTCAACATGTACTTGTTTCCTCTAGACGAGCGAATCACAGGGCCTACAAAGTCGATTTGCAAATCTGACCATGGCAGTGTCATCCCCCTCTTTTGGAGAGGCGCACGGTGTGTGAGGGATGATGGATGAAATTGTGCACACACAAGACACCCCTTCAAGTATTGGTCGAGGTCCTGCCCCATGTGTGGCCAGTATGCAACCTCTCTTAAGATTTCTAGGGTTGTGTGAAACCCCCTATGACCGGCGGTGGCCGCATCATGGGCGTGACTTAACATCAGGCTTCGGAATGAGGTAGGAACCACCCACTGATCGTGGCCAGCTTTGGATTTCCTTACCAACAAACCGTCTTGGATTCGGAACATTTTTGGACATTTCATCAACACTCTTAGGTCCTCTTTCCCAATGTAATCGGTATCCGTCAGGGGAAAGTTCTCAGGGTCCTCAAGGTGTTGGTAAAACTTACCAATAATTGGATCCCCCTTCTGAGCTGTAATTAAATCAGCATCAGGGGTCTCCTTACCCCATTGTGCAGTTGAAAGATCATTATGAGCACTTGTATGGGACCTAGTGATAGCAGTGACCTGGATTTCCCCCAACAGGGACTCTATTTCTATGAGATCCCCTTGGATGGCCCCGGTTTTGGCCAGCTGATCAGCTAAGTCATTTCCAGTTTTGTCTGGTCCCTCTACTTTGGAATGACCCTTGATCTTTTTCCAGTAGATGGTCATCCCATTCGAGGTGACTAGATCATCAATGTTTTGGATTAACTTCCCATGTTTCAGGGGTTTGTTATTAGCACATAACATGCCTCTGGTTTTCCAATTAACCAGGTGCTCCACGAACCCGTTCCGTACATAATCCGAATCGGTGATTATGACCAGTTTGTGGAGTTGATGTTGGACAGCAGTGAGGATGGCCTGATGCACAGCCATCAACTCTGCCACCTGACTACTTCGGGGACCAATTTTGTATCCAGCGGAGGGTTCTGGGAACTCCTTCACCCATGCATTCCCTACGCCAGCCACCAGTTCTTTCTCCCGGTCGTTGTCAACATGGTAAGAGCATCCATCCACATAGACAGTGGGCATTCCCTCACACTTGTCTTCTTCAAAGACTTTGTGTGGGGAATTAAGGTATGCCTCCATGTTGTCCTTGATTTTTAGACTTTCGTCCTCGAGACAGTTTTCTCTGGCACAATCATGCAAGTCAGCCAGACCTTGCGCGAGGGGACACTTCTTGTTTTGGCCATATCTGACCTCCACAGGAAAGCCTTGCATTGACAGAATCCAGGAAGTAATTTGGGAATTACTCACATTTCCGGCCCGGATTCTGTCACTTTGGAGATATTGCAGAGGCTGGTGTGGAGTCTCCACTATGATGTGTTCCCCCTGGATAAACGGGTGGTAATTCTTCAATGCCAACACCGTTGCCAGGAGTGCCTTCTCACAATCGCTGAATTTTTCCTCCACAGAGGATAAAGTTTTGCTCGCATAGGAGATTACTTTATTGACCTTGTCATGCTTTTGGTATAATACTGCCGTCAAGCACGTATTAGAGAACCCCGTCTCCAGGAAGAACTCCTTGTTTCTGACAGGGTAAGCTAGGCAAGGCGCTTGTAAGAGGCTTCTTTTGAGTTGTCTTACCGCCTCGGATTGTTCTGGACCCCATTCCCACTTGACCCCCCCTTCAAGAGATGAATCAGGGGTCTAGTGATCTCTGCGTAGCCTTCAATGAACTTTCTGCTGTAATTAGTCAGTCCAAGGAGGCTCCTTAGTTCCCGCAGAGTTGTGGGGTCTTTCAGTTTCTGGAGTGCTTCCACTTTCTTTTCTTGGGGACAGAGACCCTGAGGAGTAATCTCATGCCCCAAGAAATTAACACGGGTTCTACACCACTGTGCTTTCTGAAAGGAAAGTTTTGCTCCGGCGGCCCTCAACTGTGTCAGAACATAACGGATCTCCGCTATGTGTTCCTCCACAGATGAACTTTTGATGAGGACATCATCTACATAAGCCAGGGTTACCCCTCGCACCTAGGTCAGGCATGGCCTTATGTAGGAAAATGTTGAATTCATTTGCCGGAGTTGAGGTATCCGAAGGGAGTCCGGGTCCATGTGTACTGCTGGCCCCCAAAGGTAAAAGCCAGTTTGTATTGGTCCTCCCTACTGACAGCACAGTCCAGTATCCATTGGTCAGGTCTATTGCTGTGAATACCTTTGACCCCTGAATCTGGGCCAGCCCTTGGTCAATGTAGGGCAGAGGCCATCGGGAAGTATGGACCCGTTTGTTGAGCTCCCTAAGGTCGGCGCAGAGTCTCCACTGGCCGTTTGGCTTCAATATTCCCAGCACCGGATTATTGAAAGTGCTGTGGACTGGACGGATTATTCCCCGGGACTCAAGGTTCTTAATTATTTCAGTAGGGGACTCCATGGATGCGAGAGGCAAAGGATATTGCTTCACAAACACTGGAGTCATTCCATGGTCCGTGGGAATTTTTGTTGTGTGGATGTCGGTGCGACCACAGTCATATGAGTCTATCACAAAGAGATCTTGGAAATCCAAGAAAACTTGTTTCAACTTTTGCTTCTGTTCCAGAGTCACACAGGCATCAGCTAGGTTGACTCTCTCTTCCACCATCTGCCTGAAGCCTGGAAAGACTTCTGGTTTGGCTGTCTCAGCGGCTCCTCCAGCTGGGTGGAGAAGTCCCTGGTCAGAGTGCTAATTTGGACTGGAGGCTTCAGGTGGGAAAGGCAATCTTCATGGACCTGGAAAATCACCTCATCCCTCCTGAAGTCACAAGTCACATCTTCCTTACCATAAGGACAAGAAGTGTACACCAGGAAGTTCCCCCCATGCCGGGTGAAAATCCTGTCTGGTGTTGTGTCGTCATCACTGTCACTGTCAAAACAGTCCTTGGGGATTGGTCCTAAGAGTTCATTTCCTAAATCAATGGAAAAATGTCGGTCATCAACCGCCATTCCAATAATGGTGCCTGCGGCTAGAGTAATACTCTTTAAGTCGCTGTTATCCACCTCTATTGGAATGGTGTCATGTTCTATGTTGACTAATGGTGTTGGGTTTACCCCTAACCCTTGCTGTTGGAGAGAAGCATTTAGATGTATGTAAGCATCAGGGTTTTTCAAATGTTGTCCTTTTTTAACTTTCACTTCCAGGGAGAATTGTCGGGTCCTTTCTGGGATGGTGACCTCCTCTTTGATCTGAATTTCAACTGCATAAGGTAGCAATTGAGGCTGACCCTAAAATGCTTTTTCTGGATCATCAAAGCCCATGGAATTATCCGATAATCGGGACCAAGCTTTGAAGTTTATTAGGTCCAAACTAATGACAAAGCGATTGAGAATGTCACTGCCTAAGTAAAAGGCGGCAGTGACGTCTCGCACGACTCAACAATTATGGACTATCCTCTTGTTGCCAATGGAGATTTTGAGCATCCACCTGCTTGGCAGGAGATGTTTTGAATTGGGTGCTTCCAGGTCCATTTCCCATGTGTCTATCAGTTTGAATGTGGGAATGGCTGGATCTTTTGGGAGTTGACGGAGCATGGCTTCGCTGATGAAGCTCTTACCGTTGTTCACACACACTCGGGCGAGAACAGAGTCCTTCCCATCATTTAACTGAACAGGGATGAACAACTGCTCTCCAATTTGCTGAATATCAGCCAGGCTCTGAGCTGATTTCACATCTTTCTGGACTATAGGAGTGGGAGTTTCTGATTGTGGATTAGTAAAGAATTTCAGGGTGTTTCCTTCCAGTGTGGAATACCACCTTAAACTGGAAGGAAGGTTGATTTTCAGAAATAGAGAGGACCCCCCATCACCAGTCTGTTGTCCTACTGCTATTACTGTCACGTCTGGAGTTTGGTTGTTCTGGAAGTGAAATTCTACTTGGTCAGATTTTTGTTCAACCATGTGGCAGGGTGCCATTTAAAACTAACATGGTTGACAACTCTGTTTTAATTTTATTGGTCGGTTAGTCTGGGTCCAGAGGACCTTGTTTAACAGAATCTATTAGGGGTGACAAACTCTTCTCAGGAGGTCATTCCCTAGTAAACAAGGGGTGCCCTCTGGAGTCACTACTATGACCCGGTGTTTCACCTTGTGTCGACCCAATTTGTATGTCCAAATCTGCAGTCCCCTCGACAGGAATTTCCTTCCCGCGAAAAGTTCTGCAGTTGTCCAGGAAGAGAGGTGAGAGAATACGGTAATTTCTCCCCCTTCCGGCATTTAGTTCCTCAAAGCCCTTTTGGACAGAAGGGTAGCTGGGATCCAGTGTCCACCAGTGCCAAAATTGTACCCTGCCCCCTGTACTTGTACCGGGGCATAGTATCTTCCCTCCTTCTCCTCAAGGGGGCACAGATAATGCACATTTTTTGGACAACTGGTTGGCTAACTTTCTGGTTTTGGACATTGCTAGCGAAGAGATTTGGGCAGAATTCTGTGAAGAGCCTGGGGAATCTGAAAGAAAAAGTTGGCAACTGGAGATCAGAGCCATTGTGGGTTCCCCTGGTTCCGGTTCTGGGCCGCCCCCCCTTTTTGGAGGCAGTCATCAGGATGGGTTTGACCCTTGGGATTTTGGTATTGTCGGTTCTGGGATGAGATGATGGGCGACGGTAACTCAGTCTCTACATCTCCCCAGTCTGGATTGGAATCCCTTGGGACCCATTTTTCCTTGGGAGGAGTTCCCCCATCTCTGAAGGAGAAGATCCTTTTCCCAGGATCTTCTGAGGATACCTCTCCCTCAAATTGGAAGACCTGTACCTCCTCCACAAAGTGGGTCTGTTTGGGTCCTTTGTTTCTCCTACCCCCCCTCTGCTTCCTTGGAGGCAGGCTTTCACGGGTAAGAGATTTTGTTTCCGGTTCCTGGTTTTCCAGGGGCTGTTTACAAGTGGGAAGGGAGGCTTCCTCCAAGGCTTTACACCCCCCTTCCCCTTGTGCCTCCTCCCTGGGAAACCGGTGGATATCGGGGTGCTGCCCCGTCATTGTTCTGGAGCACCCGGTCCAGAGTTTGGGGCATTTTGCGGTGGCATGCTCATCTGAGGGTTCTGTTGACCCTCAGTATGTGACCCAGATCTCGTGCCATATTTTGGACCTGCGCTCAAGTTGTGAAACCCGCTCAGGCTGATACGGGGCTCTATTTCTCCCTTGGCTGATCCCGGGAAGGGTAGGCTATCCTTCTCTGGTAGTACCACTGGTTGGGAAGATTTTGGTACCCCTCCACCCTTGGCTCACCTCTCTCCGGATTAGGTTGTCTGGGCTCAGGGAATTGGGGAAAGAAGGAATGGATGATTTTTGGGGCTGGAAATTGGGCGGATACCTGGGGAAAAAGTTCTGCCCAGATTTGGAGAATTTTCTGCTCCTCGGGGAAGTTAGGAGGGAAGTTCCCCGGGTCAGGTGCTTGGCTGGATCCCCCCCCTTGGGCTGGAGGAGTCCACACATAACCCAGGATTGGTCGGTTTCTCCTTGTAGCCGGAACTTACATAGTCAGGGGGGCGGGGGACCCCATTTTGTGGACTACCTCCTCGACTCCCTGTCTGTGACTGGCCCGAGGGCCATTCTGGGCTGTGAATTATTTGGTGCAGGCAGGTTTTAGGCCCCCATCTCCAAATTTAAAACGGGGGCAACCTTTACCTCTGCCACCTGGGCAGGCACCAGGGATGCTGTTGGTTTTGGGGTTTTTCGGCGCGTTATTTTTATTTTCGATAGCTTCTTGCACCCTCAAAGATCCGGGTAGCCTGTTCAATAACCCAGTCTAAAGATCTTTTCTCATGAAAATCTCTCACGAGCTGGGTCATTATGTATTTGGGTAAGGCATGGAAAAACGTATTGATAAATTCTCTGCTATCCGTGCGCACCCTTCTGGAGGTCTGCGCAAAAGCACGTTTTAATTCTTGCACAAACTCTTGTGGGGCCTGATCCTCCCCACATTGCAAATTGTAGGCTGCCTTGCGAGCCTCTTGAGGATTTCTGTGAACAGAAAAATGTTTCAAGATGTCCGCCTTATAGGTGGACCATCTTAAATGATTTTGGTCCTCCAGCCCTGCAAAGAAACTGGAGTATTCTGGGGAGAATGTCCATTTGATGTACTGGATGCAGCTACTGCTGTCCTTCAAATGGAAAGTCTCCATAATTTGCTCATAGAGCTCCAAGTGTTCCCAAACGGAATACTTGGCGTTCTTATGATAAGGAGTGATGACACTCCTGATTGCCTTTATTTGTTTCAATGGGTCTTTAAGCAAGGCCCTTTTTGCCTTATTGGCCTTTTTGGTTCGGGTAACCCTGGTCCATTCATCCTCTGACTCAGAAGCACTGCTCCCAGAGGTGCCCGTCTGATCTTCCAGGTTTTCCCGGATTCTGCGAGCCTGGGAATGGCTGGCAGAATGTGGGGACCTGGTCTCCTGTGTCCTGTGACACTCAGAGGAGTCTTCAGATCCCTCCTTGCTACCAGGATTTGCTGGGTATCCCCCCCACTGACCTAACTGGGCAGAGGTTTTCAGGATGCCCTTAATGGGCCTACTCTCCTGGGGTTCCCCACTAAATTGCACTGTGCTTGGGTGCCCATACCCGGATACCCGCCCATCCATTCCTGGGAGGTACTGGCCTATGAGCCCCATACTTCTAGCTGGATAGTAATCTGCCATCCCCGTGGCCCTGGGCTCATGTGCGCGAGGGGACATGGGGGTGGCAGAGTCCAGGGACTGGGAGAGATGAAGGCCTCTGGTACTAGGGCTCCTGAGGTTATGCTCAGGAGTTTCTCTTTCCCAGCGAACCTCATCTCTATCCGCCCCTGCTTCCTGTTGCAATGCAAGAGCCTGCGCTTTCAGTTCCTCAGTTAAGGCCTTACTAGACTCTATCAGTCTCTCCTGCATCGCTACCTGTTGCTGGAGCCTATCATTGTGCTGACAGAGAGCCTCATTTTCTCTCTGTGCCTCCTGATTGGTCCTGGAGTACTGGGCCAGTCTCTGCTGCAGGAGGGTTACCTCCTGAGCTGTGTCCCTATTGGCCTGCTCCTTTCTTGCCAGAGCATCCTCCACCCTCCTGGTGTGCTCTAACAAGTTCTGGTGTTCTTTTTGGAGGTCACCCAGTCCCTGGAGGGCCAGGTGATTTTCTTCCATTTTCCTTTTTAAGTGGCAGACTTCCTGGCCTAAGGTATCCCTTTCCTGACTAAGAGCCTGCATCTGTGCCGCCAGGTCGTCCCTTTGCCTTTGGAAGGCACCAGCTTTCTGGCGCTCCTGATCAAACTCTGCCTGGGTATCCAGGTCTTTCAGAATCAATTTATTGCTTTCCTCTTTCTCTCTGTCTAATCGAATTTGCAGGGTGGCTACCTGCTCTGTGCATGCCCTGTTGAAGTCCAGTTGTTGCTCCAGCTTTTTCTGGCTCTGCAGAAGGGAGTCCAAACCTTCTTGGTACTCC
>CM030321.1:855554973-855654579 GCA_002915635.3 Ambystoma mexicanum | reverse complement strand
TGTTTTGCGATGGCTCCTGCTTCAAACTTCCGATGGTACATCACTGCTGCTTATGCAATCACTACATTAAGCACTATTGTGGAAACCAAAAGAATTCTGCATAACTCCGCGCAGGCCGCAGAGATTATTGCATTGACTCGAGCTTGTGAAATTTCCGAAGGGCTTAGTGTGAATATATTTACAGACAGTCGGTATGCCTTTGGGGTGGTTCACAACCTCGGTCGGTTATGGGCAGAGAGTGGTTTCTTGACCTCGCATGGAACTAAGATACAACATGGTACCCTGATAGTTTGGCTACTTTCAGCACTTGCGCTTCCTACCCAGTTAGCAATAATGAAGTGCGCAGCACACCAGAATGTAATAGATGATGTGGGGAAAGGAAACCCTTTTGCTGACAGAATAGCCAAACAGACTGCCACCGATTTGTATTCCAAAATGTATATAACGAAAGAGGTCACTAACACTTGTGTAATAGATGTAGGAATTGGTTGTATAAAACACATTCAGGCTGATGCCACTCCAGACAAACTTAAACAGTGGGCTGAGGTTTCAGCAAGTTTAGACGATGAAGGTTGTTGGGTAGATAATGCGAAACAAAAATGGATGCTGCCCGATGCTTATGTCACTGCTATGGTTACGATGGCTCATGGTCCCACTCACATATGCGTTAAAAAGATTTGTAAACTGTTAGAACCTGTCTGGGTGAATGTAAATATTTCGAAAACTGCTGAGTGTTTTGTCCAAAATTGCATGATATGCTTACAACATAATGCTGGGAAAGGTACATCGACACCGAGGGGTAGTTTGGTCCCCCCCTCTATGCCTTTTGAAGTTATACACTTCGATTTCATTGAAATGGAGCGTTGTCAGAATTACAAATATGTTCTAGTAGTTATTTGCGCCTTTAGTAAATGTGTCGGAGCTTTTCCTTTAAAAGATGCCACAGCAATGACGACAGTGAAAACCATGCTGAAGGAATATTTTCCTAGGTTTGGTTTACTGAGAGTCATTTGGTCGGACAATGGTCCACATTATATCGTCGCTGTTTTACTGCAAGTATGCGCGGGATTGCAGATCGATAAATGGTTCCATTCAACCAGACACGCTTAGAGTGCCGGACTTGTTGAACGCCATAACGGTATCTTAAAGAATAAGATGGCGAAGATCTGCACAAGTAGCAATTTGAAGTGGCCAGATGCCTTACCGATAGCTCTATTGTCCATGCGGACGACCGCACAGTCGAGAACAGGGCTCTCTCCCTATGAGATAATCATGGGCGACCAGCGAATATTTGGGATGTACTGAAACCCAAGCGGATAAAAGATGTAGAGCATTTGCTCCTTTCTGAGTACTGTGACCAGTTAACTCAAAACTTGTATTTGATTTATCAACAGGTGCGAGAAGCCCTCCCAGTAAAATATGAGGGTCCAGGTCATCGACTCCGACCTGGCGACTGGGTGCTCATAAAATCCTTTGAAAGAGCCTCCTGTTTTGCACCTCGCTGGAGAGGACCGTATCAAGTCCTCCTTTCCACACAGACCGTTGTTCGAGTGGAAGGGAAAAAACACTGGATTCACGCAACACACATCAAGAAGATACCTTTTCCTCTGCCCCACGACAAAGGGGAAGAGAAGGAGATTCTTCACTCTGTTCCTCATCACAAGTCTGTTCTAACTGACACCAAGGGTGTCCTGAAAATCCTTCCTGAGCCCGTGGGGCCTGGGGAGACTGCTGTTTTGCCTCCAAGTTCTTCTTCGGATCTTTCTTCACCGTTGAGCAATCCTGCTTCTGCTTCATCACTTCCTTCAAGAAGTGACGACACTCTGTTCGCAGATAACACCATACCTGGAGTCTTGAGGTACGATCTGCATCCGAGACACCGGACTTACAGCACAGCATCGGCTGTGGCCACAAGGAATCGTCGTTGAGCCAGTCCCTTGTCACTCTTTCTCTGAAAAATACATAAGAGACAGGGACCGGCAAAGTTACCTTCAAGCAAGATAGGCCACGTGGTCAGGAGCCACCGACGTATGAATTAAAAGAGCCTAACGGAGAGGCTTCTAAATGGACTCTGAGAAACAATATCCCTTCCTAAATCCACTTGTATGGAGCAAGCTATTGGTCTTGTAGTTGACAAAGAATCTGCTCATCAGAGATCATGGTACTTGAGGACCAACTGTTTTTTAATCACATTACTGGTTTGTTTAGTAATTATATTTGCGCTTGGGTTCTGGTACGTGGAAAGATTCCATCCGCTTGAGACTTTGTTACCTAATGAAATTATCTCCACTGTGTCTCCACCTTTCGTGCATCTGCACACTCTTCCTCCTCGAGACTCCCAACATAGATAGGGGTATCATAATATACTCTCTTAATGATCATGAATGCGACCCATGCGATTCTGAACAGAACAAATTCCTGGATGTGTTCACACTTGCCACAACACGGGGAAAAGGGGTTGGGCTGGTATATTCATCCTCTTCCTCAAACTACTGCATGCTCACTCAGGCATTATTCTTTGGTCTTTGGAATGAGAGTATTTCTGGGAACTACGATGGGACTAATCTGAATGAATTCGAAAAAGCGAGTCCTAACACCTTTGGGATGTTCTCTCTTTGCAAATAGAAGCAAACTCAATGTAGCTTCTATTAGGCCTTCCAATAGACTCTCTAGACCTTTTCAATCACGGATTTCTTTCAAGATGGCTCCCGTAGGCAACCGGGATGCCATGCCTCCTTCCTATACTATTAATCATAGCCCCCACTCTGTTTCCTTCTGTATACAAAGGTAAGGTTCTCAGCCAATGGGTACATTCGAGGGTTTTACTAACATTGCAAATCTAACCAGTGAGGACACCCTTTGTATGTAGGAGACACTGTTTACTTTGTTTGTGGCAATGAAGCTTATCCTTGGTTACCTAGAGATTGCCAGGGTACTTGTTATTTGGGTATCTTGATACCAGGGAAATATGTGGCTACCACTACTGAAGTTTCTAGAGCTCGTCCAAGGCGGGATGAGAATGGTGATACTCCTTCACAAGTCATGGGTGATGTAGCAAAATCCTTTGTGCCATTTTGGGGACAGATAATGAATTCTGAGGACATTAGAAGACTAGCAATGGTACTGGAAAAAACCATCAATAGGACCACCGATATTTTGTACAACATGACGCTAGAGAAAAAGGCAATTAGGTTAGTAGTCCTTCAAAATAGAATGGTGTTAGACATCATTCTAGCTGAGCGTGGTGGGGTATGCAAAATGGTGGGATCCGCATGCTGTGTTTTTTACCCGACTGCTCCCTTACCATATTCAAGGCAATACAAAATCTGCATACCTTGAGTACAGAAGTACATGTCCCCGAGGGAAACTGGAATCTTAGTGCTTGGTTCTGGGACTTGTTACGAACGTGGGGTTGGAAACTCTTTGCAGTCCTAATGGTAGTTCTTGGTGTTCTACTGTTTTGTTGTTGTTGTGTACAATGTCTTCCTGCCATATGTTCGATGTTAGGAGGATGTTTTGCACAAACGATAGGTACGCTAGGACCTAAGGTACATGCGCCCAAGGAAACAACTAATGTTTTAGTAATGAAGGATATTACTATCAAGGAACTTATGGCGATTGATATTTCTGAAGAATGTGATTCAGTATGTACGGACATTGAGGCGTGGGGTTTTGAGTAAAGCGAATGTTTGAGTAATGCTCTTGGCTTAGGCCAAAAGGAGGGTTTGTTAAACTATATTCGCATAAATACCGCATGATTATGAGCATTGGCCTAAGACATTTGCATTTGTATTAAAACTTATGATTAACTCGATTTAGATAGAATTGACTTCGCCACCATCTTGAAAACATCCGCCATTTTGATCCCAACTCCTGCTGTCTGTTCAGAAATGAATAACCATGTTCTCAGCTGCCACTGAGCAGAACGTCCTTTGAGCTTATGTCAACACTAGGACTGCCAAAAGCAGAAATGTTTGTCCTTGTAGTCAAAATGAACTCCCATTCAAAGTGTTATCTGTGCCTACAGATTCATCCTCTTTCAAACAACGACACACAAAGCAAAGCAACTAAAGCCGTGTGTTTTGGAAGAAATCCTTTATGCATCTCTTGGAACAGGACTTATCCTAAAGCTCAAGAAAGAATGAAAGATCTACACAGCTGAATACAACAAAGTTTGCCAGTATTGTATCTTTAAGGAACCTTGGAGCCACAGTGAACCTCCAATCAAGTGTTGTCTGCATCAACAGCTTCTGCCATATACAAACATCAGAACTGAATGGCAGACAAACTAAAACCATGTGCCTTTGCAATAAACTATTGAATCCGTTTCTTGAAACTGGGTTTAACTTGAGCTGGAGAACCAACATCACAATTGAATCTCCAAGGATAGGACAACATGTCAAAAGTTTAAACTAATATTGTTATATTTGTCAAGTGAACTGGGCATGAACCGAATTTGTAACTTATTAGTTTGGAGAAGGGCTGGGCAATGACCAGGACTGTGTATAAATACTGCATGCTTTGTGATGACCAGTACTCTCACCCCTCACTGTGTCTGCTGGTACACACTGCGAGGCGCTTGGGAGCCAGATAGCTATCTGCTTTGATATTTGTATCTGTACAGAATAAAGTTATATTCTTAACTTTGACTTTGTGACTAGCGGATTCAGCTTTTGGTGGTACTAAGCCTCGAAATTCCTTGCTGATCTATCAGGCAGCACCCCAAAAATGTTAAAAGTCTGCGGACTTCTAAAAAATTGCACAGGGTCCTGCAGCATTTTATTGACACTTCTATTTTTGAACTGTGAAATGCGGCTCTGAAAAAAGCCTTTTTTGTATTTTATTTTTTTAAATATTTTTTGGGGTTTTTTAAACACAATACACAAGGAAAGGAAGGGACACCAACCACAGGGATAAGAAAGGGCAGGTGGAGAGAGGAAGATGTAGGGTGGGACTTATTCAGGTAGGTAGCAGTTCTTCCCATGCTCCTTGACCGCAGTCTCGAAAGCACTTCGAAGGTTCTCCCCCAGCAGAGTATTGCGTCGCAGTACATGCACAATACTGTGACCGTCGAAAGGTAAGGGTCAACAGCATCACGTATGGCCTGTGAGGCAGCTGGAGGGATGCGCTGCCCCACAGGAGTATCTTTTGTGGTGGCAGGAGCGGAAACGGAGGATGCAGCAGGGGAACTCAACCTACTATGTTTATTGCAAGGTACAACCTTATGAATAGCCCCACCGTGGAATGACTTTAGGTGTTGCTTCATTGAGGTAGTACCATTGCTGTAAAAACCCGGTTTCCCACGACTCAGCACCATCTTGCACTGAGTGCAGGTCACCTTGTTTACATGTGTTTTTGG
This sequence comes from Ambystoma mexicanum, assembly GCA_002915635.3. Lineage (NCBI taxonomy): Eukaryota > Metazoa > Chordata > Amphibia > Caudata > Ambystomatidae > Ambystoma > Ambystoma mexicanum. The sequence continues at coordinate 855,649,220 of CM030321.1, read as the reverse complement.
TACTCCATCAAGAGTGGTAAATATCCTCCACACCCAAGACTCACGATGATTGCTAGTAGTAGGGACTTACACTACCTCCTCCTCTTCATCCTCTTCATCACTCTCCTCTGCATCCTCACGCCTGTTCCCCTCTGCAGGCCCTTGGAGAGGTGTTGGTGGTGGAGGGGTTGGGGGTAGTGCTGAGACAGCAGTAGCACCAGCAGCAGCCATGGATGCCACCAGGACAGATGTTTCAAATCTCGATTCTTGAGTAGCAAAAGCAGGATCAATCTCCAGTAGTGCTAGAAAGACAGACTGAGCATCAGCTCTGGGGTGTGGCCTTTTATAGGGGTGCTAGGCACACTTCGTGGACACTTCGAACTCCAAGAAAGGGCTCAAAAAGTTCCAAAAAGTATGCATATTGCCAGGGACATGGTCTGGGACATGTGCATGGGTGAACTTTCCCAGGAAAATACCTTGGATTGCTAAAATAAAATCACTTTTTAGATGTCCGGGGGCCCGGACAGTGTTCGTTGCGCTTAGCGTGGGTGCGGTCACATGATGACATCGCGGACACGTTTGCGAATGGGACGGCTGTCCATAGGACACAAAATGCGTGGGGTCGGTTGGGCGCATGCGTGCAGGTGTTCTACGGACAGTGTTCCAGTCCCCGAACTAATTAAAAGTGTGACACACATGCGGCATACAGTTGCGGACAGGCTCAATGTTCGTAGGAACCATGGGTGTGATACGCATGCGCACAGGTGTTTTACGGACAGTGTTCAGGTCCCCGAACAAAATAAATGTGTGTCACAACTTTACGGACAGGCGGACGGTAGATGTGTTCTACGGACATATTCATTCTGGTTGCGGACAATGCAAACAGGGGGAATGTTCTTAGGACACCTTAATTTGCATAGTTACGAAAATGCCGACATCTTTAATGTTCTGCAGACACCTCCATTTTGACTACGGACAGTGCAAACAGGTATAGTGTCCTTAGTACACCTCCATTTTGGTTAATTTCTGACAGGCGGACATCTTGTGTGTCCTAAGGACACTTCCATCTTGATTGCAGACACTGCGAACAGGTGCAGTGTCTTTAGAACACTCACATTTTGGTTAATTGCGAATATGCGGACATCTTGTGTGTCCTAAGGACAACTCCATTTTGATTGCGGACAGTGCGAACAGGTATAGTGTCCTTAGGACACCCCTATTTTAGTTAATTGCGAACATCCCAGACACCTGCGCCGTCTGCGGACACCATAACTGCCTTTTCAAAAAAAATAAGACACAGGGGAATATAGTAACAACACACATCATATTTTATTATTGTATAAAAATATCAAAATTATGAAAGAGAGGGGGAAGCAGAAACTGATACAAATACAGGGGAGTTAGGGGTTTGTACATGATGGATGGTAGGGGAGGAAGGGATTGAAGTCTCATCATAACGTTTTTCTTGCTGGGGAGTTTTTGGGGATGGTTAGCTACATGTGGGACAGTGATATTTAATGTTTTCTTTTACATGGTCCTCCACAAAGTTTTTTAAAAGAATGAAATTTGACATTAATAGATCCATTTTTTGCTCCATTCGCTGCAGATGATTTTCTAAGGTGTCTGTTTCTGTATTATTTTTAATGTCTGTATGGTCTGTTAAAAAAATGTGTTAAGTACAAATAAAGTAATGGTTATTAATTGGTTTATATAGAGAAGTGTAGTGTCTACCATTAGTATCACTGTTTTCACTCATTTCATCCCGAGGAAAATTTTCTCCCAGCCATTCCAAAGCACTAGACATTTCTGTGCAAAAAAAATAAAAATACTTTTAGTGTACCTAATACAGAAAGTTTATAAATATATAAAATAAATGTAGTGTACTTTCTAGTTTCTTGCTAAGCTTTGCTCTTACTTCTGCGTAGGTGTGCTGTTGATTTTTGCTGCACAGTTTCTGTGAGGTAATTCTGTTGGAGGCATATTTATTTTGTTTTGGTATATTCCATTATCTAGCATATGCTATGTAATTGGATGGTTTGTGTCTTACATATACAGTTTCCACTTCTTATTTATTATTGAATGTAATGTATTTATGTGCTGCTTTTTGAAAATGTTCAGTGTTTTTATTGCATGATACAACAATGTAAAATACCCTCTGAGTTTTTGGATAGTGTTGATGTTTACAGGGTTTGTCCACGGACATGCGCACAGTCCGCGGACATCAAAATCACTAGCGTGGGTAAGGGGTACAGTATGTTCTATGTTATATGTATATAAACTAAGGGAATCCTAGTAAACATTTATCAAATTTATATTATCTATATCTATAGTCAGTGAAAAAACTTTGTTAAAGTGGTGTTATGGTTAGGATGAGCTACTAAAAACCTATGAAATTCAGTAAAAAAACTTTATTAAAGGGACTTTATGGGTAAGTTGCGCTACTAAAAACCTATGAAATTCAGTGAAAAAAACTTTGTTAAAGAGACTTTATGGTTCCAAGTAAAACCGAAAAACCCCTGAAATTCGCCAGTTATGCTAAGCTAAGCAACCATAACTCGTGCCACCACCGCGCACTGCTAAGACTAGCACCCAGGACATCAAAGATGACATCACAAATGTCATTGATGACATCACATGTCTGGCTCCCTCTTTTTTCCTTTACTGACATATCTAGGCCAGTAACTGTCAGGAACTAAAAATTGAATAAGTATATTTATATTTGTAGACTTATACTTTAAATATGTTCTTACAGTAATTCAATTGGGGTGCACTCACAGCATATGAAACATATATATAGGGGAACACAGACTTGGAAGACAGCAATGCTTTCTATGTATGAAGATGATCAGTAAGGTTATGGACACTTCCTTATAGTTCTGCTGTTTTTTTATTGCTGTACTTTTCCTGGATATGCTCATATTTGTATACATTGTACTCACACTACTTTCATTAGGGTCCAGTCACATTATGTGATAGTTATACATAGGGAAGTAGTAGCTTTGAAGCAGAGCAATCAGTTCTGTGGATGAAGATAATCAGTTATGTTATGAAGATTGTCTGGTAATACTGCTGTTTTTTTGTTTACTTCATTTTCCCTGTATATGCTCATATTTGTATGTGTTGTTGTCTGTATGTGTTTTGTTTGCAATAATGCAATTAGGTAGTAAGTGGGTTTTATTAGGTACTTATTAAATGTTTACAGTATGCGGAACTCTAATAAGAAAGCATTTATAATTTTAGTATTTAACATAGCAAGATTATTAATATTGCACCTCCATCTTGTCTGCTGCACACTATATCTATGTTTCTACATATGTACCTTAGTAAACTGGAAACCACTTAATGACAGAATGCTATTTGGATTAATGCATTGCTTAATGCTCTACGTACCTCATGATATTTATTCCAATGATACTTTTTTAGTAACATTACAATAAGAATCCCTTGTACAGACTTTTCATGAAAGTAAATGCACATGTGATGTAATCAGTGACATAACCATAACGTCTCTTTAACAAAGTTTTTTTCACTGAATTTCATAGGTTTTTAGTAGCGCAACTTAACCATAAAGTCCCTTTAACAATTTTTTTACTGAATATACATATATATATATATATATATATATATATATATATATATATATATATATATATATATATATATATATTATATATATCCTCATCTCCAAGAGATTATATATAAACTCCTGGCATATTAAAAAATCCCCAGTGTTCTGTGCTGACATGAGCTCCTCCAGTGATGAGGGAAAGGCTAACATAAGCCAAAAGAGGAGCCATTTCGAGATGACTCAGGTCCTGTATTCGTATTTTGTATTTATTTTGTTTATATTGCGCTTTACTCCAAAACAAGGACCATAGTAAATAACTCTGATGGAGGACTGACTCAAGTTCTCACAGGGACTTGAGGAGATTAAAGGGCTAAAAGCACAGGGGAAAATGAAAGGGGGCAGAAAGGCAGCCCGCAGGGCAGAGGAAGCCCACACCCCCCTGGGCACACCACCTAGTAAGAAGGGTGGTAAGAGAAGGAGAGTGAGATTCAAGGCGGGGCATAGCAGGGGCAAGATGAATCCTCCGACACTTCTGATGAAGGAGATGAGGAGTGGGAGGAGGAATATTCAGAGGACGAGGTATATTCCATATCTTCCTCAGAAGAAGAAGGCCATAAAGCACCAAAGAAAAAGAAGAAGGAGGAGACAGAGGAGGATGTTGCAGGGGACGACTTTGATCCAGAGGCACTGACTCACCCACGCTCTTCCGAATGGGAGCCACCTAAAAATATAGCAGTCTATCTGAGAAAGCGCCTGAGGTCATCCCTAGCTAAAGAGGCTAGGAGTAAGATGAGAGCAGAATGCCCAAGACCTCACCTCACGGAGGGAGCTGTGAATACTCACGAGATCGATGAGAAGATGATCACATTCATGAGCAAGTACACCAAGGATGTGAGAAAAGGTTTAGATAGGGCCTGGCGATCATGCCAGGACAAGATGCTGGATATGACGGGACCCCTCACCAAGATACTACAGATTGGTGAAGAAGCTAGAGAGAAAAGGGAACCAGTGGACCAGACGATTTTGATCAGGTGGGCCCAGAGGACTATCTCTATGTTAGGTAACGCTAATCATCTGATTACCACAGAGAGAAATAGATCTCTTCTAGTGAAGATAGATCCGAAATTAAGTGAACTAGCTTCCTCCGATTCAGCATCAACTGCAAAGGGAAAGCTCTTCGGAGATTCCTTTTTCAAGTAGCTAACAAAGTTCATAAACTCCTATGCGGCACTGGGCAAAGCACAGGCGTCACTCAAAAGAGTGTTTGGAAGGCAGATTTTCGGTAGGGCCAGCAGAGGCAGGGTCGCTCGGCTGGCCTGTTCCATTTCAATACATCCTACAATGATAGAACGCAGTGGCGAGACCAAGAGGATCGTAGGCAGACCCCTTTCTACCCATCAAGGGGCTGAGGAAGGGGAAGAAGCTGGCGGCACGGAGAGCGTCAACGAAACACATAAGGTGAGAGTGAACAGCCTGCGAGTAAATACCCCGGCATTAGGGAGGAGAACAGCAGGGTTTATAAAAAATTGGCACACTATATCTGGAGATACATGGATATTAGAAAATGTGCAAGGCTTTCACATAGATTTCCACGAGATACCTCAACAGAGGAATCCTCCAAGGGGCTTAGAGCTAAACAAAGAAGACAAACTGTTACTAGAGAAAGAACTGAGAGGGCTAGAAAGCAAAAGTTCCATAAGACATGTAACAGATTCCTCAAGATGTTAAATAAGCAACATGTTCCTTGTGAAGGGGAAGCACAAATTAAGACCAATTATAAATTTGAACAAATTTGTAGTGTGCAGACACTTCAAAATGGAAGGGATACACCTTTTAAGGGATACACTAATTCAAGGAGATTGGCTCGCCAGAATAGATCTAAAAGATGCATATCTAACTAAAATCAAGTTTTGCAAGCACACTGCGCAACAACACTTAATTAAAGCCAAAATGGTATAGTAATTTTTAATGAAAGCTAGAGTAGCCTGACACATGTTTCGGGCACTTGCCCTTCCACTGAGGCTACAATGTTTTTTGTACATTCAAAGTAATGTAGTACAAGGCATTTGAACAATGTACATATATAAACCCAAGGTAACAGGGCAACCAAAGAGAAGGGCCACAAAACAATTATTTTGGTCATTCATGGCACGATATTGTACATTTCAATTCATGGTGCCAAAGCAAAAAATTATTAAAAGCAATTTCGAAAAAGTGCTTGCAAAACTTGATTTTTGTTTACTTACCTGGAGGTAGATTTGGCAAATCCCGCCCCCCGCATCCACCTGCAGCACCTCTCACCACACCTAATCCAACAGGTCCTTGCTCTGAACCTCGTCTTTTCCCCTCTTGCCAACCTAGTTTCTGTATATCTAACTATACCCATAGCAATGGAACATTGCAGATTCCTAAGATTTAATTGGGGATAGTCGACATGGGAATTCCAATGCCTGCCCTTCGGCCTGGCATCCGCACCATGGTGCTTCACAAAGATATTAAAACCAGTGGTGACTCACCTCAGGAGTCAAGGAATAAGACTCATAATATACCTAGATGATATATGTCTGATGTGCCAAGAGAGAGAGACACTTCAGGTACAGGTACAGGTGCAGACGACAATAAAATTATTAGAGGACCCAGGCTTCCTAATGAATTGGGAGAAATCCAAGATATTACCGGATCAGACAATGGAATTACTGGGGTTCATAGTGGACTCTATTCAGGGATCCCAAGGTAAACAATATCAAAAAACAAAAGACACACCCTAGCAAGAAGGGAACTGTCACTGAGGGACATTGCAAGGTTAGTGGGTCGACTAGCGTCATTGATCCAAGCGATATTCCCAGGGCCCCTTGTTACGCTCACCTGGTCTCTGCGGGGGCGTTGGGCACTGCTTGGTCTGCTCTGGGGTGCTGCACTTGGTCTGCCCTGTTCTGGAGGCTCGTGTCTACTTCTCTGCAGGTACTCTCCTGGTGTTTTTTGTTGGTTGGCTCTCCGTCCTGCTGGTGCTCAGCAGGGGCCCAGTTGTTGGGGTGAGGTTCTCCCAGCGGGGACCTAGTTGCTTCACTGATCCCCCAAGGGCGTGAGGAGCTGGCCCAGACCTGCTGTAGCGTAGACCCGTCCTGCCTCCCCCTTACTTGCTTCCCTTCTTGGTTATCTCGTTTGGCCAGCTTTGTCGTGCGGTGCACTCTCTTTCTCCCTCTTCCACCTTGTGGTATTCTCAGTGTAGTTCTTTTCATTTTGCACTTTTTGTTCCTTGTAGTTCTTTTGTCGTATGTTGTTGTATTGTTGGTTCCTTAGTTAACTGTTCTCTTTTCCCGTGCAGGTGAGGAAACCAGCTGGGCACTCGAGCGCGTGTCATTCCAGCTCCGGCGCAAGTGAAATGCACAAGAGGAGCCGCTGGGCCGCGGTGACATGTGCACGGCTCCACCTAGGCATCCAAAGGTAACATGGGTGTTGCACTCTCTAACCTGCTTTCTCTTCCCTTCCAGGTGGCGTTGAACTAGAGGCCCGTTCCGCGAATCTAGAATGGAGAACTGAAGATCCTTGTGGAATCCAGACCGTGACGTGGAAACCTGGTAAGTATAACTGCAGTCTGGTTTTGACTTGCCTTGCTGAATTCTCTTCTTTTTCCTTTTCTTGCACACCCAGCAGCCAGCCACGCCTAGCCACACCCAATAGCTTAGTCCTCATGAAAGTAGGAGAACAGGGCTATGGCTCCTTGTTTCTTCCTCAGTTCAATGTTTCCTCAAACTTTACTCAACATGAGCCTGGTGCCAGGACAAGGCCCATGTGGTTCTTCTTCGTGTGCCATGGGAGATAGACCGGGGGTACTCCTGGCCTACCTCAGGGCCCCTACAGTTACACGGGGATGGCTGGGCATGTGTGCTCTTGGGCAGGGGTTCATGATACCCCTACATTACAGGGAACACCAGAGATTAAAGATCAGACACCTCAGGAGGAGCGCATCATACAAAACAAGCGTTACCATTTCCCACGAAGTGAGGGAAGAATTGGAATGGTGGCTACACCACATGGGTGCATTGAACGGGAGGGCCATATTTCATTCATCCCTGGACCTGATCATCGAATCCGACACCAGCAGATGGGGCTGGAGAGCCCGATGCGGGTAGGTGGTCGGACCAGGAGACAACTCTCCACATCAACTGTCTAGAGTTACTGGCAGGGTCTTTCACAGTGAAATGCTGGACTCAAGAGAAGGCACATTGTTGTTACTTGCTCAGAGATGGAAAATGTCTCGGCAGTCATGTACATAAACAGACTGGGAGGGACAAGATCCAAATTACTGACGGAACTAGTGAAGGATTTCTTGGAACTCTGTCTTCAGAGGAAAGTGTCAGTGACGGCAGAGTACTTTCCGGGCCACCACAACGAGGTGGCTGACTGGAACTCCAGATACCTCAGGGATGCCAGCGATTGGAAGCTGGACGAGGAGGTATTCCAAGGACTATTGACTCAATGGGGTCCATGCCAAGTCGACCTGTTTGCATCGACACTGAACAAACAACTTACCCGGTTCTTCAGCTGGAGACTGGACCCAGAGGCGGAAGGGACAGATGCCTTCCTTCAATCATGAGGCCAACAAACAAACTATGCGTTTCCTCCTTTTTCCATGATAGTGAGGATGCTAGCCTAGGTGAGGCGGCAGAAAGCATTCCTAGTCCTAGTTACGCCAGACTGGAGGGGACAGGTGTGGTTTCTCAGTCTGCTGCAATTATCACACCACAACCCGGAATCTCTTCCCAGATACAAGTTCATTGTATGAGACCCCAGAGACCTCAGGCATCCGTTAGTGAGGTCATGCAAACTCAGCCTAATTACACTGGTGATTTCAGGAGATCTTGGGTTAGGTCAGGACTATCGAATGAGGCTGAAATCAAAATTAACGAATCCTGGGCCCCAGGAACAAGTCTGCATGGGCTAGATGGAGTAGCTGGTGTCTGGAGAGGGGTATTCATCCCGATGGAACAGATGTAGTTCATGTAGCCGATTTCTTACCACAGATGGCAGCCCAAGGTAAGGCATATAGAATAATCAATATGGCCAGGTCAGCGATATCGGCAGGACACCCCAGGATCGAAAGCATCACGATAGGAGAACACCCCCTGATTTGTAGACTAGTAAGGGGAGTAAAGATGTCTAGACCCCCTAGTGACAAATATACTCAATTTTTTGGATGTGGACACAGTTCTGAAATTATTTCTATCATGGCCAGATAACCAGGATCTGTCCAGGAAGGCCATTTCAGGCAAGCTAGACATGCTGCTATGTCTATTGGCTTGTAAAAGGTCATCAGACATTAGAGCATTGGAGATCAACAGGAAGAGTGTGTCACTGAATGGAGTGACCTACCTCATAACGAGGAGGACTAAGACAGGTTTGAGGTCCATATCATATGGCCGTATCACTGGCTACCATAGCCAGGTGGTTTAGATGGGTGATGGAACAGGCAGGCATTGACAGAGTAAAATATGGGGCTCACTCAGCAAAGGGAGCAATGGCTACCAATGCATTCAACACAGGAGCCGGAGTAGAAGACATTATGAGGTCTGCAGATTGGTCAAATGAATCGACTTTTAAAACATTCTATTTTAAACCAACAGAAAGTGTGGCATCGTTAGTGGTGAGTAAGCTTTAAACAAGCATAATCTGAGCCTCCAGTCTTGACATAGAATTCAGATTTTCAACACATTTGTTCCAGAACATCATAATTCTATTAAAGACACAGAGGTGAAGGATTATCCCACCCTATCAATCGTAATAATAAAGAATGGAATGAAAACGTATTGAACTGTTTTAGATGTTTTTGCAATTGTTCAAATGATTGATGATGAATATATTAAAGTGTTACATGTCTTGTTATAGGCATAAAAGGATAATAGATGGAAATTGTGGTTGATTTTACAATTGTCCCCCCCACTTTCGACTTGTAGTCAGTGGATTTAGCTGCTTTCTATTAGATTTGGTGGCGGATACCAAGCAATCAGGAAATTGTGGATGGTTTTTCATATACTGGACGGGATTGCAAAGTTCACAGGATGCATTCTCGACCGAGCAAAGAAATAGGGAGTGGAGAAGAAGGGACAGTGTGTTAATGGGCAAAGAATATGCTGATTTATTAAATGTATCACGTGGTCAGTTTGGGGACCAATAAGAACAGAACTACCAAAGTCTCAAAAACAATGGGTGTTGTAGTGTTATCATGTTTTATTATCATGTATTATTGGTTGTACATTTACTGCTGAAGTAGTAAAATGGAAAGAAAAGCATAATCTTTCGCCTCCGTGTCTTTAATAGAATTATGACTTTCTGGAACAAATGTGTTGAAAATCTGAATTCTCATACCTTTCAAAACTAGCTATGCCAAGTTATGTTCTGCTATATGTGGTGTGACTAATCCCTGGATGTTATCACTTTTCCCCTAAGGGGAGCTCCTTCCCAGGATGCAACAGATGTGAGGCCGCTAACCGAGTCCCCATGGGTGGTTCTCAGTGGGAGGAACTCCTGGGAAGGGACTCCACTCCACCTGGGCAGGTGGGGACAAACATCCAGGGAGAATGCGGTATGATACCTCTACAGTTCAAATCAACTACCCCATCCTTACCCTACAATCCCATGTACTTATGTCAAATAGCCAATGCAAGAGTAATGGGACGTGGGAGAGCCTATTCTACCCAAACACGACTTGTAGTGTAGGTACTGGGATGAAGGAGAGTCTAAGATACCCAAATGAAGCACACTTAATAGGTACTGGGACAAGGAAGAAGTCCAGAAGCATAAAGAACACTCATGAGAACTTGAATGAACAGTCCAGTGTTTCCCAAAATCTGATTGGCCAAAATCCATACAAAACAAAAGAGGGAAACCAGGAAAGAGAGATGCCCTCCATGGAGGAAGTACGAGACGGGAAGCTGACCTGAGCAGAGAACAGAGAAGGTTGTTGCTGGGGACGTTGCCCTGCAAAGAACCAAACGCGGCAGAGCTGCTGCAGCACAAAGGGAAGCATCAGGGGCCATGAGAGGCTCAAAAGAACACAGAGAAGAGCCCACAACCGACTGAAGAACACAGACAAGACCCTTACAGGTGCCTGGGATGCCGGGGCGGTTGGTGGTTCTTCAGAGGAGAAAAGTATCAGTCATCTTCATAGTCACAGTACCTGGCAGGATAGTGAACAAGGTCTGCAGCATCAAGAGTAGACAATCCCACGGGTCTGGAACCCATACCTTTTATGAAGAGTCATTCTTCTGGACCAATAAGATCTACAGCCTATTTTGTTTAGTTATAAGTGTAAGCGCGAAGGGACTGACAAGGGCAGTCTGCAGTACTTGCACGGAGCGTTGCAGCAGTAACTTTTCTCTTGCTACCACTGGAGGCGTGTGCTTGGAGGCGTGGACCCGAGCCCCCTAGCTACTTTTCCTCAGTCCTCCGTGAAGCGGACCGCAAAGGGACTGACAAGGGCAGTCTGCAGACCGCGGGCCTGCGGTGTCCGTTGTCCGCGTGTCCCCTTTAATTCTGGACTAACTTCTGTTTTGACTCTGTATCCTGTTTCCCACCCACCTGACTGGGCATACCGGAGGGGGTTTCGTGAGGCGGTCTATGGCAGCGTCGGACGAGTCCACAAAGAGGAAACATTGTTCAGGTGAGCAGGAAAAGCGGTCGCTCAGAAGTTCCAAACGGCGTCTGCTGGGCCTCTCCAAGAATAACTTGACCTCGCCGGAAGGTGTGGATTTGCCTGGGACACAGAGACCTCAGCGAAACCCTCGCCAAAAGCATTACTCGAAATTGACCCATGCAGGACTCATGAGACCAAGTGAACTTAACGAAGTAAGTGACTTTTCATTTCCCACAATAGAATCAACGGGTATGAATTGCATGCCGTCTCCTACAGTGGACGCCACGGGGCTTGAGTCCAGCGCTCCCCCTCAACTGCCCCAAGTTTCACACCGCCCTTACTCCTCCCCCTCCTCGCCCTCACTTTTGCCTAAACAAAAGGGTGCTGAACAGGGCCACCCTTTACCTTCAATGTCGGCCCCACTGCTTGGTCAGGTGGAGCAGGTGGCGGATCCTGAACAGGCAAAGACCACCTCACGGGTTTCCGATGGTGCTGGCCGCTTGCTGCCGTTTCGGCCGCCTGGTCAACCATTGGACCCGGATTTGAGCAAAGGCGACTTGGAAGCTCCTCGGGCAAGTCCGGCGGCGGCGCCGCATTTGGGGGAGCAGGTGGTGATTATGATTCATAACACCACGGGAGCGGAGGACTTGAAGATGCCACCGGGAACCGACGATCATCAATCCCCTTCCCACTCGATTGGCTCTGTATTGGAAGAGCAACTGGTAGGCGAGGGGGGAGGTGACTTTAGCGATGCAGCGGGTGCTGGGCCTGTTGTGGAGGAAGCAAAAGGTCCTGATCCACTGAATCCCTCACGGAGTGAAAGTCCGAAGCAGAGTCCCAGCCCCTCTAAAACCTTGCAATCCTCACCTAGCACACCTTCTACAGACCCTCTCGGCACGGATGTTCTGCCAGTAAGTGGCGAACTGAATCAACTCCGCAGTAGCCAAAAGATGATTTCTCACAGGACTGTGCGGGCAAAAGCACGTTATAAAAGAGGGCTGGTGGGTAGTAAAAGGCCGGCAAACTCTCACAGCCTGATATCTATGACAACACTGAAAGAGTTCTTTGGCAAAAAAATACACCTTGAAAGTGAAGGCCGCCAGGACGTATCAGACGCGGAACTGCTGGCCATTGTCGAAGATACCGCCACGCACCTTTCTAATTTGAATTTACCACTCATAACGGCAGAAAAAGGTGTCAACAAGTCATCACATTCGACCCCCCAGGAAGGGACATTGAATCGGCGCTTCAAAGCAACTCAGATGGCACTCGACGCTCCGAAGGGGAGGAGCGCAGCAGTGCCAAACGACCTCGTTGGAAAAAGTGGTTTGCAGAACACGAGGCCTATTTCAGTTCAGCGCGGCCTCAGTGTAGCTCTCCCTGTGGAGGATGCCCAGGGGAGAGCCCTATCTGTTTCTGGAAAAAACGGTTCACAGAACATAAGGCCTATCTCTGCAGCTCACCCGGTCCCGGAGGTGGCCCCCCTTGGGCTAGGGGCCCGGGCGCTGGTCCCACCTTGCACGGGCGTGTGGGCGGGGGGTCCCCAGCCGTTGGGGGACCCCGGGAGTGTGGCCTTACCGCCACCAGTGTCAGTGAATGGCTCCCCACCACCCCACAAAGAGGTCTCACCTCCCCTTCCTCGGCCTTTCAATCCCATTTTGGAACTACCAACGGGGGGGGGGACCTATATGACAAAAGTACTGGATGCACTCAAAACATCGGTTCTCCTTCGCCCCCAAGACATCTAAGTGAAATTACATCGAGGACAGTGAATGAAACCCCTTCAAAAAAATTGGACCCCATGACCATTCTGTCCACAGTCACCATTGCTCTGGCCCCTTTTGGGAAGTTAAATGAAGCAATTAATGACACTTTGAAAGACCAAACTACTCTGATCGCATATATGCATACCAAACTGAATTACCTAGAGGGGTTCATGTCTGCTTACCAACATCACAGGCGCGATGAAAATGGGCTAACTGGCAATGAGAGATCTGTCAACTCCTTAGAAGCAGTAGCCGTTCCTCAAATGCGTTCGTCAACTAGTCCTTTATTCTCGCAAGGTACGCAAACGATCGAACGGTACCAACTGAAGGAAGCCAACACGACGGACCGAGGCAAACAGACCTCCACGGAAGATGAGCAAACTGGACGGCCATTGGGAAGGTCTCCTCTACTCGCAGATGGAGTTGCACGCAAAGGAGGGACAACCCCTGCAAGGCAGGATGAGCAAACCACATAAGAAAAACGGGTCGGTGGCGTTTGTCTTTCCAGAGAATGCCTCTATTCAACCAGTTCCAAAAGTAATTGACTTTTCAAAAGTCAAGATTCCATCTACCTTCCAAATATTTCAACATAAAGGATCCAGTGAACCGGTCCGCAGACGAAAGAAGATCATGAAAAATAATTCTTGTGCGCCCCATGGGGACGCGCAGATCGTTCGGACAAACAAGTCCAATAAAAGAGCCTTATGTAATTCTGAAAAAGATACCCCTCCAACTCAAAATAGACAACTGTTTAAACTAAAGCCATTGGAAAAGACATTGCCTGTTTCCTTGAGTCCCGATAGGTCCCGAGAGGTTTCCTGCAGCTCAATTGACTTAATGAATATGAGCATTTACATGGTCGAAGAATCAGAATCGGAAATCCCTTTGGTTACCCAGAAAAAAAGAAAAAAAACAGAAAGTCGGGAAAATAGAGCAGTGGAAGAACCTAAATCAAAGGCACTGCTCCTAGACTCTCCTTCGCCCACGCCAGTGCCCTCGGGCAAGAGGAAGGTGCACCAAAGAGGAGAAAGCTTGAACGAGGGATCGCGGCTTGGAAAAGGGCATCACGAGAGGCATCACGGTGGTGGCAACCATCATTATTATTTACAGCAAGTTACCCGACCTACCGCTTTAAAAACAGCTCGGGAACGGCAAGACAGAACAAAGGACAGGAGTCCCTCTACAGACAACACCAGAACCCGTTTTAGATCTAGGATTGACGATCTAAGGGGGGCCAAAGCTACTCAGGTAGAAAGAGAAAATACCCCAAATCATTCCCTTTCGTTTAGTCAAACGGAAACCTTGTCAAGAACATTCAAACTCCAAAGGTCATATGAAAAACACAACAATTGGACACTGAATCATAGGGCCTTAAACAAACTGTTTCAGGAGATTTGTCTGTCCCAAATTGACATCACGAAAGATATTAATATCCTTGAACCCAATCCTAATGGAAGAAAAGACAGTTTGTTCCTTCATAGAGGATCTAACCAGATTCAACAGCAAATATGGAGAGTAAGAGGCAAACTGTACAACTTAGGCTTTGACCTGACCAAAGTAGCAGAGGAAAAAACATCGCCCAAACCCCCACAAGAAAGGACCGCTCATCGCCCAAACACCTTCTTGTTTTTGAAGCTCAGGATAATGACGACCTAAGTACCCACCAGACGAGAAGACCTAAGGTCAATGTCCATCCGACAAATATTGAAAACCGGGACTTTGGAATAACACACAAAACCAGTATTCGACAAGATGCACATAGGAAAGAGAGCCCGGAGAGGCGTCATTCACCTAAGTCCCATCCAAGGGACTTATTCTCTCGCAGACTTTCCAACGGGTGGAGCATTTGGACGACGTGAAGAAGCAAGACAGGAGGTTCGTAAGAAAAATATCCCCTTGCGATGAGCAAAAAAGACCCAGCAGGGACTCCTCGAAGCTACATCTGAGAAGAAAATAGCCACCAGAAGGACCTCTTTGAGAAACTCTGTTTAAGGAGACGGCTTCATCGGAGAGCCTAGAGGTGATCTTGAAGCTGGGCTCATGGAATACCAGGTGCTTCTCACATTTGACCATCACGACCGATGTAAACTTTGGAAATTTTGACGCACTGTGTTTGCAAGAAACCTGGTTGATCGAAAAACCTACGTTGGATGGTTTCCAATTGGCGCACTCACCAGCCTACAAAGGAGAGAAGGGTAGACCTAGATCCGGCCTTATTACAGCCATTAGATCGGGCAGTGGTTTGGCAATGTTAAAGGTGCTTATGGCATCTGAATTTATCCTGGCCACTACGCTGGAGTGGGAAAGGCCGGCAAGCCCCCTGGAAACTAACCAACGCGCAGAGATCTTGTTGATCAATGCTTATTGGAACCCGAAGCGAGTGACCAACGATTATTTCATCGCTCAAATGGAGAATCTAATAGATGGATTTTTGATATCGTCCAAGTCCAGCCATGTTATAATCGCCGGAGACCTGAATCTTGATTTAACCCAGCGTTCCAACTCTCCCCAAGGTCGAAATAGCCTATGGACGACTTTATTGAATTCTAGAGAGATGCATAATCTCAAGCAGCAGAACGTTGCGGCGAATGAAATCATTCCCACTTGGGAGAGAAAGGACCAAGTGGCGACGATTGACAATATTCAGGTTTCCCGCAGCTTACTGCCCTCACTGGAATCCTTTACAGTCATCAGGACACAGCACAGTGATCACAACATGCTAATTTTCACGTGGCACTCACGAAGAAGAGAGGCGGCTTTCGGTAACCCGAACCTAGTCCTCAATCAGAGTGGCACTAGGTTAAGATTGTCAGAAGCTGCAATTATTAAACTCACCCAGCAATACAAGGAATGTAGACCTGGCGATCTTTCAAACCCAGAAAATCCGGTCGATTACACACCTCTCCTAACAGTCTTTAAATGGAAAAAAGGAAAGGGTTTAACAGGAAACAATGCACCACAACATGCATTTAATGTCCAGCTTGTCGACCGGAGAAAATGGGTTAGAAAATTAAAACGGGAGGCAGCAAACTCAATCTCCATTAAAAAAAAGGAAGAAGCTGCCACTGAAGTAAGATCTTATAAATCCTGATTGAAGTCATCTAAAGCCCAGCGGTTGCAAGAAGATGCAGAAAATATGCTTCATGCTATCTGTGGACATAAGGCACGTGAGTTTTGGTCACTAATAAAGGGCAACTCCAAAGCAGTCAATAAGACACTGCAAAACTCAATCGGAGAACAAAGATGGATATCTCATTTTGAAGACCTCTACGGAGTCCCAGACTTCGGGAATGACAACCTTTCAACAAGTCCAAAGGAAGAGTGGGCAATCCTGCTGGACTTGGACATGATCAAATGGAAAATAAATCATCTTAACGGGTCTAGGGCGGCAGGCCTGGATGGTATAACAAACTTTGACATAAAATTGTGTCCAGTTCTCGACTATCCCAACGTCCTGGAAGAAAGCGATCATGGTGCCCATTTTCATAAAGGGATCTAAAGACACCCTGTCACACTATCGCCCGATCGCTTTACTTGATTCTATAGGAAAAACTTTTGGTGCACTAATCCTGGACAATTTTCGAACATGGATCTCCACGACTGGATTGTCGGATCCCTTGCAGGCCGGTTTTGTGAAAAACGTCGGGACAACGGTAAACATCTTGGCGGTGAGCACATTAAAAGCTAAAGTGTTCGAGGGCAGGCCAAAAATCTATATGGCATTTATTGATTTGGTCCAGGTCTTTGACCGAGTAGACAGGCAACTGTTATGGTCAAAACTACAGTGACATGCTTGTCCCACAGGGATGCTGAACCCTATAAAGGCCCTCTACACCGAAACAACAATGTGCGTCCGGTTGAATAACCAAGGCTTATTATCGGCTTGGATGTATTTCGGGAAAAGGGGTGAAGCAGAGGTGCCCCTTAGCTCCCGCTCTTTACAATGCATACATGGCGGACTACAAAGACTGCGAGGACAGAGTCCGTTTTTCCACCCAACATTGGGAAACAGCAACATTTTGAGATTGTTATAGGCGGACGATATAATCCTCATGGATCTAACTCCAATTGGTCTCCAGAGGCAGATCAATAATCTAGACGCCTATCTCAAAGAGAACCATCTTCGGATGAACCTGGATAAAACTAACATCATGACCCTTGGTGGAAACAAAAGGAAGCCAGAGAAATTCTCATGGTTGGTGGATAACACGCAAATCAAACTAGTGAATAACTTCAAATACAAATACTTAGCGTCATCATAAACAAAAGCAGAAAGGAAACACTGATGCAGGAGAGCATCATGCCAAAACCCAGACTGCTCATCTCACAATCTCGGGCGATGGCAAACAAGTACGGACACTTCACAATGGCGCCAGTATTGATCTTTTATAAAACGAAAGTTATCCCAAGTCTGACGTATGGGGCAGAAGCCCTTCCTAATCTTCCAGCCACTTTTTGGCTAAAATTGGAAGGATTCTACTGGAGAAAGGTTCTCAATCGTCCCGATTCACTTCCAACTGCCCTAATAAGAAAGACCTTACTTCCATCACCCCCATTGATCCTGAAAGAAATACAGCTGGAAATACAATCAGGATCCAGTAAAATGCTGTCGGAATGGGCAGCTAAGATCCATTCTTTGCTATACTGGGCCGGTAGTTCCCAAGAGGAGCTAATCCACATTCCAGTAAAGGTCAAGCAACGCATCATGGAGAGAGACTGGATAGATACTTTGGAAAAATCTTCAGCCTCCAAACTGACGCAAGATCTACCTCCGCAGATGTCAAAAGTGAATGAATTAAAACCGTACTTGACAAAATGCCCGGACAAAAAGCTCCAGGAGAATTTTTTAAGAATCTGCCTCAATATTCTTCACACAAGGGAAGTCCTGGCAAGAAGAAACCAGGCTGAGGGGAAAGCTTGTAGATTTTGCTAGCTGCTGGAGATGACGTAAACCTTAAGACATCTTTTGTTAAACTGCTTGGGGGTAACGAGCCCCCGTTTACTACACCTAGGGCACTTGTTAAAAATCTGCACTCGTATTATGAGGAGGAATGGTGGTACCGGCTCATTAGTGGGGAAAAGACCACATGGGTTATCGCGGTGGTGGCCTTCTTTCGAAGTATCGGTCTACTCACTTGAAGGGCAGGATCGAATGTAAATTTCGAATGTAAATTCCGTAACTCTATAACTTCCTTTTTCTCCTTCAGGCTGGCCACTCTCCATCCTCTCCATTTCCACTTTCCACTTTGCACCTTCCACTTCCCGCGTTAGGCCCATATCGGCATTGGAATTGGAATAGGATGGAAAGTTCAATGGATCTACAATAGTTAATGTGGGAATCTTGTCTTGTAAAAATTGTTTTATACAATTAAATAAAAAAATACAAAAATAAAAAATAAGTGTAAGTGACATTCTGACATGACCCTTAGTATTTTAGTTGAGGCAGGGAAACCTCCTCTTAGAGATAGGGATAGATAGGTTATCTCTTTATTTTCTTAGTGAAATAAAAGTCTTTAGCAACCACAATGTCACCTCAATGTCAGTCTCCTCCTTCTACACCCTTACAGTGGCTTCAGGTTAGGCTGTCCATTGGGGTCTCTAACTGCTCGTATCGCTACATTGCTGAAATTCTACTTTGCAACAAACAATATGCATACCAACTAAGTCAGCCAGAATAGCAACTGAAGCCATATCCCAACAGATATCAAACATTGTACATTATACCTATACAATCAGCTTGCATAGCACACCACAGACGATTGTTCCTAGCCCCATTGGCACACAAGGCCCCCCTTCAGACATAAATGACACTTTGATTTCGACAGAGAAAACAATGAAAGTGACCCATATCAGAGCATCATAGCTCACGGTATGTCTGGTCTGCATGCATATAGACAAGAGCAAATCTCTCTTGCATTTACCCCTCTCACTCCACTATTCTCACCCACTCCCTTCTCTTTCAAATCTACCAGAGCTCCCAGAGACCATACATAGGTACCGGACCACAGTATAAACAAAACATAATAACAAACATAGATCGTATTCCTACAGTATGTGTGGCTTCGTATTCTAGCATGAATAAGGAGATAGCAGTTGTGTGACAACATGGGCGGGCGCTGAAATGGCCAAGTGCAAAACAGAGTCAGCCTTCTAGCTGCTACCAGTGGACCCTGTGATGAATCCTGTGAAGTCATCACTAAAACTCCAGTATTGGCCTCCTCTCATGTGGCCAGGGGAAGGCAGACGCTACCTGATCCTGATGCTGGGGGCTGTAGGATCATGTGAGAGGGGACCCATATCGAGGGAAAGTGGTAAATACACTAAATCATGATTCTTCCATTTCCCCAGAATTAGTGATGGCATATTGTACAGTGGAACCAAGTACGGTAAATGATGTTTACATACCATCACCTAGTTCTGATCACATTAATTTCAACAATCAGTTGAAACAAAGCAGTCTTGGAAACTATAAAACTATTAGGGTCTTCAAAACGCAGAATGCCTATGGTACTGGGACGAGGAAGAGGAACACAGAGTTGATAATGATCAAAAGTGCTGCTAAGAAGAACACACAGTATAGTTGTTGTTATTTCCATCAACGAAACAGGACATTTAAAGCTGGAAATGACCCGCAGGTGAGAGAAGTAGGAGTTGAAGGAGAACTCATGTGGCGCTGCAGAGTATGCGGAGCAGGAAGCAGAATCGTGGAAGAAGGTAGAGGTGCAGAAGGAAGCCCAGCAGATGGGAGGAGGTACTCCCAAGTGGCCGGGGGGCGCTCCGAAGAGTAAGGGCTCCAGGGACATGGCACACAGACAGAGACAGCTGCAGAAGAGCTGTCAACGACACTGTCATCTTGAAGAGCAGCAACCTTATCAGCAGAGAGGTAGAAGGCCGACAGGGGAGCTGGAGGAGGGCTTGAGAGTGTTCCAAAGTCCCGACTGCAGTAATACCACACCACAGCAGCACAACACGATATGGAGACACCAGCAAAAGCCAGTGACTTGGCCTATCAGCAAAGGTAACCCCGGGGTGCGCCGAAAGTGTCAATTGAAATGAAAAACAGATTTTGAATACCAAACAAGTATAGCAGAAGGGCAAAAAGGGCGCAATTCTCCTCTCATGAGAGATCAGTTTGGAGAAACCTGTAACCTGCATTGCCATCAGTCAAGAGTCTATAAAGACAGATAAAAATTGCCAGTAGCAGAAGAAACCATTTTTAATCCTGGCAGGCGAGTAAACCAGGAAAGGAACAGTTGTTTTACAGTTGCTTTAAAGTAAAAAACTTGGTTGTGCTAAAGAGTGTTGTGGAAAGAAAATATTTACTTTTAATTCAACATCCTGAAAAACTATTACATAGCAAAAGACAGTTGCTATTTTGTCCTGACAAAAGTATTCCACGGAAAGAATGATCGTTATATTCCTCTAAACCCCTTTATATCTTGGGGAAGTATATGTTGTGGAAGAAACAGTTGCTGTGATTCTTAAGCAAGTATTTTGTTAAAGAGACATTTTCTTTATTCATTTGAAAGACGTGTTGGATGGAAAGACATTTTTCATTGAATTGAAAATAACATTGTTGAAACTAAACTCTTTCAAAAGCAGGGGAGTTGCTAGGCCTGGAAAAGACCCGGGGCTACGCTGATGTCGGAACTGTTGGGACTGGGGGCTAGCTAGTCTTTTGGCTGTAGCTCCTGAGATTCTATACGGGGCTACAACTAAAAGATCAGGGGCACCGCGAAGCACCGCAAAGGACTGTTTGCTGTGCTGTGGTCCGTTTGCTTCTGGTGTTCGTTTCGCCAGACCCTTCATTTTTCATCTACTTGGACTTTTGTGGAGTGCCTCACTCGTTGGATGCGGGATGCCGCTCGAGCTGGAGGAAGTACTTTTCTGTAACACCAAGTTTGCCTGACTCTTTCAGGTGCTCCGCCTTTGGATCTGCCCACGTGATTAGTGACACCTCCCACGCCTCTTCTTAAACACTGGGCTCCAGCGCACCCGCGCTGCGCACCGCGAAGCACCGCAAAGGACTGTTTGCTGTGCTGTGGTCCGTTTGCTTCTGGTGTTCGTTTCGCCAGACCCTTCATTTTTCATCTACTTGGACTTTTGTGGAGTGCCTCACTCGTTGGATGCGGGATGCCGCTCGAGCTGGAGGAAGTACTTTTCTGTAACACCAAGTTTGCCTGACTCTTTCAGGTGACTAAAGGACCAAATGTTATGAACTTCATTGACTTTTGGCTGCTCGTGTCTTTATACCTTGCTTTATAGATTTAGCTCTATTAGAAGTCTGTTTATGTGAGATATAGAATTATCTCTATTTCACTTATTCATTGATTACTATTCCTCTTATAGGTGCTCCGCCTTTGGATCTGCCCACGTGATTAGTGACGCCTCCCACGCCTCTTCTTAAACACTGGGCTCCAGCGCACCCGCGCTGCGCACCGCGAAGCACCGCAAAGGACTGTTTGCTGTTCGCGGTGCGCGGCACGTGGCGGCGGGTCCCACTGTAACAGGGCGCGTACTGTGATTTCCCTGCTTGATATATTCCAACCTTGGCCATACAATTTTGTTTATCAGGTACAATTTTAATATAAGTTTGAGGGCATTTTCGTAGGTGTTGGGAGGATTTAGTAATCTAAGGTACGTGTTTGTTTTTTTTTTTTTTTTTTTTTTTTTTTTTTTTTTTTGGATACCTCGTCACTTACTTTAAGAAACGGGAAAAGAATAAAAGATTCTATCAAAAAACGTTTAGCTAACACTCCTTCAAAACCTAAAATGGAGTTATCTCATTCCTTAGAAGAAGCGATGCCTCACGCTATTCCTAAGCAACCTCAAGCAATCCCGGTGTCAACTGCAAACATGCTACTGGCGCCCTACCATCTTTCTGATACCTACTCAGAACCCTGTTCTTCAGTGTTAACTTCCAAAATAACAACTGAAAGCTTATTTTCACTGAAAACAGCTAATGAGCAAGATCATAATTCAGATATCCTCCCTACAATGCCAGATAAAATTTCCTTTCCAATTTCCGACACCTCGTTGCTTGCACCCGGGATTATAGCTGCATTGGAAAGACGTATCAGTCTCTCTTTGGGTCCTTCTACTCCAGCAGCGGAATCCCGTGGCTTGCGTGAACAAGTTCACTTTCATGCTACTCCATCCACTCTTTCTCTTATATGTAATCCCCCAATTACTTTGTCTAAATCCAATTTGAGCTTGTTTGCGCCTGGTAATTCAGGCAGCTCGCCAACTTCAGATTCTACTTCTCCCAAGAAACTCCATCTGGATGATCCCTTAAATCTTGAATCTTCAAATAAACTATTTCCTCAAACGTCTCCTTCCCAATCTTTTATAACCCATCAACAATTGTCTCCCATTCCCCAAGCAGAAAATTCTTCACAAGTACTTGAACAAGAACTCCATTCTTTTCCTGTTCCTACGCGCATATTAAACCTATTAGATAAAGGCCATGAGCTTACTCATTTGCATCTAAAAGACATTAAAGATTCAATCACAAATAACTCTATACAACTCGCTAAAATTGAAGGTTTTATGCTTGCTCAGGAAGCATGTCGTTCCTCTCATAGCGCTTGCGCAGAACGCAATGCTCAGCTCATAATGGAGAACTTACATTCCTCTATGCCAACTATAACTCATGCCTCTCAAAGCACTCAAACTCTAGATGCAACTTTTCTGCTAAGGGGGAGCCCTACATCTTTTGCAAATGCTGTTACCCCTCCAAGCACTTCAATATTGCTGATGGAACTATGCCACAAATAGATCCACTAAATGTGCTTCACTTGCAGCACGAAAGAATTCTTCAAATTGAACAGTTGCTCTTTAACTCTCAGTTGTTCTCCGCTGACTTGTTTCAAACCGATACTCTTAAACCGAGCAATACTATACCAGAAACTCTTTTGCATAGTCCTTCAGCTCTTACTAATATAATAGAAGAAGAAGAAGACAGGGAAAGCTCTGAAGTTAATGAATCTTCATCCAATTTTTATCACTCCTCTCGTAGAATGAAAAGATCATATTTAAGGGCACTAAAACGGAGAAATAAATCCAAGTTAAATAAAGCGTCTACGATAAATCCATGTAAGTCCATGATTCCCCCACAAACCTTAGACGATATTTCAATCATTTCTCAAGTGCAAATCAATGCTTCCTCATTAGATAATGAAGACCTTCAGTTCAATGCCAGTCAATTGAACAAAGAAAGTCTATGTGCTCTTCAACTACCCTCGACTCAAAATTCACAAAAAGGAGAAAAAAAAAAGGTGCCTGTTCTCCTTCTCGTACATCGATGGCTGAGCCCACTACCTGTTCTAAGACTGGATTACTAATAGTGCCAAGTACGGACGGTCGCGCGACTGGGACCTCAATGGTGCAAGCTAACATGAATTCTTTTTTTCCCTCAGTGAAGAATAAAACAACAACAAACTGCACCAATGTAATCAACCCCTTACAAACAGGTAATTCTTTTCCCACTTCACAGTCTTTGACTGCGCAAGCACAGATTCACCATACGTCACCTGTTTCCAATGCACAGATTAAAAACAATCCAACATTGCAAAATTCTGTGTATTCTGTTCCGGCTTTGACTAAAGCGGTACATATACAGAGTCCTGCTAAGGTGACGTTGAAGCCACTTTCAGCCTCCTCTCTAGAATCCTTTGCACCCCCTGTTATACCAGTAGTGACGCTTGGCCACTTTCAAATTATACATGGATCTCCATGCTTGGAATCTCAGGTGCCATTAGCACTTTCTTCTTCCACTTCATCAACAGATGATAAGGAATTTTTTTCCTTTAATGATATTCCTGAGGATATGCAAACCCTAATCGGATGGTCCAGTAACCCCCAGATAAATGGCTTAGTGCCTATTAATCGTTCATTTCTAATGAACTCGCTTTATAAAATTCCAGCACTGCATAACTTAATCTCTCTTGATGTTGTTTGGATAAAGCTTCCCCTAATTAATAACAACAGGATGTTATGTAAGGTTATGTCACCTATAATTGCAAAAGTAATTTGGGAACATAATCTCGATCTAAGCTTTATGGGGTTTACACTGCATGCTTTCTCTTCTCTTGAGAGAGCGATGCAGTTTCTGGAATTCGAACCCCCTTTGCCACCTAAAATTAAATCTGTAGGTGATAATGCTCTAGCCCCTCTCTTGGAAAATGAAAAAATTCTGGCAAACATAGCCCTTTTGACTTCTGCGCTAAATGGTTTGTTGGGTATTTTGCCCTTAATGCCAGCAGTTGATTCAAGGGGGACTCCCAATTCTAACTCTACTTCCACTACGAAATCATAATGTAACTATATCCTTATCCAATCTTGGAATTGTTGTGGTTTTAACAACTTGTTAACATGGTATGGCAATAAGTGTTATGAAGATCTGCCTTCTATTTTTTTTTTACAGGAAACAATGAATTGCTATGATTTTCAATTTGATGGATTTACTGCTATACACAATGTTGCTATTCATCCTTAGCTGGTCGTCCAAGTGGAGGCTTACTCTCTTAATTAACAACAAATTATTATTTACCATAGCTCAAACATTTACCAACCGATTATGTCTGGCAACAATATTGACATTGATCTCTTTGAAAAGAAAGAATTCTGTTAGTTTCTTTATATTGGAATCCAAACTCCCTTTCTTTGGATTCTGCTTTACACATCCTAAATGACATGTTGCTAAATATTGTTTGCACGCTGCCTGACATTATGGTCATCATTTGTGGTGACTTTAATGCTTATCTATATGATCCTACAATCTGCTTTACGCAGAACCAATCCTCCACTCATTTTAAAATCGCATGTGCAAATGGTAAAAAATGGGCACAATTTTTCACACATTGGGATCTTGTTGTAATACAACCACAATGTCTAACTTCTTGTTCTACATGGAAGAGGGGAAATTTACAATCTTCTATTGACTATATTGTGGTGTCAACACAACTATCAGGATTGCTGGATCCAATCAGAACTCACTTCCCAGTTTATGGAGATCATGCCATATTGTCTACCACTTTATTCATGAAAGCTGCATCTTGTGACAGACTGAAAACACTAGCCCTAGTACACAGCAATCGACAATTATTGTCTATTAGATGGAACATTACAACCTGCCGCCAACTAACTTTCCTTGTAAATCGTGATTGGTGGCCTATTTCCCTACATGATGACAACAATTCACAGATTATTTTAGCATGGAATTTGCATATGATACAACGTCACTTAGTTGATATTGCAAATGCTTCTATCAATCAAAACATTACATCATGTAGGGAAAACCTTCTTTCATCTAAAATATGTAAATTAAAACATGAAAGAAATACTGCTTTAAGAATTTTGAAAAATCAACTCACCTACATGAAGAGCAGTAATTATCTAAATGCTAAAAAAGCCATAGTAAGGCTTCATAAAAACAAAATAAAAGCTGTACGCTTTTCATTCCATCTAACTAAGAATCAAAATCTTGTAAGAATGATTTGTAATAAGAATACCCGTGACATATGGAAATTACTTAGGGGAACTAATAACAACACCCAACCCTCGTTCGAATCTGCCTTGGATGGCAATTCTTGGGTTGCTTTCTTCCAACGCAAATATCTCTTACCAAAATGCTTCAAGGAAGTTGACATAAAGGCTTTAATTTCACACATTCCTTCGCTCTGTCCTTGGGATACAGAAGACGTCCTCTATGCCATATCTAAACTAAAACCCTCAAAATGTGCGGGCCCAGATGATTTGCCACCATGTGTCATTAAGGATGATCCCCTTTTTTGGGCTACCGCACTATTGAAGATTTTTCAATCTATCTTTGTCTCAAAAAAGCTTCCAATATCTTGGACATCTTCTATTATCATTCCACTACAAAAGAAAGGGCCGCTAAATAACCCATTAAATTTTAGGCCCATTGCACTCATTGATGTTGCTGCCAAGGTTTTTGCACTGCTTCTTCTGCAAGACATAGAAAAACATATCGTGCAAAAACGTATATTAAATAAAGCCCAGACGGGCTTTAGAAGAAATATGGGAACTCAATTAAACGCAACTATTTTGGCACATCTAATAGCGGGGACGCATAGTGTTTCTAGTGGACCCGTTTTTATTGCGTCACTAGACCTTTCCTCCGCATTTGATTGCGTTATTCGCAGTAAACTATGGGAAAAAATGCTTAAACTGAAGTTTCCAACATCTTTGGTCGCACTTATAGCATTGTTACATTACCAAACTTCATTTAAGGTACGCATTTCTTCTACTGGGCTAGTGACTGCGGATATACCCACGTCGATAGGTGTGAAACAAGGGTGTAACCTTGCGGCAACATTATTTAACCTCTATCTATCTGATATAGAGGAACTCTGGGATTTGTCACAAACTAACGTGGTTCGGCTTGGCAACCTTAAAATCTCGTGGTTAGCATACGCTGATGATGTGCTACTCTTTGATAGTACTCAAGTTGGTCTCCAGAAAAAACTTGAAATCTTTAATTATTTTTGTATATCAAATAATCTTACGATAAATTTTGCAAAATCCAACATTTTAATTCTTACTTCTAAGAAAAAGTTGCGAAAATATGTTTGGCATGTCAATCAGAATCGCCTTCAAATTGTGACTCAGACTACATATTTAGGTTATTTACTTGCTAACAACTCTTCTGCCCTTTTTTGGCAAAAAACATTGTGTAGAAAAATTATCCCTTTGCAAAATCAAATGAAATTCATTTTTCAAAAATATTGTATGTTTTCTCTGGTACCCTTATTTGAGTTCTATCTAAAGAAAGTTGAACCAATCATCTTATATGGTCTCGATTTATGTCTGATTGACCTATCGTCCTTCTTGGACAAACTCCAAGCTAAACTATGGAAGACAACTTTAGGATTGCCAATGTATCTTCCTAATGCCATTTTGCGCCATGAATTAGGGCTTAGTTCATTGGCAGCGCGTTATAACTGGCGTATCCTGAAAACTTTCGCAAAAATGAATTTCCCATTAGAGAATTCTCTTTATGAAGATCTCTTCTTGATGCTCCAGACTTCACATCCGAGGTCAATAGGGAACTTTCAGAAGCGAATCTATTCTATACTTGGTGGTATAAATATAACTGCTAATGAATTAGAAGATAAAATAATTACTGCACACAAACGCTTATTTTGGAACGATTGGGCAACTACGTGCGATCAAATTGCCAATTACTCATCATTTTCAGAATATGCGTCTTTTAGACACAAGCAAGTTCCGCGCCTTTCTTATTTGGTGCTTTGTCCCAGTGCTGAAACTCGCACACAGTATATGCGTTTTCTTTTAGACCTATTACACACTAAGGTACGAACAAAACACTGGGTGAAAACTTCTAATGTTATGGAAGACATTTCATGTAGATTTTGTAAGAATGTTAATATTCCAGAAACTTTAAAACATCTTTTTCTTTACTGTCCGTGCTTTGAGACTGACAGAATATCTATTCTTACTGCCCTTTCCCTTACAAATTCTGAAATTGGGAGAGAATTAATTTGGTCTCGTTGCATATGGGGATCTTGCAACTCTATTATTCTTGCGACTGTTCGCTTGGTAAAAATTATTGAAGCTGCTTTAAATGTGTCAATTGTAATGTAAAGTTTATGCTGCAATAGATGTATTTTCTCATTTACTGTTTTTACATGTGACAAGATATTTACCTCGCTAAGAGGCTCTTCTGTTTTAGCATTTGAATTATGGAATCTTTCGAAATTTTTCTTTTTAGATATAATGTTTGAAAGTAAACTTTTTATTATGAGCTGCATTGATATTTTGTAAAGATGCGTTTGCATCAAAAACAAAATTTAAAAAAAAAAAAAAAAAAAAAAAAGATCAGGGACTATAGCCCCCTTAGCCCCCCCCCTAGCAAGGCCCCTGTTCAAAAGTCTTCCTGAACTGATTCAGGGCAAGGAAATCGAACCCTGGCTGCAAGGATTGATTTGTGGGAATTATAAGTTTGCAATTTTGCAATTGTTGGTTGAGCTGAAAGCAGACACATTTGTCTTATGTATTTTGGTTGTGCATGTTAGTGTGAGGGTCAGATACATTTGGACACAAGGTCATTTTTTCTTTAGTTTTAGTTTGCTAGGTAGGAACATTCTCGTTAGGATAGGGACATATAACCATTTATCTCACCCCTATTTAATTTCAATAAGTATGGCAAACCTTGAGAAAATGTCAACTGTGTGTCTGTCTCTCATTTCCGACCCCTCACAACCCCAACAACTTTCATTTGTTAAGCATACATTTTGAAGACCATTGTGATGTAGACAAGGCGTTACCAATGGGTGCACACTTTTTGAATGTTTTTGCACGTTTCTGCAATGAGCATTTACAAAATGGGCGGCTTCATGGCAGATGATCTGTTTCATGAGCGATTTGAAAATGGCTGGAATTGCAGTAAGAAGGGAATGTGCTAGGTTACTGATGCCTTTTCAAGGTCTGATGATGGATCTGAGCGTGCACCTGGCCCCTGAGAAAACAGAAGGGCCATCAATGCAGCTGGATTCCTTGGCCATTGGAATAATGTCTGGCACAAGAGAAGTTAATGTGGCTCAAGAAAACGGTGGAAGAGATTGCTAGCTGAACAAAGTGCAAAAGGTACAGCAGCTGCTGGGTCATTTTAACATTGCGGGTAGAGTGGTAGCACTGGGGAGACTTTTGTGTGGGTGGTTGGCCTTGGCAATCCCAGGCGGTAAGAGGCTGCACCACAGGATCAGAGTAACAGCACGTATTAAGGATGACTTTGTGGCACAAAAGAGAAATGCATGTTATAAAGAAGTGAAACATGAAACTGACTTAGTGCAAAGTACTGCAGTCTTAAAAGGCAAATAAGTATATTGAAGCTGCTCTATTAGTTTAGAATAGGAACATACATCTCTGCGCTCGTCTGGTTATGTATAAGAATCCATTTTGAAATGATTAATGCTTGCTTACAAGATGTGTATATTTCCTTTACATTACTACTGAGCCGGTTTTGCTAAACTGTGTTCACTTATAATTGTATCACCAAATACTGGCTGATATTGCTTTTTGCAGACACTAGAGAGACATCCATCCCCACCATAATGTGTTTCAAACTGCGTGATGACATCTGGGCTGATCAGCACAGGTCCAGTGAAAGTAAATTAATGTGTTTGAAGTTCTTAACCTAAGCTGGACTTCACTCTTTAAGTGAAGACATGAGTTTGTAAATCCATGTCTCCCTCATAGGGTTCAGTGTATTTAGAAGTGCATAAGTACTGAAGAATTGAGGGGGGCAGGCAAGTAGGATTTGTGTTAGGAAAACGGACCTGTCAATGTACGTGTATCGTTTCACTTTGCTTTGCTGCTATTAAAGATTTACCAAGCCTACCACTTTTATTATTGTGTATTAAGTGTCTGGATTTTCCTGCTATAACCTCAACGACCTCAAGGTGCTTTGGTCAGTTGAATTTTGTATTGATGAGGCATGGTCTTGAGGCACTAGGCTTTACTAAGAGAGAGCATTGTGAATGGAACAGTTTCCAGAGGAAAAGCGAGTGGAGCGACATTGCATCGCCTTCTTGGAATACTTCCTGGTGCTGTTGGTGGTGAGCCTGTATGGTGAGGAATAGGAGAACAGGAACGAACCCTGTGTGGTGGACAAAGAGAGTATGATTAGTATTCTCAGTAAGCAATTCAACAAGGAAATATGGGTGCTGAAGTTGTTTAGGGGGAGGTGCTGTTGTGTATAAAATGGAATATTGTATTTCTGGTAAAGCATATTCCAGATGTGAGTAACTGCCTTGCTGATGTGATGCAATGTTCTGTTTACAGTGGAGAATACTAGGGCCTCATCAGACATTGGGCGGCATCCCAGCGGTAAATGCACCGGCATACCACCCAACACAAATTGTGTTACTGCAACACGGTGGATCCCAAGTTGCGCTGGGGGAGGGCGGTGAGTCCCCATTCCCATTGGGTCCAATGCAGCATTGTGGTCACTATTACTGCTGGAACTAATAGTGCCGCAAATGGGTGGAAAGTGGCCAGATTTACCTCCAGCTTAAAGCTGGAGGTAAATCTGCAATTTTTCGCCCAAACTCAGGATTGGGTGGACCGGTAATGCAGCAGTAACAGTGTTACCACTGCATTTTTACTGCTACGACCAACCCGTGATGGCTTCCTCCGGTAGCAGATTTGATGCCCATGCTGGTACCAGTTTGGTCGTGGGTGTACAGGGATATGGGAATTGGTTGAAGTTTCATTGCCGGTATTCACGCAGAGGGCATACCGAGCAGCATGGACGGAATTGCACGAAAGTGGCACAAGGGCAAAGGTGGCGTTGAGAAGGGAAATATGGGAGTTCTGAAAGGTGGATACATTGGGCCTGATCATGAGTTGGGCGGTATCCCATTTGGGATTCCGCCCAACTATATTAGCGTTAGCACCAGCCCGTCCGGCGGTATTACTGCCGGATCATGGGTTGTGCGCTAACTTTTAATTCCCCATTGGGTCCGTTTGAATTTTCGGTGCAATTATCATGGGGTAATACCGCCAGCGGTAATTGCGCAGAAAATTGGCATTTTCTCTGCATGTTTACCCCCTGCTCGGAGGTCGGGGTAAACACTTCAGACTCGTGATAGGGCCAACCCTTAAATGCGGCGGTAATACCTTTACAGCTGCATTTAAGGGCTACCGCCCTACTCGTGATGAGGCCCAGTGGGATATGTTTTGGCACTCATAAAAAAGGAGCTATAGCCAGTTACATAGTGGCAAACATGCCGGGTCTCGCCTTCTATGGAAAGTGTTGATGGGGTTATACGCCTTTGGCACGTGAGATGTGGAGAAGGAAGGTGGAAGGAGGGCCAAGATGTAGGGAGGCAAGAACGGATTCCTGCAAGCCAATTTCAGTAGAAATGTTGAGTGGATTGTTAGAACAGACAATTAGGTCTCCGTGTACAGTCTTGTTTTTCGGGGCCTTTCGAGTTTTGGAACGAGTAAGCAGTGGAGCTGTACTGGCCATTGTTTCAGATGGTTTGGTGTGGTGTAAGGTGATGTGCACTTGGGGTTCAGGAGATACAAGATAAAGCAGAGGGGCAATAGCTTGCTGGTGGTACTGGGTTGATCCGGGGGAAGGTTTTTTTTTCAGGTAAAGGTGTTGTAGGATTTTTATTTTTTTAACTAGTTTATTTGAGGTTTAAAAATCGTACATACACACAATAATTTCAACAAAAACAATTGGAACAATCTTGGAATATTATAATGAAAACACCTGTTTCAGATTCGTTTTTTGGCCGCTAAAGCTCCTTTTAGAATCCAGGTCACTTGAAGATGATTTAAATCCTCCAATAACCTTTCTTCTCTTAGAATCAATGTCTCGAAATCATAATCCAACTCTTCCGTCACCACTCTATTCATCATGTTGGTAATCCCTCTCCAAAAGGAATTTTGAAGGCTGAGAAAGAAAGAAGCGCAGGTAAGATTCTTTGCATATGAGGATAGTACGGTGGTCCCAGGAAGACAAGTGTCAGCGGGTCTATAAAAATGCGTAGAGGCCGGGTTGGGGTTCTGTCCCAGTTTGGGATAGCATCCAAAGGGGACAGGCTTTGCATGCTGGAAGGGGGACTGAAGACATTTGGCAGGTGGAGATTGGCTAGGTATTGGGGATATATGAGGGAGGTAGTGTGAAGATTGGGATATGATGGTAATACCATTTGTTTGGTATAGACCATGCACAGGCGGAAGGGGATGTGGTTATGTGTACCCTCCATTGACAGGTGGAGAAGAAAACGTTTGGGACACAGGTGGGAGGTCCGTACAATGAAGTGGAACTGCTATGGCCCGGCTTGAGGGTATGAGAGGGGGCCACCTATTGCCTAATCGTTTTTAAATTGAGTGGGAAGAGATTGAGAAATGATCTGTTGATAATACACTTAGGAGAAAATGACTTAATTCAGGCAACAGGTCTGGAGACGATCACATGGTGAATAAGGAGTGGTGGATTATCAGGAGTAATTGTTTGGATATGGAGATGTGGTGGTCCGGTTGCTCCCACATAGGGTGTGGAGACGTGCAAACAAACCAGAGGCTATTGACAGGGCCAGAAAAGTATCAGGTTTCAGCAAGATGCTGGGAGTAGGGTTGCCGTGCCACAACGTTATCACGCTTAGTAGGACGCCATGTTTCCCCAACATGTGGTACCCTTTCTGGGGACGGAGAATTACCTAATGAATTTGATGGACATGGTGCACAGGTCCGTGAAGGGTGACATGGTAGGTTGAAGAGGGTGCAGAATAAAGATCATTTGGGGAGGAGTAGGCATAGTGGTGAGAAAAGAAATAATAATAATGGCATAGAAACTGTAAAAAGTTAAGGAAAATTTGGGATTGGGATTGAGAAATTTGGGGTCAGAACAGTGAAAAAAGTAGCAGGCTGCAAGTAGCCAGCAGGGGAAGAGGAGGATATAAGGTATGGGAAATGACAATTTTGTCAAATAAAAGCCAATTAAATAGAATTGAATTGAATTGAATAAGGTACTTAAGAGGAAATACGGCGAAGAGGGAACAGGAAATTGAAGGGCCCAGTTGAAGTTGGGAAATTGAAGAACATGAAGAAGAGAATATGACAAGAAGGTTATATATTGTAAATGAGCCTGCCTTCTAATAAATCAGACCTTAGTATAATAGGTGTTATGAAGTACTGTTTGTGCCATACCTCCCAATGGTCTTTGCTAGTAGAGTCTGAGAACAAGGGGTTACACCTGTCGAGTGACATTAAATGTGCAGTGCACACATGTTACACTACATATGCCAAGCAATGCTGGGAGAAAGAGATGTGAGAGCAAAGCAAGTAAAGACACATGAGAGGAAAAAAGAGAGGTGCAGATTAAACTGAATCGACAATACCAGAGTTAGAACTGAGACTGCATCATAGAATTGAGTGGAGGTGATGGGAAGTCAGAAAAGGAGGGATGAGGCAGTGGAGCCGATGGGATTCCAGATGAGATAGAGGGAAGACTGAAACAGTCTTGAGCAATCGTAAGTCACCACCGCTTGCCTGCAAATGTTAATGCATAGCGTTTCCATAGCCAGCATTGTGATAACCTGCCAGCATTGTGATAGCCTGCCAGCATTGTGATAGTTTGCCCCGTGTATCTAACTCACGCTAAGTATGTTCTCCTTGCTCCTCCACACCTGCCTATTGTGTGCGCTACTAACCCTCATGATCACACTACTCAGCAACAACAGAGAGCACCACTCTGGCGACTAACACGCACAGAGACACCCAACTATAATGGACCGTATACATACGCCCACACCACCACTACAACTCACGGCACTGACACCAGACACAAACCTCAGATTAGTCAGACTCAGAGCCCGCACAGCTCCCTTCCTACACCAGACCAAAACTGCACACATAACACTCAGAAACTACAGACTTAGCTCACGTACCACGAATGTTAGTACACCACACTATCAAAGGAACACTACCTCATACCTCATACCACCTCATACCACAGTAATAGGTCTACAGTCAATATACCCAGCAGTAATCCCTGCGCCCCAACTAACGCTACCGCTACACCAAAACCTCTCACCCTAGGACCACAGAACTCTGGCCATACTCCATACTCCATACAAGTGCGCTCTCCTCAATGTTAGATCCCTCAATGCCCATGCCATAGAAGTACATGACCTACTAACCTCCAATGACTAGCCATTACCGAGACATGGCTTCACCAAGCGTCTGGCCCTGCCATCGCTCTAGCCCTACCTCCAGGGTATGCCATCATCAGACAAGACAGAATGACCAAAACAGGAGGGGGGGTTGCCCTTATACACAAAGAAGCCCTACCCATTAGAACCATACAACACCAAGATGAGGGAAATGTTGACCTTCTATCCATCAAACTAGCACCATCGCCTAACTGTACTATTAATATTCATACTATCTACCGTCCACCTGGCCCCTCCACCAACTTCCATGGCCAAATTAACCACCTCATAGGAAACAACATTAAAAAAAACACGAAATCACTCCTCTTAGGAAACCTAAACCTAGGACTCAACGACCTCAAGGACAAAGCTGCCTTATCTCTAGCTAAGGACCTCCACAACCTAGGATTCTCTCAAATAATCGTAGCGCCCACACACGCTAAAGGACGCACCCTAGATTGGATCTCTGACCACAACTGCAACATAGCAATAACCGCCAACACCAGCCTCCCGTGGACAGACCATAACCTCATCCTATTCGATATCCCCAGCACTACGAGCAGTAGAGTGCCCACCAAAGCTGTGGCTACTATAGCTGTGCCAAAAAAACTCACAGCAGCCAATATCAGCGCACTACTCGACGTGCCCTGTCTAAAGCCCCCGTTCTCATCAGACCCTTATACACTCGCTGAAATATTTAAAGACTCTATCACAAGGGCAGTCAACACTGCCGCCCCCCTAGAAAGCAAAAAAGAGAAAAAATCCTTCCACTCCAACTCAGAGGATCTCCAATCAATGCGCACAGACAAACGCCAAGCGCTTAAGAATTGGCAACGTAATCCCTGCAACAACACAAAAGATATATTAAAAACCATAGCCAAAAAATTCAAAGAGGCCATCTTCCTAGCTAAATCCGAAGCCTACAACCAACGCATCACTGCAGCTAACTCTCAATATAAAGAGCTATTATGTATCTTTAAAGAACTAACCATACCTCCCACTTGCCCAGACGAGATCATCAAGGACGAGGCCTGGTGCACAGGCATACAAACAGCCATGCTAGAAAAAATAAACCTCCTCCAAAAAAAGATATCACACCACTACAACTCCTTACCCAAACAACGTTCACACACACATGTGAAACATAGTGTCAAAGCCAACAACATACCCAAGTTCACTTTCACCGAAATCTCCAAAACTGAGGTCATCAACATCCTTAAACATCTCAAACCCTCACTTTGTAAGGGTGACATATGCCCCCCAAAAATCATCAAAGAATGTGCTGAGCAGCTCGCACCTCTCCTCACTGCGTTCATTAATGCATCATTTAGGTCACGCATAGTCCCAGACACTCTCAAAGAGGCCTGGGTGCGCCGCCTCCTAAAAAAACCTACACTTGACCCCGCGAACCCCAACAACTATCGTACCATAACCACAGTCCCATTCCTCCTAAAATTACTTGACAAAGCCGCCCATATACAGATCCAACACTACCTGGAATCTAACGCAATCCTAGGTAAAAGGCAATCTGGATTCCGTAATGGACACGGAACTGAAACCGCCCTTCTAGACCTTAAAAACGAAATCACCAACATCCTCGACAAAGGCAAGCCCGCTCTCCTCGTCCTCCTCAACCTATCAGCAGCATTTGACCTAGCAGATCACAACACTCTCACCAACCATCTAACACATGCAGCACACTTTTCCAAGGACGCTGCCTCATGGGTAACCTCCTTCCTACAAGGCAAAGCCATGAAAGTCTTCTCCAACACAGCTCATGCAGCGCCATCCATCATCCACTGCGGGGTTCCTCAAGGCTCCTGCATTGCCCCAACGCTATACAACCTCTTTACCAAGCCCCTATTTGACAAACTGGACGCTAAGGGGATCACCTACACGAATTACGCCGACGACACGCAGATACTTCTGCCTTTGTCTGGTAACTATCATCAAGACTCCACCGCCCTTTAACTAATCTACTCAACCATAAAAGCCTGGATGGCCACTAACGGCCTCTGCTTGAAAAGGGACAAAACTGAAATCCTCATCTTAGGCCAGAAGACTACCCTCGCCAACCTCAACCCACTTTACATTAACTTTAACATAGACAACTGCACTATCCCAGTCCTGTCATCAGTCAAAACACTAGGAGTTCACATAGATGCCACCCTATCTATGGATAAACAAGTAAGCGCAATAGTCTCGGCCTCGGCACTGAGCACTAAACTCATCAATGCATAAAACATTCCTAACAAAGATAACTGCCTGTCATCGCAAGAGCCACCATTGGAGCTAAATTGGATTACTGCAACGTGCTCCTAGCCGGCACATCCAAGAACAACCAGCAAGGCTACAAACCACCCAAAATAACGCTCTCAGAGCAGCGCTCAGCATACCAAAAGAGAGCACATCACCTAGCCAGGAAAGCTGTCCACTGGCTCCCAGTCAAGGATAGGATTGCTTTCAAAATCCTCACCACGACGCATAAATGCATCAACCATACAGCACATCCTACCTATCACACCCTGTCTAGATCCCAGTCCACAAGACCAACCAGATCTACATAACAACCGTCTCACCATACCACGCATCAATAGATCCAAGGCAGGAGGTATAGGCTTCCCCTACCTGGCACCAAAGCTTTGGAACGCACTGCCCACCAACCTCAGAGCAGAAACATCCCTCCTCTCCTTCCGGAAACTACTTAAAACTGCTCTCTTCAACTAACTTGTGCACCTGACCACTCTCGTGTTCTCTATGTACATGTACTTAAGCATAACCTCTGCCCAATGTAACCAAGGGTACAACTGTCTGTAACTAAGTTTAAGAAACACTGTAACCAGCACCACGATGCCTTCGGTCTGATGTGCGCTTAACAAATGCGAATAAATAAATAAATAAATAAATAAACAGGGTGAGATGGATGACAGAATAA
Organism: Ambystoma mexicanum; assembly: GCA_002915635.3. Lineage (NCBI taxonomy): Eukaryota > Metazoa > Chordata > Amphibia > Caudata > Ambystomatidae > Ambystoma > Ambystoma mexicanum. Next base: position 855,612,628 of record CM030321.1, on the reverse strand, counting down.
GAGATGGAGGCAAGATTCTAAAAACCAAAATAGAAGTCAATAAGAAATTGAGAAGGGAGATTTCAGAGAATGGGAGAGGAGGAGGTGGAGATAAGGGAGCTTAGAAAGATGAGGCAAGAGGACGTGAGAGGGACACTAGGAGTGACAGAGGTGCCGAGATGCCTAGGGTATGTGTTGGGGTGAGAATCACTAGTCGGGTGATGGAGAACAGATGGTTTACTCCAGTGACCTTGCTCTCCTTCTCCTGTCCAGTTTCCAATGGCAAAGACACCCAGCAGCGACCTACAGAGACATTGCGCTTATCTCCTGAAGATCATGACTTCCATACAGTTCCAGTTTGTGCGAAAGGATTTTTATTGATTGAGAGGACTCACATTCTAAAGAGTGGGTCTGCGTACCTTTAATATGGCTTTCTGCGAGTGTTAGTGAGTAAACTATATGCAACTGTGATGTTGTGCCCCAAATAGTAACCCTTTCTCTAGATAACTGCCATTTCTGCTTTCATGTTTTGAGCTAGCGTTGTGAACAATACCCTGTGTATATTTGTTGCAATTATCATAGGATGCTGATGGCAAAAGAGGTTGTCTACATAGTGATCAGCACAGATTTCTCAGGAAGAATAATATTGTCCAAATCTTATCTTTATTTAACAGCTGTGAGAATATAGATAGGAGATTCTGTGTACCCCTGAGAAAGGCAGGTCCATGTAGACTGGATTAAGCAATACACAAAAGTGAACAGACTCTGCGGGTGAACAGAGGTAGAGAAGAATGAGTGGCTGAAGGTAGAAGGCAGGAAAATATGTTTGCGGGAATCACAGCCATCGGGAATGATGGTATCACAACAGCATTGACAGCACAGATATCTTGTACAAAATGGTCGTTTTTTTAAGGGTTTTATCACAGAGAGTAAATGAGTGTTGCAAGGACTGCTCCTCAGGACTATGATTTTTTGGTTCAAGAGCAACTGTATAAATAGCTAGGTGACGAGCGTCTGGTGTGTCAAGGAATGCTGTGGTACTGTGTTCTCCTTATTACTGTACTTGCATTGGGAAGTGGCTATTACTGGCCTAAGAGGAATCACCGCAGTCTTTCCTCCTGCTCCTTTCCAGGCGTCGCCTCCAGCTGACTCCCGCTCTCATCAAAACCTACGAGAGCGGAGCGTAGCAGAGTGTGACAAGTGTCTGGTGTCCGGCGGGCCCAGGCCCAATGGAAGAAGGCAGGACATTTAGAAGCGCTAAGAACAGGAAAGAAGGCAACCCTAAAGTGATAGCAACGCCCGCTGCCTCCACGGCCATGTCAGTTATGCATCTTGAATTGGCTAGCACGGCGCAAGGCGCAGCAGAGGTGGGTAAGACTACACTGAAATCTGCATCAATACACATTTCCTTATTGTCTTCCCCGAATCCCCAATGAACCGTAGTGCCCGATTTAGCCCGAGCGGTACCAGCGCCTTGTGTGCCGAAGTGCACTGTTGCTCAAGAATCCATGCTCTTATCTCTGTCGTGTTTGGTAGGGGGAGTGCGGGAAGACGTCCCCATGGGGGCACACTGTGATATTGTCCCTGGAGGATAGCTCAGCGGCAACGTGCTCCCCTTGGAAACACGAAGCAATACAGGTTCGATCCCCGGGTCCGTGCTTAGACACCTCTGGGTATTAAGCGTGTTATAAATTACGCAACTAAGAGACATATTCCTGTAACAGCACCTCGATGCCCCCGGGCTGTGTGAGCGCTTTAAAAGTGTAAATAAATAAATATCTCTCCTCGATTGAGAACTGGTTCTCCACCTCCAGCCTCTGGCCTTATCGTGCAGGGAATTGTCACCGAAATGGTGTCAGTGAGTGATGAAGCTAGGACTACGAATGTCTTTTCATTAGTATCTATTGGTAGGGTGTTCCAAGGGGGTAAAGCGGATCTCGCCTCACCATTGCCCCGGCCGTCTGCCTCGTTGGAGAAGGAGGGCAGGGTGGTCGAATGTGAGGCTGGCACACTTGACCTGACGCCAACCAACGATTTACTCTCGGCAGAAATAGGCCTGGTTTTGGGTGGCGTGCCATGGCTGGTTGATGTCCAGTTGGACAGCGACCCCAATGTGGAAAACTGCCTGTTGAAAGTTCAAGCTAGGAGTTCTGCTCTGGTGTCACCGAGAAGACTTATGTTATGTTATGTTATTTTGCACTTATATAGCGCCTTATATACCATTGGTATGGTCTGAAGGCGCTGGTAGGTTGAATGCCCTTGGGAACTGAAGTTCAGGTCAGTAGAGAGAGTAGGGAGAGTCTATGGCGCGTGTGCGCACCGGATATGTGTGCAGCTGGTGCGGTGTTTGTGGAATAGCTGCTTCTTAGCGGTAGGTGTGGTGGTTGAGATCAGGGGTATGTGTTCGTTCTGGAAGGATTTATCCAGACCGACTGTGGCTGCGTTAGGCCTGAGGAGAACGCCTGGCTGGGGGTGTGTAACCAGCAGTGTTTACTTAGAGTGATGGGGAGTGAGCGGGAGGTGTTGGTATGAGAACAGTTATACCGACTGGTGTCATAGTATCTCTGTGTTCTAGTTGAGTGGCGGTGTAAAGAAGAGAGTAAGCGTGGGGTGTGATATGATGGGTTACATGCTCTTTCAAACGTTCCCTGCATTCCAGACCATACTATGTACGTCGCAGCGTTCTATGCGCGCCAGTCTGTTCTATGGACTTTTATTCATTCCATGCGTCCCCATCAGCGCTACATACTCCGGTCTGCTCGACGCGCTCCTGACTGCCCCTCGCATGCAATCTGTCTGCCCCTGTATTCCGCATTCACCCGCTCCCCGCACTCACCCGCTCCCCACACTCACCCGCCCTCAACGTGCTATAACCAAGGATAAGCAATACTACCCAACACCCTTTCTTTTGTTTTGGCAAGATGGCGATGATTAAATGTGCCCACACCAGCAAGACAGGATGCACAAGGTAATCTTACACCCATGCACACCAGGCAGGAAGGGAAGAGACAAATACAACTGATCCGATAGCCATTTACCAGGGCTCATCATGTGCACTAGCCACCAGCTAGTGAGAATTGTCTCTAGGGGACCAAGAAATGGTGTGCTGTGTCTATGTGTAGAATTGAGGGGCCAAGTGACTTTATGGCTGACATATGGAAATGTGTATCGCTGCTTATACGGACAATGGCAAGGCTAGCAGCATTCGCCAATTTCCCCGCCTTTTGTAACAATTTAGATGAAACGGACACCAGTTCACATAATGATGACTATGGTCCAGAATAAAGGATCCATTTTTGGAAAATAGTGTTTAAACGTCTAAGGGGACATCAAAGTGGCAGGCCAAACACGTGTTTTCTATGTGGTAAGAATGCAGAATGCCCTGTTGCCCAACATTGTGAGCGTACACTGACACGTGATGCATCCACATAGAACATAATTGGTAGACATGTTTAGTTGGCCTAACATCCTAAGACTGCACTGCAGTGCAATCCCTCCGTCTGGCACAGGTGCTTGCGTTCACCCCCCCCCCCTTCCGGGCTTGAACCAGAGAGGGAGCGAGCATTGACTGCAACAAAGTGCGGCCTCATAGTAAGCGCCCCATTAGTGTCCACTCCGCAGCACGCGCTGGTCCCCGCAGTTTTCCTGAATATCAAGTGCTAGTTTCCTGCAAAACGCGACTTGCCCTCCCCTCATTAAAGCGGTCTAGGGTTCAAGGTGCCGACTTTGGAACCGTGCAGCGGGAGCGAAACACGGCTCCTGGGTATCCAAATCAAATTCCCACAAGACCTGAAAAGAGTTTTATGTCCATTATGTGTGAACAATTATACTTCAAAATGTGATCAGGTTTTTCTTTTGATTGTATTTGTTTATATTGTGCCCTGGTTTAAAACCAACCGTTAACGAATGATTAATTCATTCAATTAATATATAAAGAAGGGCGCAGGGGCCACTCTACTGAGAACAAACACGGGTCACACAGCCTGTTCTATGGGATTTCTCCAAGTCAGGCCACGCTTTAGCTCACTGCACCCTTCACAGAGGAGAAACATCTATTGGCATATCAGTGTGGCCCACCCTCGGGGGTAGTCCAGCACCGAAATGCCAGGCAATTCTCCTCTGAACAAGAGTACCACACAGCAACCCCAGACACAGGGCCGGCCTTAGGGGCAGCAGCGCTCTGGCTGAATTGCCCCCCCCTCCTGCTTTCCCCTCACGCCCCTGGTCAACAGGGGTCAGGGCCAGGAAGTGCCAGTTTTTTTTTAAACCTTGTCACGCCGGCTGAGCACCCTATTGTCATTGAATGCGCCCGCTGAAAAGGGCGCATTTAATAGCAACAGCCCGCCTGTCGCGCCTTCTCCTGCTATGCCAGCTCAGGGGAGCCCTTGAAAGACTCCCCCAAGCTCGCCCCCCCTGCCCTCCTAAGGCCGGGCCTGCCCAATGTTAGGCAGAATACTGTGAGGTTCCCTCTGGGACCACTGCAAAAGATTTAGGACTACAGGTGTTTGGCAGTAAACCCACTTGGTAGCAGTCCGTACCACACAGATTCACTTGGTAGCTGTGGCTGAGCAGTCAGACTTCCCTCAAGAAGAGTTAGGCAGTATACAGGGTATTCAAAATAGGTCAAGAGAACACAATAGAACAAGTAAACACTGACCAGGGCTTGGTGTAAAAGAGATATCATTATTTATTAAAAACCACATCTATAAAAACACACAGGCACTAATAGTAAGCAATTCAAAAACACGGTCACTAAAAGATATACACTCCCTTAAAAGAATATTAGACAAGTCTTAAGTAAAGCCCCACTTATTTTCAGACAGCGGTGAGCGCTTAACGTAGATGGCACTCTAATAATTCATTTTAAAAAGGGAGAGAAAAGCAGAGAATAAATTGAAACAGATCCCAACACTTTTTCACGAACACAACAAGAGAGGAAGGCAAAGTAACACCGTGAATTCAGAGTCAGTAGGCCGGATCCGCTTTAAAAGGATCAAAACGAAATGTGTCCAAGGTCACACGGTTGCAGTGCACAAAAGTCTTGTAACGGTTCAAAAAGGAGTTGGGCCAAAGAAAGGGACCAGTTAGAGGGTCAAGGCGGCCAGCCCAGTCCAGAAGGTTAAGGGGTTATTATTACCTTGCAGCAATCTTTAGAAAGGGAGGCCTGCCGGACACGGTACCTTAAAGTGGTGAGAACACTCCAGTCGGTGCTTCATCCGGGGGAACAGAGGATCTCGTCGGGGAGGAAGACAGGAGTCCGTTGCACTGTCAGGGAAGAAACCAGCCGCAGAGTTTCTCAGGTACAAGGAGCAGTCCGTTGATTCGCGGTTCAGTGGTAAGTGGCTATCCGGCTGCCGGGGCGCTTGGCATGGGCAGTTCGACCACAAACCGGTCTGGGGTGCTAAGAGAAGAAGGTAAACTGGTTGTGCCCACCAGTCAGGGGAAGAAGCCTCTCCAGCCGGGAGATCTTCTCTGTCGTCGGGAAGTCGTGAGTCGGTTCCGCAGGGCTCCACCGGTGGTGTTGTCGTGGTAGGTCGGCTCAGCTTCTCCCTCGTCGGATTCTCAGGTCCTGTGGCGACTTCTGAAGTTCCAGTCCCAAAAGCCCTGCTTTTATGCAGCATACCCCCATTCACTCAGCCTAGCTGTCAATCAAACATGCTAAGTGGTGAGCCGGCCGGCTCACCACTTGGACCAATCACACAAGAGTGCGACTTGAGTTACCAAGGTAACTCAGTCCAGGGTGCCTAAACCCCCTCCCACACCCCCAGTGGTACCTAGACAGAGTGGCACCACTTTTGAAGGCTTCTGTGGAGAAGCCCGCCAAGAAGTGGCACAAAGGGCTCGACTTGGGTTGGAGTCACAGAAGGCAACACAACGCCATTTTAGAATCGAGTCCTGGCAAAAAATGCCAACCAGCGAATTAATATTAAATAAATAAACCGGCGGTATGTTCGAGGCTATGAGAATTAAATAATTAAAGTTGGTAGCCTCGAACAATGGGAAAATCCCATAGGGATATATTCGCGGTCGAATATAAAAAGTAGTATCCACTGCCACCAGCCAAAACTCGATCAGGGGGGACGGAGACGTGCCCCCTCGACTCACAGACCCCAGGGCAATCGAATTGCCCACGACCAGTACAATATGATGGTTTTTACCGGTTTCTGTTAATAATTTGGGACTAGTAAAGCCAATGGTGACTTTACATGCCCTGGAAGACAGTAGTCAGTCCCAGGGTATGGAGTCTATGGTGGGGTGTCACTATGACACCCCTATGTCACTGCACGGAGGGTGCTGTGTAACACACATAGTAAAAACACATGAGACCCTATGGAGTAAAGGACCCCATAGCCCATAAAACACATTCACAGTAAAAAGGAACACCATAAATCATGTCCAAGAGTGGGAGAAAAAGAGTCTCACTCTTGGCAGGCGGAAAAAACAAACTCCAGAAATCCAGCAAAGCTGCTGGGGGACTCACTAGGTTAGGAAAATCAGCCTAAAGAGAGAATTCCCCCTAACACTCAGACACATGTTACGCCCTCATCAGTGAGGTGGAGCTGAGCCTCTCCAAGCACAGTGAGCAATGGCTCCACGTCCAAAGCCTGTTTCTCCCTGCAGTTTAGTAGCTAGAAACTCTATAATCAGATGTTTGAGACAGTTTAGCTCACAGGGATCTTTACATAAATAATATTTCCGATCCTCTCTCATCATCTTCGTGCAGGCAAATGTCAATGTTGCACAGCCTTTTTTTGTTGTTGCAGCAAATCTTTTGTAGAGCAGCAAAAATGGGTTATGAATATGGCCTTACTTTAAAAGCTCTCTCGTCAGAAGTAGAACTATTGTATTTTTTTTCTTCCAACAACCATTTTATTAGACATTTTCATGAGATATACATCAGTATCGCTCCTAGATCAGGCACATATGTGAGCAGCTTCTGCCTTTCGAGGGTCTCTGCTCCCGGAGGTGCTTGTTTCATGCTGTCGTGGGTACTCCAGTTACTGTGTCATCTAGATCAGGCACATATGGGAGTAACTCTGCCTTTCGGGGGTCTCTGCTCCCGGAGGTGCTTGTTTCATGCTGTCGTGGGTACTCCAGTTACTGTGTCATCTAGATCAGGCACATATGTGAGCAACTTCTGCCTTTCGAGGGTCTCTGCTCCCGGAGGTGCTTGTTTCATGCTGTCGTGGGTACTCCAGTTACTGTGTCATCTAGATCAGGCACATATGGGAGTAACTCTGCCTTTCGGGGGTCTCTGCTCCCGGAGGTGCTTGTTTCATGCTGTCGTGGGTACTCCAGTTACTGTGTCATCTAGATCAGGCACATATGTGAGCAACTTCTGCCTTTCGAGGGTCTCTGCTCCCGGAGGTGCTTGTTTCATGCTGTCGTGGGTACTCCAGTTACTGTGTCATCTAGATCAGGCACATATGTGAGCAACTTCTGCCTTTCGAGGGTCTCTGCTCCCGGAGGTGCTTGTTTCATGCTGTTGTGGGTACTCCAGTTACTGTGTCATCTAGATCAGGCACATATGTGAGCAACTTCTGCCTTTCGAGAAGAAGGATCTACTAGCCCAAGAAGCAAAGACCTTTTCGCTGACTTCTTGTGAAACAAACTGTGAAACGCCCCATGCCTTGGTACAAGAGCAGGATATGTGCCCAAAGGAAACCCACAAGAAACAGGGGGAAAATATAAATCCATTAAGACAATTCTCCTGCTTTAAGTCAAGTTGAGGCACAAAAATGCCTTCACGAAGCACAAAGGAAGCAAGAAAACTGGGAACACAGCATAGGATTTATAAAAGGCATTGGTGAGACGTCGGGAGCCAAGTATTACTTTTTTGACATCTAAATTACCTAAGTCATATGGTGTCGAAAGTCCCCAAGCATCGACCAATTTATCTGATGCAGAAATATTGGAAGCTATTGAAGCCTGTGGTTTCCAGTCTACGGGAATCACAGTTAACCAAGACATAGTAATGGCTACTCGGGAATTACCTACCCCCTTTAACTTTTCACCTTTTGTTAGGCCAGGTGTTGGTTAAAAATCTCTGACACCATCCCTTTGTTGGGGAGTTCTGGAAAGACCTCCTATTGCCACGGCGGGAATAGTGGTAGAGGAGGCCTCATTCCATAAGCTCCTTGGGGGTGCTGACGACCTTGGGCTCTGAAACTCTAGGCAAGGAACAGCCGGCTGGCTTGCAGAAGCAGGAGGGCAGAAAAAGCCCTTTGCTTGCGGCCCCTCACGTCATTCGGAGCTGTTTCGGTGGCGAATCCTATAGAACTGGAGGCCTGGGCCCCCAACCAAATGTAGCCAAGAACTGCACGAGACACTAGTACTGATTCAACGCGGATGAAGTCGAGTATCACCTGCCCAAATGACTCTCCCTTTGATCAGGAGTCCAGTCAAACACAAAAAGCAAACCGGACCTCCTAACTATAATGTCGACAATCACCATCGCTCTTGCTCCATTTATGAAGCTCTGTGAGCATTTAAATGACACTCTCAAAGATCACACCACCTTGTTGGCAATGACACACTCGACATTGGTTTTTCTGGAGGGATTTGTCACAGCTAAAGAAACCCATGCAACTTATGACCAACTGCAATTTGATTTGAGGTGGCAGCCATTACAACCCACCTCGGTCTATCAAGCCAGGTGCTCTCAAGGTACACAGACCATTGCAGTCACCCAGCAGGTGGGTCTAACAAAGGATGCCGAGGGGTGGTTAAGTACAGGTGTTCAGGCACCAAGCAAGGTTACATCTACTGCATTACCCGGCCAAAGGCAAGGGCCATGTGTATATTCTGACCATAATTACAAGGTAATTCAGAATGACCCAGGGATGCCAGTCGTCCTGGTGAACCAAGATTTTGCTATCTTTGCTTCTAAAAAACAAAGAGTGACCGAAAAGTGCCCAAGACTAAGTTACCGCCGCAAGACCCCGCAAAAATAAGATTGGACGCCCACTATCCATCATCAAAAGCCCAAGAGAGGAACGTCAAAACCAGCTCCCAGGAAAACCATTATAAAGATAAAAAATCTGATGAACAACAGGCTGCGGTACCTTCTTCAAATAAGGGGCTCCCACATCCGGGTGAGACCACTACTACTGAAGTAAGTCAGATGCTTCAGACCTTGTTGGACCTTTCTACATACTCTATCAATGACTAATTTACTGGCCACCTGGAAGTGCAAGATCAATTTGTCCTCTCCTTTGTTCAAGATGAGGAAGATTCACCCCTTCCCCCCGCTGTCGCTTCATTCCTCACCTCCTTTCCTAACTTTGCAGGAAAAAAAGAAAAAAAGATCTTTAGTGGCCCTTACTCAAAAAGGGCGATCCATTTGGAGTGTTTGCAGGGGGTCAGAGGTTGACTCAAACTTACCTACTTGGGATAAAAACCCCAAAGTTGAAGCAGATTCAGCTTCTACGGCTCGGCCTTTAGTAAATAAATCTAGGGTTCCCTGTTAGTATTCAGGCAGCAAGTGCAGATGCTGGCCGATTTCACCAACTATTAAGCAGAGCCAAGAGCCTGATAAAAAACAGAGCGAGCAGGCTAAACTCTGCGGATAATTGAAAGGCAAAGGCAGCGGGGTCCCTACTGCAAAATCCAAAATACTGATCACTCAAGCTCGAGAGAATCCTGGATAAGGAAGATAATCTAATCCTAAATCGGAAAACAGTACCAGACCTTTTTCACAATATTACAAATCTGAGACAGCTTTCATCACAAGATCTGAGAATAATCGAGTTTGTGGATGAGCGAATAACGGACCAAATCTATTTGCATCTACCCTCCCCGGCGGTCAAGAACATGTTACTCAAAGAAGCTGAAAGTTTTTTGATGATGGGGTTCAACCTAACGGCACTCAAAGAGTCGGCGAGAGAGAATAAAGCTATGCCTTGTGAAGTGTCGCTCAGCCAAACCTCTGAACAAGACGGTTTAATCAGCGGATCGGCCCCTAAAGAATCCGAGGATGGAAACCTGGGTGTTAAGTACTTGGACCCTCTCCAGACAGGTCGGGCCCGGATGGCCTGGGACCGAAGTTGCATATTATGTTTCAAACTAAGTCTGTCCCACAACAAATTAGAAGTATTAGCCAATTGCCATCTGCCTCGTCATTTGCTATCAAAAAACAGGACTGGTCCTGGTTGCCAAGAGCATTGACATCGCAGGAGGTGCTCTAGCAACCCAAACCGTGCATACCTACTGAGACCACACTAACCAGCAAGATTCTTTTGAAGCACCCAAGTCTAACAATGGCCTTGTGGAATAAGCAAGGTTTTACTCATCTTTCCAGGGCTAGAGACATACATTTGGGTCACTTTGATTTAAAATGCCTTAAAGAGACCGGGCTCCGGGAGAACCCGATTTTGGATGGCTTCGAGACCTCATTGAGTGCGGCCACAAAGGGCAAGAAAGGGCGACATTCCACTGGTCTGTTAACGGTTCTTAAATCTAGTAGCCATTTGTCCTTAATTAAATCTGTCTCAGCCAGTCCACTGTCACAGGAGCTGCTGATCGGTTGGGGGACTAAGGACAACAAACAAGGCACAGAGACATCATCCAGATTGGTCGTAATTAACGCTTATTGGAATCCGGCGTTAATATCAAATGAAGGTTTTATCAATCACATATCCGATCTGATAGATGACACATATATAACTCAGTAGATGCGGAATTTGATTGTATGTGGTGACTTGAATGCCTCATGCCTTAGTGGAAATTCCAACTCCCAAAATACGGCTCATATGCCCTCTCGAAACACCAGAGCGACTATATGGAATAAATTGATGGCCACAAAAGATATGATTATGCTCAATGGAAACGCTAAAGATGATCAGTCGCCTCAGGCGACATGGGAGAGTATGGCCTGCTCTTCTATGATAAACTACATCTTCGTATCTCGTCTTTTTCTGCCATCAGTGATATCATTTAAAGTAACAAAAACGAAGAACAGTGAGCATCACATGTTGTGTATGGAATGGACAGGCTCAGTGCCTAACACCCATTCAAGGATGCCTTTCGACCTGACTGTCACCAGTGGTGGACTTCCTCGAAAGTTGTCAAATATTGTCATGGGTATCAGACAGGTAGTTGGGGCAAACTGGGTGGAGGCTTGGCAGGCCTGGTATAGGCACACAAAAAACTCATAACAAATCCCTCCCTTCATTCCTTCCTAGTGTTTGTAGTAACTTCCTGGTTACCACTTCCTGTTGCCATACAGGAAGTGCATGATAACTCATGAGCTCTCTAGTGTTTGGGTGTGGCTCGCTGTATAAGCCACACCCAAGATTCTTCCAGTGCTTTGTGTTGTTTACTGTGAGCTGTATCAGCAACACACTTGCCGTGCTCTGGATCAGCCAGCATCTGCTTACCTGCTCAGGATCATCCTGTTTCTGCTTACCTGCTCCCGATCATCCTGCTTCTGCTTACCTGCTCCGGATCATCCTACTTCTGCTTACCCGCTCTGGATCATTCAGCTTTAGCTTACCTGGTTCTTACTCCACGCCGCAGCTATCTCGGTCAAGAGGGGACTTCTCCACCGCACCTGTAAGAACAAAGTAGAAGAGCGTTAACACGCGCACATCAGTAACGCTGCGCATACTCACCGAATCTTCCTGTGATGCTGGAATCCAGGTTAGTTGCACGAGCGCACAAACCCTTGTAAGAAAGAAGAGACATTATTAATTGTGCTCTCTCCAATAATGTAGACACTTATTTCACTGCGCTCTCTCTGCATACTTACCAAAAGCCTCTGTGCAAACTTACCTAACCACCAAGTCCTCAGTAGCGCTGAGCCCGGACTCGAGGCGCTAATACCACATAATTTCTCCTGCAAGGGAAAGGGAGAGACATTACCAGGTGCGCTTGAATTGAAGGCGCTGCGCAAACCTACCAGCAGCTAGCTTCTACACGCAGCGCTACTCACCTACAAAAATACCGGCAAACAAAGACAATGCAGACAATTTTGGACACTCAACATTCTCCGCGCAACGTTCACTTGTGGGAAGGACTTTCTGGCCAGTGATGAAACTGGCGCCTTGAACTCTCAGCCTCGCTGTGAAGGCATAAAACAGCATTTGGCCTCTGAACTCAGCCTACAGACATTGGCACCAATCACATCAGTGAATCACACCCCTGCAAATGCAGGATGGAGTACACACCCTACTAAAGATCAAGGTAAGCCCATAGGGGGACATCACAGCACACAGTAAAGAGAAGGGAAGGGCCCAGGGGAACCGGGTGAATTCAGGTCTGAGTGTACACCTTGTATTTGACAGGTATTCCTCCGGGTGAAACAGGTGAAGTGAAGACTCGGGGTCAAGGGAGGCTCGTCCATCGCTCCTGCAGAGACACAGGTGAGTGTGACAAATATAACAGCATGGAGAAACTTGCTGAGGATTTAAGATTAGGGGATGCGTCGGTGGAATACACCCCCTTCTGGACCCTTACATGTTGAAATCCAATAAGAGATGGGGACCACCTGTAAATCATCTCCCTGTCTTTAATTTGGAACTAGTTGCCCGCAGAAAGGTGATGAGAAGGCTTTGTCAGAGTGGCTAAGAAATCACATGCAGTAATTGAGCTAGATGGGGGAGAAAGAACATTAGGAATTGGCTTTATTCATACAGACGGTCGTTATACCAGCACAACTCAGAAACAATGCTCAGGGTTCTTGTAAGTAAAAAACAAATGACTTTTGTGTGCTCATAAAGTCGGTGGAAGCTCAAATGAGTGATGACCAGACAAACCCTATTGGTTAACTCAAGTGGATTCAAACTGTACGCTGCGGATCAGAACACCTTCATGACAGACTGACCCCATGAGAGAACAGAGCCTTGGGTCTTCTCATCTACCATCAACGATATCCAAGACAGTATTGCCAAGTTAAGTAACTCAAGGTCTCCCGGCCCTGGTGGATTAACCAATTTAATGGTTTCATGGCGTGGCTGACTTCTTTCCTCCCTGATCGACCCTCCCAGGTCCATAAATGGGGATAAGTCTCCTGCTTTGTGTGATACTTCTGCAAGTATCATAGCTATCAGGCGCCAATGGGTGAAGGAAGGACAATAAATACCGGGACCAAACAAGCCAGTGGGGGGGTTCAATGATCTTAAATACTGTTCCTGGGCAATGGTAGATCGTCTTTGAGGGGGTAACACCTGCTTGCACCTTGTTGCAGTCAAAGAGCCCATTCCAGCATAATGTTTGTTGGATAATGACCTCCCTGACACAGACATATTCAATGCAGCGACTAGAGCATGAGCTTTGAAGTAGAACAGGAGGAAGCGAATGAGGGCCAAGGCATTGAGGCTTACTCGGCTGGAAAAGTGTGATAGACTGGTCTCACTCAGTCAAGCCTGAAGTCTTCTGAAGCACCTACTCTTGCAGGAGAGAGCTCACGGGCCACTGGAGTGACAATGAAGTTAGCACTTGATTCAGTGATTTCAGGGTAGCCTACTGGCATAGAAAAGGAAACTGAGATGGTGGACAGGGACATTTCAGACCTGAAGGGCCTGCCAGAACTGAAAGAGATGTCTTCGACTGGAATCCAAGGTCATATTGATGCTTGCTAGGAGCAGTGGGACCAAAAGGGCCTTTGATACTATTGACAAATGAAGGTGGCAGAGTGAATGTAGACAGGGTTGCTTTAGTTCAATCTCCTGGGGACTTTTGCCTTTAACAGAAGGGGTCTTCTCCACCTTCTATGATTCATCTCTAGACTTCATTCTTGAGGAAGAACTTGTTTGGACCCTGTTGAGAGAGCAGTCTTTTCCAAAGTCCTCCAGTTGTGAAGTGAAGACAGGTAGTTCAAGGCATAGGCAAGCTTGGCTCCCTTACCATTCTCAAGGCAAATCTTGGGCGGGACCGGCTGCTGGAACAAGACATGAGTCTCTAAGAGCCACACTGGTACCCAGGACCTCATCATGTTGAAGGACGCCTGCAGGTGTGTGCCAGTTTTCCCCGTGTTTGGGAGCCATGAGAAAGAAGGACTACTCTTTACCCTGAGTACCTAGAGTGGGACTCTCGGCTCCTGACAGCCAAGTCAGACAGTATTTATGTACTTTCACCATCAAACCATTACGAGCCATGATTGCAGCATGTTCAACCCGTTCAAACCAACAGGACTCTCGGGAGCTGCCTTTGGCACTCGCCGACCTTCATACTACAATTTTACATGTTTAAATAAGTTCTCTGCCGCACCACGCCAGCTGAAGCACATCATCACCTTGGCCCAAAGAAAAAGCATTGCTGTCCCTGCACTGCTCGAACCACTGCTCAAACCTCCTGCCTCTTCATTGTTGAGCGAGTCGAAGATTTAACTACACCTGTGTTCTTCTTGAACTTCATCTTTTGAGCATAGCAATGACCCAACATCCTGACATCAGACGGTCTGAAGGCGCACCACGACCGACAAGCCGAACCCTCCATGATCCGCATTGCTAGAGCATCGCTTGGAACCACATCAACCTTCAGTTCGACCCTGATTCGACATCCGCTTGCCGTCTTGACTGCTGCAACTGCCACATTTGATCCTGAATCGAACTACCAGCACTAAGAAGCCTGGCTCACCTTTGTCGATCTGCAAAGGCTTAATTGGTTAGTAACTGCTCCACTGGTCCATTTCTCAGCCCTAGAGACTGGCTCAGTCACTTTTACCTATTTGAATTCAAGAACATATCCTTTTCAAAGAACATTGTGGTTTTTGTTTCCTTTCTCTCCTATCTCATTACCCAGAGTGTTGCATCTTGCTGTAACCCCTGCCCCAAATGGGGGCTTTAAAAGGGGGGTTAATGAGAAGAAATATATAAATAAATATATATAAAGAAATCACAAGGCAAAGACACTTTTATTTATGTTGAAATGTGTTTGTGTTAGACAATGGACTTGCCTGACTGTACCATGTTCCCCACCATGGGGGACACATGGAATCATGAGGAGGTTGAAGGAAAATGGGCAGGCCTCCCCTGCTAGGAGATAGAGACATGGTATGGTCTGAAAAAAACATTAGCAGGTGACTGTTGAAATGGGATGTTTGAAGAAGAACATAGTTTATCGATAGCAGGAAGAGAAAGAGCGAAGAAAAGAAAGAAAAGAAGAGCTGCGGCCCTGTGGTACAGGGCCCTGAGCGGCCGGAGCATTCTTTAATGAGCCGGGCTGCGTCTGCAAGCTGCAGCCCGGCGAGAAGTTGAACACCAGACTGTGTGTGCGGAGCAGCCTGGGAAAGACTAAAGCTTGCACCTGGGGCTGTGTTTATGGGGTGATTGCCCGAGCGGGAGCGTGGCCTGGGAGGAGGGGCCCGCCCGGCGGCCAACCCAGGCCATCCCGAAGAAAAGAAAGACCCGACCCTGGCAGTGTGTGCGATGCGACCTCAGTGAAGATGATGATGCCCCAGTCCCAGGCCACATGTCACAGCGACCGAAAACGGAGTCTAGTCGGCCCAGAGGTGTGAGAAGTCCCAGGCCGTGTGCACAGTTTCGGCCTGGTTGAAGACCAGGCCGTGGTAGTAAGCCCACACGCCCCTTGGCCAAGCAGGGCGGGCGGTGAAGATGAGGGAAACCCCAACAGGTGCAGGCAGGGAGAGAGTGAGACCACCACGTGGGGCCTGCGCATTACCCGCTCTCCCCGGGGAGAGCGGGAGAAAGCAGAACTCACCTGGATCCCCGGACGCAACATCCGAAGCTGCCAGGGCTCAATTCGATGTGCGCCAGCTGGGCGCTAAGATTTCGCCCAGGTGGGCGGGTCTGGGCAGAGTCCAACAATGACTTTTCTCCGCCTGAAGGAAAACATAAAAAAAACACTGTCATGGAGGAAATGTAACAGCTGCACTGTAGCAGGGAGCAGCATGGGTTTATAAACCCATAGAAACATGTAAGGCTGGCAGAGCCCCAACTAAATAAAAACCACCACAGAGGAAATTAAATAAAGGGCGCACCAAGCCCTGTCAAGAAAGTAAGGGCTGCCAAAGCGCCAGTAATACAATGAGGAAATAAAGACTGCCAAAGCCCCAGCAAAGTAATGAAAGTAAAGGCTGCCAAAGCTCAGCAAAGTAATGAAGGAAAGGGTTGTCAAAACCCATCAAAGCAGTGGTGGAAAGCACGAGTTTGTGTGCTGTTTGTCTTTGGTAGGCACTGCTTCCGTAAAGGGCCACTCACCCTGTACAAGCCACCCACGGCAGAGTGGGGCATTTAGACAGACTAACCAGGACAGCAAGGAAGAGACAGACAAATAGGTACTGTGTTTGTAGGGGAACATTATTAGGGCAGACTGCAGCTGCCAATGTTATTTCATTTTAAATAATTACACCCAGAAAGGTACATGTGAAAAGCGGGAGGCTGTGATGTGGAAAGGATGAAGCCCAGGGTGGAGAGCTGGAAAACCGGCTCAAGGTTAGTATGAATAGTGTTTGTGCAAGGGGTCTCCTACTCCTGTAAACGCATGCTGAAACCAACGTAGAATGGGGATACTGGATTGGTGGTGAGCTGAGCAATGTGGATGTGCGTACATGTTTCATAAGTTAAGCCTGTTTGCATTACAGCCTGTAAGGGCACCACAACTCCCCTCCAGTGTATTATCTGGATCTGCACCTCAGTACTGTGGCCCATCTCCTGGATTAATACCTTTTATTTGCAGGTAGCTTAGCGCCCCACCAGAGCTGCTGGTCTGGGATGGTGGTGTGGTATTTCTGGGAGCTGTCTCTGCTCCAGGGAAGGGAAGAGTAGACCCTTGCCTGCTGGGGCCGGTTAACCATGGTGATGTCAGTGGGTCTGTTCCTGGCCAGGAGTATTTATAATACTCTGCCTCCTGGGCCAGGAAAAAGCACCAAAAAAAACAGCGGCTCCATCGCTATCTTTGCATATTCTGTGTTCTTTCTACTCGGATGGGTTTTTGTATTGTATCTCAAAGAACTCGACTGGATAAGCACCCTGGAGACAGCAGGAAAAAATAAACTAACCTTACACCTGCCGCCAACCACGAAAAAACTCAATGAACTCCAGGAATATATAAAGAAGTTTCCATCCAGGAAAGGGAGAGACATGCTGATGAGAGCCCGTTTAAATGTCTTGCAGACAAATGAGATCCTGTCAATTAGAGGCCAGTCGGAGAACAACAGTTGTCGATTTTGTGAGACACAAGAAAAGGAAACAATCCGCCACTTGCTCCTAAAATGTGCCTCAAACCAACATATAAGAAGAAGATACTTAAAAGCAACCTTCTCAGATTTCATCATAGAGGACGAAGAAATATGTTGGTCTCGTTTGATTGGAGGCGACAAAACATCATGGCAAATAGCATCCTACAAAATCTTGGAAGCCATAAACTGGCCGATAAAGGCACATTTTTAGAGAGCTGTTCTCATTTTCTCATCTTCTTTCCTTTCTTATTTTCGCCACGCTCACAGACACAGACAGAAACCTCAAACTTTGTAAAAATCTTTTGATTAAATACAAAAAAAAAAAAAAAAAAAAATGTATTGTATTTACTTATCATTGCAGATAGTGTGTTTAAAGGATTGATATGTTTTCACTCCCTTATTTTGGTCTGTTGTACTCTCAGTTGCTACGGTTTCACATTCACATCCCAGCACTCTTGAGAGTATAGCCTTCCCTTGGACCCTGTTTCTAGAAAGTGTGAGAAGGTATGTCTCTTAACTGCGTCTGTTTTATCCTTTATGATTGGATTCACTCATTTTGCAAACATGGTAAGAATGCGGTTTTTCTTCTACTTCTCTGTATTTAACTGCGGGGCAGAGGTCCATTCGTCACAGTCACACCCTCATTAAGATGCTAAAATAGATAGAAATACGCGCTAGACTTGCAGATGAAACCCTTTGTCGTATTTCCAGTCTGTTGTGCGTCATTTTCCCTGAAGGCGAGAAACGGCCATTTTATCACTTCTAAATGCCCATAATCCTGCTCTCTGAAGCTTGCAATATGCTCATGTCGGCCTGAGGCACCAACGCAAATAACTGGCAGGGCCATGTGTTTGTGTGCAGGGCTTGGCTAGCAGCTACAGTGAAAAGTATAACATACTCGTGTATGATTTCACTGGAACACCATTAACACGCACACACTTTGCACCAACAGGACACAAGCAGCCAGTGTGATTACACTGTCAGAATAGTATTGTTTAACACTGACGATCAGGCATTGCTTTTTTCTGTTCATTTGCTGCGTGCACTTACGTATTAATTGGCGTTAAGAATGTTAGATTATTTTAATGATATTTTTGGGTCTGCAACTACTTTCAGGAGATATTTGTCCTGATTCAAAAAATATTTTTCAGTACGAAAATTCCCATTAAAACACTTTGTGCATCAGTCCCATTGTCTTTTCTCTGAAAACGAATACAAAATGTACACACAAAAATAATGACTACTAAGCGAACCTCTTTATTAAAGATGAAAGAGTCTCCAGCACAAGAGGAATGTCCTTGGTGGAATTTCTAGTTGAAAATCACAACTTTCTACTGGATCCAGTTGTTGTGAAGGGCAGATCATATACAGTTTTTACCAAAAATGGTTCAAATGCAATACAATTTTTGCTTAAATTCACATAGCATAAAGATAGTTACAATCACAACGCAAAGGCAGGCATCCTACATTTCCCTTATTTACCCATATCTGCGCTGCCAGACCACGGGTGGGCATCACCAGCCTCTTATATGGAACACAATGAGTTGTATGAGTTCAGTGTGTGAATGGTAAAACGAGTCTGTAAACACAAATACAAAAATCATCAAACCATACTACACACATTTTTCCCTTTCCATATTTGGCTATATATTGTGACAGTGCTTTAAATTGGAGCAAGAATCGAGGGAGCTCTAGTAAAGGGGTCATGGCCTAAGTGCAGGTTGATGTGGGGGCATTTGGGGGGGAGGGTGCTCCTAATTGCTTGGATCCCAACTTGGGCAGGTAGTGGAAGCCAAGCAGGAGAGGCAGGGAGGGGGCACTGCTATCATTAATTTGGCTGCACCCACTTTGTCTTTTATTTAGTAATCACAGTGTCTGAAGCCCGCTGCCAGGCTGCTGGTGCTGGTCAGAGCCAGTGATTAGGTAGTTTTACCAAAAGGAACGATAGCAGTGCACTTGTCTCTCCATTTGCTTCTTCACGAGGTGTGCCAATCCACTCAGGCAGCCCTTTAACTCAAGATAGCTGCACGTTTAAAGGGCTTCCTGCAGGCTCGGAACCTCTGATTAGAACCAAAACAGACGGGAGACACCAAAAAGTATGATAATAGTGTCCCTGCCTCTCCTTTTTTCTAATCAGAAGTGCTGACCCAGCAGGTAGACCTTTAACCATACAGCTCTTTACGTGAATGGGCTACCTGAGGGATTGAGCCTCTAGGTCTAGTCCGGGGGAGCCTGGCAGAGCACTGGCCTGTGAGCACTTTTTGGAGTCTGCAGCAGCTCCACCCCGGCTAGCCCCAGCCCACTTAAAGCACTGTAGTGTGGGATACAAGCCTTATAAGAGGTGCTGCTCTTCGGTCCATCTTCTGCTCCTTAATGCATATAACTATGCCCTGGAGTGCGCTGGGTGCTGTCACTCCACCCTCGGTCCATCCATGGTACACTGGGTAGAGTGCAGAGAGATGAGATGGAAAGCCACTCATCTCCCTTCTCAATTTTACAAGACAAAATATGTAATATGGTCAAATGCAACCTGGGATCTTTCTTTCTCTTCTTGGCCTCTCAGTGAAACGTTAGGACTGCAGGAAGATCACCTAGGCCGGGTGTGTGTGCAACAGAGTTATGGTTCTTGTTCTTGAGATAAAGTGCTCTCTCTGCATAAGCCTGGCTCGCAATGTGCTTTGACTTTCTCCACATTGTCGCTCTGATCCACACTGCCTGCGTTGCTTTCATTCATGGCTTCACTCTCAACTCGTGGGGATGTTGTCTTCAGTAGTGACTTCACTATATCTATTTCATTTATTACAGTGATCCACTCTGTCCACATTCCATCTTCTGCCATGCTTGGGGTGCTCTCCTGTTCTTACCACTGGAGTGGCCTGCTATATCTAGATACATGATCCTTATCTCTCCTCAGCAATTCATTTTAACTTCATCATCTTCTGGGTTTATCTTAGGTGCCTGGGCTACATGTATCTTGTCATATGTGTTTTTATATCCTGTTGTTTCTTCTTCGTATGTCACTGAAGCCAATGCCCTTTCATGCATTGGTTTGAGGCAGCTAGAGTGGAAATACATGTCAACTGTCCCATCTCCCCCTCAAGAGCGAGTCTTCATCCTTGCTTCTTAAGAGGTCTTCTGAAGTCAATGCCTTGCTTGGACCACACTCCATGTGGCATGGTGATCTGCTTTGGGGGTCCTTCCTTGGTTCTCTGTCTTTCATTACTGGCTTTGCAGGCCACGCATTGTTCTACTGGATTATTTACCTCAGCTGCCATTTGTGGCAGCAATATGTGTTCCTCAAATGCTTCTTGGTCAGTGTGGCCATGCTGAGTCTTTGGTGTCCTTTCTTAATCCGTAGCTTTCCAATTGCTGATGGCGTAATAAAAAGGCTCATGCCATGAAATTAAGTCGTCTTCAACTGTTAAATCTCGTGTAATCTTCCAGTAAGATTACAGTTGCGCAGGTAGAGTCTTTTCATTCGGCCATCCTGTGGACAAGAAGGTGCAAAGCTGTTTCATTACTTCATCATGCTCCAGGTATTTGTGCATGATTCTCAAGTGATGACTCCTTTGCTTTCTCCCTCTATATCTGTGACGCTCACCTGATTCCCTCGGAGGCGCAGGTCTTGACTGGGCGGTGAAAACGTCTTCAACGTTAGGCGTAGGATTCGTCTGGCTCCCGGATTTGGCCCCTTCCTTACCGAAAGCTTGACCTGCAGAGTGAGGTGTCTGCAAGTGGAAAATCAAGGTATTAGTGGCTGGAAGGTTGGGAGTAGTTCTTAGCCCCTCTCTCCCTCTCTTCCCGTGGTACCCGGGTGATTGTTGTGCTCACCTTAAGTAAGTGAATGCTGAGCTCTCCATCCTGCGTCTTGTGCAGGGGCGCTGGGTCCAGTTACTTCACTGGATGTGAGTTCCGCCTCTTGATTGCAGAGGGTAGATGAGAGCGAAGCCGCCGTTTGCAGCACGAGCGTGACTTGTAAGTATTAAAGTTTTCAGATTGCTCTCTTCAGATGTCTTTTTCCATAAGTCTATGTCTTTTATCTTTTCAGATGCTGTCGATGCCAAAGAAACTGCTCTCCCCGATTTGTGGCAGAGAGCGTGACAAGAAGATGATGAATTCGAAGGCACGTAAGTAGGAAGGCTGTCTTAGGGCCGTAGAATGCACCTTAATGTCCCCTTTTGTCTTTACAGGTGCCGGAATGCAGTGCAAGCAAGTTGGAGCTAGCGCAACACAGGTAAGCAGTACTGTAACTGAGCGTTACTAACCAATGTTCTTTGTCTTTGCAGGCCCGATGCCGGACGAGAATGCAGAAAAAACGTCTTGGATGCTGCCAATGGATCGGGTGAGTTGAAGCGCTAACTTTGCCTTTGTTTAATCTGTGCCGTTTGTTTTGCAGGAGCCGCTGAAGATTGAAGACTGGTTCCCAGCAGGTAATTTTCGTAATTACAGGATCCGGAGCTGAAGATTCGCTGGAGCTGACACGGTGAGCGTCCTGCTGCAGATGCAGAATAACGCGAAGCATGTGGTACCAATCGGGCGTGGTTTAAATAGCCCATAGGAGTGCTTAGGTGTCTTCTTCCACAGCAGCCTCGCCAGGTAAAAGAGTTCCTGCTTCCAGAAGGGTTCCAGCATCCATGATCCAGGGAGTGGTGCCTGCCCCACCCAGAAGGAAAAGTAGTCCCTGCCAGAAGAGAGTAAAGCATCATCTTGCGGTAAGTAAGCAGCATGGTCTGCTCCAGGTAGGTTCATCAAGCACTTTTACACTTGATATGAGCCGGCGCTTCCTGTGCCGGGACGGGTCCTTACTATGAGCCTGGACCACCGGTGCCAGGACAAGGTCCAAAAAGTCCCAATTGGGACTTGCTGGTGCCGTTAAGACATGTTATGAGTCTGCTTCCAAGGATGTTGGGTAGGTCCTGACTCCTTGAAAGCAGTGGTCATGACAGCCCCCCCCTCAAGGCCCCTCCCAAATTTGTCTTCTCCGGGGTTTTGGTTTATCAGGAAAACTTCGATGAAACTTCTTAACCAGACGGGGTGCATGAACATGTTCCGACGGTTCCCAAGATCGTTCCTGGGGCCATAACCTTTCCAGTCAATCAGATAGTATAATTTTAGATTTGGAAATCTTGGAGTCTAATATGTCTTGTATTTCGAATTCTAGTTCTCCGTCCACAAGAATAGGGTCTGGAGATTTTGTCAAACGGCGGGTTCCAGGTTGCATGGGTTTCAGTAGTGAAACGTGGAAAACTGGATGTATTTTCATATAGGCAGGTAGGCCCAATTTAACTGCCACTGGAGTTGATTATGGCAGTGATTGGGTAAGGTCCCAGGTATCGTGGATTGAAAGTACGTGGTCCTTTTAGGGGTAAATGTTTGGTGGATAGCCAGACCTGATCTCCCACAAGATATTGAGGAGCTTCCTTTCGATGTAGATCCGCACACTTTTGTATTGCTCCTTGGCTCTGCTTAAGGTGAGATGTGGCCTCTTTAAAGGCTTGAGTGATTGTCGAATGCAGATGATCTACAGCGGGTGTTCCAAGAGTCTGAGGTGGGTCAAGATTTGAGGTGCGAGGGTGGATTCCATATGAAAGAAAAAACGGAGTTTTCCGGTTCCGGCGTGGACTGAATTATTATAAGCGTACTCCGCAATCCAGAGAATGTCTTTCCAAGTGCTCTCTGATTGTTGTAACATGCAGCGTAGATACTGTTCTAAGGTTTGGTTGGTCCTCTCGGTCTGCCCGTCAGTCTGGGGATGGTGGCTGGTCGAAAGCCTTATGTCAATTTGGGCTAGGCGACAACAACTCCGCCAGAAGTGGGAAATAAATTGACTCCCTCTATCTGAGATTAAAGCTGAAGGAAAGCCGTGCAACCGAACAATGTTTTCAAGGAATTCTCGGGCCAAAATTGGAGCTGTAGGTAACCCTTTCAATGGGATGAAATGAGCCATTTTCGAGAATAGGTCCACAATCACTAAGATTGTATTAAATCCGGAGCATGGTGGTAAATCCGTGATGAAGTCCATGGAGAGAGTATGCCATGGGTGTGGAGGAACGTCTATTGGACGTAGGAGCCTGCTGGTTTCTCCTTCTGGCTTTTGCTTTGAGCGCACACACCACAGGAATTTATTGAAATCCTTAATGTCCTTTCTCCAAGACGGCCACCAGAAATGTCTTTTTATCTTTTCCAACGTTTTGGTAATGCCGGGATGTCCTTCCATTAAGGAGTCATGGTAACAAGAGATCACCTGTCTTTGTAAATCAGTACATGGTAAATATAATCTTCCTCGAAAGTATAGTAGGTTCTTATCCATTGTGAAATCGTTTCCCTTGAGTTGCCAGTCTTGCACTTCTGCTGGAGTCAGAAGATCTTTAACTTTAGCTTCATGTCTTCAATGGATTGTGCATCTATCAAACCAGGATTCTCTGTTCCGGAATTATGGGTACGGTTCAGGATTGGTCGTGAGTTCATCTACTCCAATTCGGGAGAGAGCGTCTGCTTTACCATTCTTGTTGCCTGGTCGGTAAGTTATCACAAAGTCGAATTCGGCGAAAAACAATGCCCAGCGAAGTTGTCTAGAGGATTGAGCTTTGGCTGATTTAAGGTACTGTAAATTACGATGATCCGTGATGACGGTGACTGTGTGTCGGGCTCCCAAGAGATAATGCGCCAAGCTTTAAAGGCGGACTTGATAGCCAAAAGTTCCTTATCTGTAATAGTATAGTTGATTTCAGGAGCTGAAAATTTGCGGGACCAAAATGCCACTGGGTGTAACTGATTTGTTTCGGGTCTCTTTGCGAAAGCACTGCTCCCATTGCGAGACTGGAAGCATCATTCTCTACGATATAGGGAAGTTCCGGGCGAGGATGTTTTAAAACTGGAGCCGAGGTGAATTTTGTTTTTAGTTCCTGAAAAGCTTGTTCAGCCTCTGTAGACCACTCGAAACGTTTATTCTTTCTGAGGAGGGCTGTAATGGGTTGGACTACTCGAGAAAAATCTGGGATAAATCTTCGATAAAAGTTGGCGAAGCCCAACATGCTTTGAACCCTTTCACTGACGTTGGTGAGGGCCACTTAATGATAGCGTCCACTTTTCTTGAGTCCATGTGGACTCCATTAGGTGACAAAATAAATCCCAAAAATTCGACCTCCGTGACGTGAAAAACGATTTTTCCAATTTTGCAAAGAGTCTGTGTTTCGGAGCCGCTCCAGTACTGCGGTGACATGTTTTCGATGTTCCGCCTCAGAGGACGAGTAGACCAGAATGTCATCAATATAGACAACTACACATACGTCAATGAGCTCTCTGAGGACGTCATTCATAAAATACTGAAAGGCTGCCGGAGCGTTGCAAAGCCCAAAGGGCATTACTTGATACTCGAACAGTCCATATTTAGTACGAAAGGCCGTCTTCCATTCATCGCCCTCTTTTATTCGTACTAAATGGTAAGCTCCTCTGAGGTCCAGCTTTGTGTAGATACAGGCACTTTTAACCTGGTCAAGAAGTTCAGGGATCAATGGTAACGGATATCTGTTCTTAATCGTAATCTGGTTCAGGGCACGGTAATCTATACATGTTCTTAGGTCTCCCTCTTTTTTTGGCACGAAGAACAAAGCTGAAGAGGCTGGGGACTTCGAGGGACGGATAAATCCATTAGCCAGGTACTGTCCAAATACTGCCTCAGGTGAAGATTTTCAGGTTCTGTGAGGGCATAAATTCGACTGCATGGAGGAGTGGATCCTGGAACCAAGTCTATTTGGCAGTCGTATGATCTGTGAGGAGGCAGCGAATTAGCTTGATCTTTCGAAAGACATCCTGAAATTCCCGGTATTCAGGAGGCAGGTGAGGACTCTCAGAAGCAGTTGCAGCTAGCTTTCGTGGGGGCTGCGGATAACAGGTAGGTGCGCATTCTGGAAACCGGATTGTCTTTGCTCGCCAATCAATTTGAGGATTGTGTTTCTCAGCAAGGGATTCCCAGGATAACTTGAAACTGTGGAGCCTTGATCACGTCAAACACGATTTTCTCTTGATGTCCATCTTGGCTTACCAACGTCACTTCCATGGTGGTGTGAGTAACTGGTCCGGAAGCTATTTCCGTACCATCCACGGTGGTGATGACGTCTTTCACAGACTTTAGGACAAAGAGATAGATTCATCCTGGCGGCCAATTCACAGTCCACGTAATTGCCGATTGCGCCACTATCAATGTATGCTTTAATGGCATGCATACGATTGGGTTGTTCCGGACTCACGAGGACCATGGGCATGGTAAAATGCGAGGTCAAAGAACTGGTTTTTACGCTCGGCAGCGGACCTCTACACTTGTCGGGCGAGGTCGTTTTCCGACTCTGAACCTTTGGCACCCTTATCGGAAGCTCCTACTGTCTTCTTCTTTGGTTTCACTGGGCAATCTTGGAGGAAGTGCCCTGAGTTCCCGCAATAGAGGCACAATTGCAGTTGTCTTCTCCTTTCTCTTTCCTTTTGGGTTAGAGGTCCTTTCACCACCCCAATCTGCATGGGTTCCACGGTATCATTCCTTTAACGGAGCTCTGTGGTCTTGAAAAAACTCGATTCTCAAACCTGGAACGATCGGCTTTTCGATTTTGTATTCTATGATCCAATTGCACCACCAGATCAATGTATTCGGAACAGTCTTGTGGAGGATTCACCACCTGGGCCAGAACGTCTTTAAGTTCTCCACGAAGGCCTCTATAGAAAAGGGTGATTCTCTTATCCTCAGGCCATCCGGTTTCAACCACTAGTCTGTTAAATGATGCAATGTAGGCCAGAAGATCTTGATTGCCCTGTCGTAGTGAAAGAAGTTCATTGTCCAGGGCCTGTCCCTGAGAATGTCTTGCGAACAATCTTTCCATACTAGCTTGGAAGTCCTGGAAATTATAAAGAATAGGGTTATCTTGAGTCACTAAAGGAATAGACCAATCTGCGGCACTGCCACTAAGATATGAGAGCACGAAGGCCACCTTAGCCTGGTCCGTTGGAAAAGCGGCAGGTCTACACAGAAAGTGCAAACGACACTGATTGATGAACACAGCAAATCTTTTCGGATCACCTGAAAAGCGTTCGGGCGGAGCCAAAGGTACATTTCCTGGTAGATTAATTTGCACCGGTTAGAGGAAGCCGTTGGGCATGGCTTCCACCAGGGGTAGGCAGAGGAGTCTGTCCCGCTTGGGCTTGTAACAATTGTCTAGCCAAGTCGTCTGTTCGCTCCTTAGAAACCACTAGCTCTCTCCTTAGGGCATTTGTTTCCTGGCGTGCTGCGTGTAGTTCTGCTCTCAACTCCCCGAGCAACTGGGCCAATTGGTCTGTGTCTGAAGTCTCCATTGCGCCTGGGCGGGAAATGTATGGTGAGGCTTCGCGTTCTGTAACGCTCACCTGGTTCCCTCGGAGGCGCTGGTCTTGACTGGGCGGTGAAAACGTCTTCAACGTTAGGCGTAGGATTCGTCTGGCTCCCGGATTTGCCCCTTCCTTACCGAAAGCTTGACCTGCAGAGTGAGGTGTCTGCAAGTGGAAAATCAAGGTATTAGTGGCTGGAAGGTTGGGAGTAGTTCTTAGCCCTCTCTCCCTCTCTTCCCGTGGTACTCGGGTGATTGTTTGTGCTCACCTTAAGTAAGTGAATGCTGAGCTCTCCATCCTGCGTCTTGTGCAGGGGCGCTGGTCCAGTTACTTCACTGGATGTGAGTTCCGCCTCTTGATTGCAGAGGGTAGTGAGAGCGAAGCCGCCGTTTGCTGCACGAGCGTGACTTGTAAGTATTAAAGTTTTCAGATTGCTCTCTTCAAATGTCTTTTTCCATAAGTCTATGTCTTTTATCTTTTCAGATGCTGTCGATGCCAAAGAAACTGCTCTCCCCGATTCGTGGCAGAGAGCGTAACAAGAAGATGATGAATTCGAAGGCACGTAAGTAGGAAGGCTGTCTTGGGCCGTAGAATGCACCTTAATGTCTCCTTTTGTCTTTACAGTGCCGGAATGCAGCGCGAGCAAGTTGGAGCTAGCGCAACACAGGTAAGCAGTTATTGTAACTAGCGTTACTAACCAATGTTCTTTGTCTTTGCAGGCCCGATGCCGGACGAGAAATGCAGAAAAAACGTCTTGGATGCTGCCGATGGATCGGGTGAGTTGAAGCGCTAACTTTGCCTTTGTTTAACTCTGTGCCTTTTGTTTTGCAGGAGCCGCTGAAGATTGAAGATTGGTTCCCAGCAGGTAATTTTCGTAATTACAGGATCCGGAGCTGAAGATTCGCTGGAGCTGACACGGTGAGCGTCCTGCTGCAGATGCAGAATAACGCGAAGCATGTGGTACCAATCGGGTGTGGTTTAAATAGCCCATAGGAGTGCTTAGGTGTCTTCTTCCACAGCAGCCTCGCCCAGGTAAAAGAGTTCCTGCTTCCAGAAGGGTTCCAGCATCCATGATCCAGGGAGTGGTGCCTGCCCCACCCAGAAGGAAAAGTAGTCCCTGCCAGAAGAGAGTAAAGCATCATCTGCTGGTAAGTAAGCAGCATGGTCTGCTCCAGGTAGGTTCATCCAAGCACTTTTACACTTGATATGAGCCCGGCGCTTCCTGTGCCGGGACGGGTCCTTACTATGAGCCTGGCACCACTGGTGCCAGGACAAGGTCCAAAAAGTCCAAATTGGGACTTGCTGGTGCCGATAAGACATGTTATGAGTCTGCTTCCAAGGATGTTGGGTAGGTCCTGACTCCTTGAAAGCAGTGGTCATGACAATATCCTCAATGGATGCCACCATACACTCATAATCTAGAACCTCTGCCCTCTCTTCCTGTTGGATGCATGATCTCTACAATCAGTCTGCTTGCTGATTATTCCATCATGGTGAATGGTCTATCTGGAATGATCATTTTTGTAATTTTGCTGCCCAGAATGCCTGTTTTGGTGTCGCAGTGCTTGTCCCATTTGGGCCTAGTATGCGTGTTAGCAGTAGACGAAGTGAGTGAAAAAATGTATTGGAGCTGTGAACTTGGAGGAAAAAACGGCTGTTGTAGGAGGCATGTCAAGGGGCGTGGCTAAATCATGCAGACATATATTTTTGATTTCTTTTGGCAGCTTCCAACTAATATACAAGTACTATAAGGGTTTGGTAGGTATTCCCGCAAAGAATATAAATAAAACACAGATGGAAATTTCAAACAATCTTGGGATTCATTTTGGATCATAAGAGATTTATAAAGTGTTCACATAGCTGGGATGCCACATAGAGCTGCATGCAGAAGCAGTGAAAACACTCCGAAATACGTCAAGCTTACAATACTTCATACTGAGTTAACAGTGCACATTCAATGTGTCACATGGCTAAGTAGTTTACAAAGCTTATGAAAATCAAAATCATGAATTTATAAATATTTAAAAAACTGGAGGGCAGGATCTTTTTCAAATCATTTTTCTTTTAGAAAAACTTGAAATAATGAAATATACACACAACAGATGAACGTCATGAAAAAAAACCACAGTCTTCGTGGTCTTAAAAGACAAAGGTTGGGGGTAAATTGGTGCAATTACCGCTGAGCACAAATGGTGATACCCCTGGGTTGTACACATGCCCCTGATTCTGACTGTAACACTAGTAGCGCCAGGGGTAATAGCACAGACATAAGGGTTACCACCGGAAAACCGGCGCTAATACCGCTACTGCCGGCGAGCCCACTGCTATTAGCGCCTTTTGGAAATTGCATCACCACCGGAACAGGAAGCTTTGCGGCAGCCATTTTGAAAAACACAATACATTGAATATCTCCACTTCCTGCAGCCTTCCAGCACTGCAAACCATCAGAAATGTCTCAGGAGAGGCAAAGAGGCAAGGGGGCCAAACATCACCCCAGAAAGCCCAAGTTCAGCGAGGGTGAGCTTGTGGTCCTGAAAGACAAGGTAGTGGGGCACTGTGAGCCTCTGTATGAAGCCCAGCAGAGGAAGACCAGTGGGCAGTGGCGCACAGCCATATGGACCAACATTACCAAGAAGGTCATGGCAGTGTCCAGCGTAGCACGTGATGGTGAGGACTGCAGGAAAAGGTGGAATGACCTCAGGGTAAGGGTACAAGGACTGCTGCCCAACACCACCAGGAGTCCCGGGTGACAGGAGGAGGCACTGCCAAGCCACTGGTCCTCACGGCATGGGAGGAAAAATACAGTATGGTGCTCGACCTCGAGGGCATAGAGGGAGTTGGCAGTGCAGAGGCGGAAGCCAGCAGCCAGAAGGCAGGAGGTGAGTGACCCCCCACCAATGCATGCACAAATGACAACTCAGAATAAAAAGCCCAAGTGGACAGACACACAAGTCAGCAGACCACGAAGCTGGGCATGCTGACAGGGCAGAGTGACGGGCCTTCACATCAGCCATCCCCATAGCAGCCATGGGGCAGGGCACCAAGGGCACTCCTCAGGGTCATAGCAGCGGGAAGGGCAGGCAAGTGAACAAAACAAATGCCATGCGCACCTCACCTCTACTGGCGCACCCTGTTCCAGCAGAATTGAGGTTCGAGAGCTACCATGACACCGTGCAGCAGTCACCCTAGAATGTAGCGGACCCAGTAGGCCTGTCCCATGAGGGCGTGGCAGACAAGCCACAGGGAAGTACACATCCCACACACAGACATGTACCCAGCATGCCAATCACTGTGTACCACAGAACAGCCCTGCTGGCTGCGCAGCAGGGCCCATGGAGCCATGGCGGTGCCAGAGAACAAGCCATCCCCAAGCCCCACCGTGTCACTGCCACCTGGGGAGGTGATGTGGGGCCTTGAAGGACCACAAGCATGCATGTCAGACAAAATCCATCCTAGTATGTCCACCCTGACTTACCCAAACACAGGCCAATGGCCAACAGGCCTTGGGGCGCACACCCATCGCCACAAGCAACCCCATGACGGTGGACCCACATGCCTCCTCCGATGGCCAAACATGACCATTTGCCCACATGTCTGGGGTCACACTCTACCATTGCATGCATGCATGCATGTCAATACACTTGGTGGAACCATACTTGATGCAATGTGACATTGCATCAAATATGGTTCCATCATGTGTATTGACATGCATGCATGCATGCATGAATCGCCAGAGGCCCCTGAGGAGTAGGAGGAGTGAGCCAACCCATCAGGCAGTGGCGCTAAAAGGCCCTCAAGGGCTGCCACCACCAACCCATGAAGGCCCACGAGATCATTGCCTAAGCGCAGAGACCGCCGTTCAACACCTGCAGCCAGCAAGGCCAACGCTGCTGGTGGCACCACAGGCCCTGCAGCAAAACCAGCAGACATCAGGACCAGTGCAGGCGAAGCTGCACCCACACCTGCAGCCGTCTGCATGGACACAGAGCCAACACCCGATTCCAGTGACACTGAGGAGCCACAGGGGGACACCAGCTCAGAGTGAACACCTGGCCAAGGCCCACACTCCCCAGGGAGCCATCCACGCCGCCAGCACGTAGCATCACCCGAGGCAGATGTGGGCACCCCATCCTATGCCTCCCTTCATTCATCTGTGGCTCAGTGCCTAGCCCCCCTCCCTGAGCGTCTAGTTCACCTGGCAACGTGGTGCTGAAAAGGCTGGACACCATGGAGTGCAGACAGCAGGAGATGGAGGCCATCGGTCATACTTAGCCCGCCCACCTCCAGGCCTGTCCTGCAAGTGGTGTACAACAGGGCAGAGATGAGTGCCAACACGTCCACCCTGATGCTATATGCCCAACGTGTGCATGGAACTGACAGAGGGTGTCTTTGCCCTCGCGGAAGCCATCCGGCAGGGCAATTAACTGCAATTTCAGCAGAACCATGTGACCGGTCCCGTTCCATCCATCTCCACAAAACCCACGAAGGGGTCACAAGAGAGCACGCCATGACGACAATCGCAGCGCCTTCTGCACCTAAAATCACCAAAAGGCTGTTGTAAGAGGCATGTCAGGGGGCGTGGCTAAATCATGCAGACATATATTTTTGTTTTCTATTGGCAGCTTTCAACTAATATACAAGTACTATAAGGGTTTGGTAGGTATTCCTGCAAAGAATACAAATAAAAAAGAGATGGAACTTTCAAACAATCTTGGGATTCATTTCGGATCATAAGAGATTTATAAAGTGTTCACATAGCTGGGATGCCATGTAGAGCTGCATGCAGAAGCAGTAAAAACACTCCGAAATACTTCAAGCTTACAATACTTCATACTGAGTTAACAGTGCACATTCAATGTGTCACATGGCTAAGTAGTTTACAAAGCTCATGAAAATCAAACCATGAATTTATAAATATTAAAAAAAACTGGAGGGCAGGATCTTTTTCAAATCATTTTTCTTTTAGAAAAACTCGAAACAATGAAATACACACACAACAGATGAACGTTATGAAAAAAACACAGTCTTCGTGGTCTTAAAAGACAAAAGTTGGGGATAAATTTGTGCAATTATCGCTGAGCACAAATGGTGATACCCCTAGGTCGTACACGCGCCCCTGATTCTGACTGTAACGCTAGTAGCGCCGGTGGTAATAGCACAGACATAAGGGTTACCACCGGAAAACCGGCACTATTACTTCTACTGCCGGCGAGCCCGCTGCTATTAGCGCCTTTTGGAAAATGCATCACCACTGGAACAGGAAGCTTTGAGGCAGCTATTTTGAAAAAACACAATACATTAAATATCTCCACTTCCGGCAGCCATCCAGCACTGCAAACCATCGGAAATGTCTCAGGAGAGGCTAAGAGGCAAGGGGGCCAAATATCACCCCAGAAAGCCCAAGTTCAGCAAGGGTGAGCTTGTGGTCCTGAAAGACGAGGTCTTGGGGCACTGTGAGCCTCTGTATGGAGCCCAGCAGAGGAAGACCAGTGGGCAGTGGCGCACAGCCATATGGACCAACATTGCCCAGAAGGTCATGGCAGTGTCCAGCGTAGCACGTGACGGTGAGGACTGCAGAAAAAGGTGGAATGACCTCAGGGTAAGGGTACAAGGACTGCTGTCCCAACACCACCAGGAGTCCCTGGTGACAGGAGGAGGCACTGCCAAGCCACTGGTCCTCACTGCATGGGAGGAAAAATACAGTATGGTGCTCGAACTCGAGGGCATAGAGGGAGTTGGCAGTGCAGAGGCGGAAGTCAGCAGCCAGAAGGCAGGAGGCGAGTGACACCCCCAATGCATGCACAAATGACAACTCAGAATTAAAAGCCAAGTGGACAGACACACAAGTCAGCAGACCACGAAGCTGGGCATGCTGACAGGGCAGAGTGATGGGCTTTCACATCAGCCACCCCCATAGCAGCCATGGGGCAGGGCCCCAAGGGCACTCCTGAGGGTCATAGCAGCGGGAAGGGCAGGCAAGTGAACTAAACAAATGCCATGCGCACCTCACCTCTACTGGCGCACCCTGTTCCAGCGGAATTGAGGTTCGAGAGCAACCATGACACCGGGCAGTAGTCACCCCAGAATGTAGCGGTCCCAGTAGGCCTGTCCCATGAGGGCGTGGCAGACAAGCCACAGGGAAGTACACATCCCACACACAGACATATACCCAGCATGCCAATCACTGTGTACCACAGAACAGCCCTGCTGGCTGCGCAGCAGTGGCCCATAGAGCCATGACGGTTCCAGAGAACAAGCCACCCCCAAGCCCCACCGTGTCACTTCCACCTGGGGAGGTGATGTGGGGCCTTGAAGAACCACAAGCATGCATGTCAGACAAAATCCACCCCAGTATGTCCACCCTGACTTACCCAAACACAGGCCAATGGCCAACAGGCCATGGGGCGCACACCCATCGCCACAAGCAACCCCATGACGGTGGACCCACATGCCTCCTCCCATGGCCAAACATGACCATTTGCCCACGTGTCTGGGGTCACACTCTACCATTGCAATCATGTCATGCATGTCAATACACATGGTGGAACCATACTTGATGCAATGTCCTATGTCGCCTACAGGCATGCATGAATCGCCAGAGGCCCCTGAGGAGTAGGAGGAGTCAGCCGACCCATCAGGCAGTGGCGCTAAAAGGCCCTCATGGGCTGCCACCACCAACCCATGAAGGCCCACAAGATCACAGCCTAAGCGCAGAGACCGCCGTTCAACACCTGCAGCCAGCAAGGCCAACTCTGCTGGTGGCACCACAGGCCCTGCAGCAAAACCAGCAGACATCAGGAGCAGTGCAGGCCAAGTTACACCCACACCAGCAGCTGTCTGCATGGACACAGAGCCAACACCTGATTCCAGTGACACTGAGGAGCCACAGGGGGACACCATCTCGGAGTCAACACCTGGCCAAGGCCCACACTCCCCAGGGAGCCATCCACGCCGCCAGCATGTAGCATCACCGAGGCAGATGTGGGCACCCCATCCTATGCCTCCCCCACATTCAGCTGTGGCTCAGTGCCTAGCCCTCCTCCATGAGCATCTAGTTCACCTGGCAACGTGGTGCTGCAAAGGCTGGACACCATGGAGTGCAGACAGCAGGAGATGGAGGCCATTGGTCATACTCAGTCCGCCCACCGGCAGGCCTGTCCGGCAAATGGTGTACAACAGGGCAGAGATGAGTCCTAACACGTCCACCCTGATGCTATATGCCCAACTTGTGCATGGAACTGACTAAGGGTGTCTTTGCCCTTGCGGAAGCCATCCGGCAGGGCAATTAACTGCAATTTCAGCAGAACCATGTAACCGGCCCGTTCCATCCACCTCCATAACACCCACGAAGGGGTCACAAGAGAGTAAGCCATGACGACAATCACAGCGCCTTCTGCACCTAAAATCACCTGGGGGTGGTTGGGTATATTGTGCTGGGGAGTTGGTGGTGGGAGGTGGGAGAGGGGATAGTTGGGGCACATAGTTAGAATAAAACAGTTGTACTACATCAATGCACGGACATTCCTGATTGTGTCATTGTGGAGTATATTTTCAGAAGTGACAGTCATGCAGTGGTGCATGGCTTGTGCAAGGGAAATTACTTAAAAGAAATTGTTAATAAGTGCCTGGTGAGCCTGTCTCCCATCCCTCACGTCATCTCTGACATTGCCTGCTGTGGACCCTAACTCAGGCACTTCATCATCATCTTCTGGGGGTGGCATGTCCACATCAGGGGCTAGAGGCACCTCCTCCTCATGCAGATGTTGTGTAGCATGGCACACGCAAGCACTATTTTTCCAACTTTCTCTGGAGCGTACATAAGGACTCCACCAGTACGATCCAGGCAGCGAAAACATGAGAGCTCAGTATTAGATCCGAGAATGGCTCTTCATTATCTGGTTATATACGATATTCATTGTCTTCCGGTGGAATCGAGATTCAGTTTCAAGTCCTAGTTATAACCCAAAAATGCAGGCAGCGTAAGATGCCAGCATACCTGCAAGCCCTACTCACAAAAAAAAGTCATCGTAGATTGGTGAGATCAGTTAATCAGGATGTTTTATTGACTCCTAGATGCAGAACCGAGAAGGCTCTAAAGGGAACCTTCTATGCGATCGCCCCCAGGCTATGGAATAATCTGTCCAGGGATATGAGAAGTATAGAATCTACAGATAGGTTCAAAAAGAGGCTAAATACTCTATTGTTTGCCTAGCTCTCTTTCTTGGATTCTGCTTATTGTACAGTTCTCTCCTATATTCTTGACTGTGCCAGAACTCTTTTGTGTTTTTTGTTGTGAGCCAGTCTGTGCCCTAAATCATGTGGGTCAATGTGTGCGCGTTACAAATTTAATAAAAGTTTTTTAAAAAAAGAAAGACTGTCCCTGTCAGTGCAGGAGAAAGATGCACAACTCTGAGCTTTGGGTTGTGTAGCCTGGTGTTTGCATGGAATAGAAGCATAACTAAGAGTCATGGCAGAGTCTTTGGCGGTACATGGAGCAGACCTGAGTATGTTGACTTGGTTTACCTGCTGACTGATGTGAGGAGTAGGAGCCTGCCAAATCAAATACTGTAGCTCCAAGCGGAGCACTGCAGAGACTTTGGCGGACATCTGCGGCTCGAAGGCAGGACAAGATGAGGGAGCAGGCAGAGCACCCTACTCAAAGGCAGCTTTCACCCACGGAGCAGCGCAGATTGGCTGTCTGTGTTGTCCGTGTTTTTGGAGCTTCCTGCGGAGAACTCCGGTGGACTGTGGCGAAACACAGCCACTGGATCAAGTGTGAATAATGGATTCTGGTGGCCCTCAGCGCATTAGAAGCCAAGTGTGTCTACACTCAAGGTATGACGAAATTCAACAGCCGTCTAATGTGTTATTGAAGACAAGAATGTTTTCAGTCTCGGAGCTAGATAGTGACTGTGTGCCCTGTGCCCCTCCAAATGTGCCAAAAGAAAAGATTTCAATTTTGTCCATAATCCCCATAACGGAGGTTGAAATTGGGCCATTAAAACAAATGGAAAATCTGCCAACAAATCACTCCCAATCGTCTAGCATAGTGAAGGCTGTGAGTATGCCTCTACCTCTGACTCCCCTGAGAAAACCAGTGATGAGCGAGAACCAAAGGGCTATAAGAGTGGATCATTTGGAAGAAGTAGAAGAGTCTTACAATTTATTTGATATTTGATATTTTATTTCTATTGCGTTCGTACACAAGTGTTTCAGAGCGCGACAAGGCAAGGGAGGGGAACAGGGGAGAACAAAACAGCGATCTTACTAGGCCCCGTGAAATTGAGAATGCGCAAGTGCATGGGAGAAGGGGAGGGGAAAAGTGCATGGAAGGGGGGAGAAGTGGAAAGTGCGAAGCAGAGGAGAAACAGATAAATAACAATAAATAAATAATAAAGGCAACAAACAGTTTTAGTGCTGCCAGCAATTTGCAAGTGCTAGGTTTAAGGCAGCAGACAGGGTAGGTCTGATAAGTGAAGGAAGAAAAAGGGGGGGCTGTATGGGTACAGATACAGACCCCAGTGCAAGGGGGGCCTGGAGGCAGTGTGGAAGGGTGGCAGGGTGAGCAGGTAACTGGGCCCGGAGGACAGAGGGTGGCCAGGTGCACAGTGCCAAGAGAGAACAGATCAGCAGGGGAGTGAAGGCAGAAGAAAAGAGGAAGGTCTTGAGGTGTTTCCAGAACCGGAGATGGTTCTCCTCAAGTTTTAGAGTGGCAGGTAGGCTGGTCCAGAGGGAGGCCCCAGCCAAAGACAGAGATCT
Source organism: Ambystoma mexicanum (assembly GCA_002915635.3). Taxonomy (NCBI): domain Eukaryota; kingdom Metazoa; phylum Chordata; class Amphibia; order Caudata; family Ambystomatidae; genus Ambystoma; species Ambystoma mexicanum. The sequence goes on along the minus strand of CM030321.1, from coordinate 855,576,399 downwards.
ACCCCCAGCTTGTTTCTTTGAAAAACGACTGACCTTGAGGGAGTTGGAGGTAGCGAAGTGTAGAGCTTGAGATGGGAGATATTTGCGGAGGGATAGCTGAAGGTATTTTGGGCCCAGGCCCCAGAAAGCCTTGTGGACAATGCAGAGGGTTTTGAATTTAATCCTTGCATCTACTGGGAGCAAATGGAGAGATTTTAGAGCTGGAGAGATATGATCCCAGGGCTTGAGGCCAAGGACAAGTGTTGCAGTCCTGTTCTGGATTAGTTGCAGAGGGCGGAGAGTAGAGGCAGGTAGATTTAGAAAGAGGCTGTTACAATAGTCCAAGCTAGAGAGAACCAGAGCATGGGATACCATGAGCTTCTGGGGGAAGGAGAGGAAAGGCAGAGTACCTCTGAGGAGGTGCAGTCAGAAATTTGACTTTTTAGAGACCTCAGAGATGTGAGCGGAGAAGAAAAGGGTGGAGTCAAAGTTGACCCCAAGGTTCTTAGCCTCGCAGGTGGGGGTAGGAGGAGGGCCAAGGGAGGCTGGCCAGAGAGTGAGGGGAAAGGATGGTGAAGGTGTGCCGATGAGGAGGATCTCCGTCTGCTGGCATTCAGACAAAGATCATTGGCGGCACACCAATCTTGAAAGGCAGTTAGGCAATCAGAGATGAGAGAGGGAGAGGAGGTGAAAATGAGTTGAGTGTCATCAGCGTAGCATTGGAAATTAGAGCAGAAAGTGGCAATGCAGTGGGCGAGAGTTGCCAGGTATTGGTTGAAAAGACAGGGTGAGAGGTTAGACCCCTGGGGAACACCACAGGTAGAAAGGAAGATAAATGAAAGCAAGGACCCAAGTTGGACCTGGGAGGCTCGATCTGAGAGGAAAGAGGTCAGCCAGGCCAGAGCCTGATCAGTGATACCCAGGTTTTCACGGAGACGGCCGCTCTCTCGATAGAAGGTCCATTTTTGCACTGCAATGACCATTATCCCGTGCAGTTGTTTGATATGATATGGCATTTGTATGCTGAAAAAACAGTGAAATGCAATCTGAAGAAGATTTGTCTGAGTGGAATGGGACTGTAATGCTAAGAAATAGTGAGGGGGATAAGCCATAAAAACATAATCGTTTGAATTGTTTACCATCACGTGTGGAGCGAATATACCAAGAAATTGAAAGAAGGATGGCCCGGAATAAATCTTGGGATGACCGAGGCCACAACGATTCTCCTATCACTGTTTGACCTTCTCCTCCTCCTTCTGGTTGTTATGAAATTTGTAATCATTGAAAAATGCAATAGAATCACACTTGAATTCTGATTGTGATCCTTTGTGTCATCCTGTGACTGTATTTGGTAACGTTCTTGCACTAGATTCAAAATTGGTGGTTGTTTTACAAGATGTTAGCTGCCAGACATACATGCCTGATGTCAAGCTTGATGATAGCAAAGACAATATGGAAGCTCAAGATTTTAGAAGACATCCAACTTCTTCTCAACTGAGATGTACTCCTTTCCCAATGCGCTTGACATCATTGCCAGACTTGGATCAGTCTCTCATAAAAGAGGCACACAAAACTCAAATGATTGAAAGGCCTCAAAGTCCTTCGATAGTATATACCTCAGGATCTCAAGAGCAGAAATCGCCAAGCTCTCCTAAATGGTAGAAACAGCAATATACATTTAATAGTGAGTACTTGCGTAGGATCTGAAGCAAATAAAAAGATCATAACATCAAATCAAAGTGGTTGTAACCCCTCCCAATTGTATGAACAACTGAATGAGCGTTATACAGAGGATTCCAGTTCAAAGTCTGAGAGCGACCTGTCTGACACTTCAACACATCAAATGGAAGGAACAAATCCAATGAGATTTATGAGTCATGAGAACAAACAGAATAATAATTTAGCCAATCATAACAGGATGCCAACCCACATCGATAACAATTGTAATTTGATGTCATCTCTAACAATCTCTCTTTCACCATTTCTTAAAACACATGAGTCTATTAATGATAGCTATAAAGACCAAGCACCCCTGCTGGGCAAAACACATTCTAATATAAGTTCATACTGAAAATGTTATTGCATCGTTTAAAAAAAAACTTTATTAAGAAATAAACTCTGAAAGTTTACTTCAAAAATTACGATCAGATCATACGATGGAAATTTCAGGCAGTAAGAAAATACAAGTAGAAGTGGCTAAAGAAATTCTCAAATGGGGGAAAGATGCAGATAAAAACCATCTGAATCCGATTGTTGTCATAAAGGATGCATGTCTTTCAACATCTCAATGAACACCTCATATAGATCTTAGCATCTTTCAAGGAAAATGCTAAGTTGCTCATCATTGAGCTGTGATTTCAGAAGTGTCAAGTATTCTTCGGATTGCTCATATTGATACATCATGTTTTCTACTTCAGTTATGGCTAATTGTGCTTCATTTACTATGAGTGGCTCTTCAAATGGTTCTTGGCTTCCTGAAACAGAAGGTTTACTGCCCTCAGGAGTGTCTTCATTTAGTTGTGCTTGAACTTCCTCCACTTGTTGGCGTTCATTGTCCAACATGTTTTTGTATTGCATGAAATTGACATTTGTTATAGTGCTTTCATTTGCTTTGAATGCAGCTTCAAATGAGTCATGGTGCCCAATAAATCTTCTTCATTTTTCCATGGTTTAAAAAGTTGGAGTAGAGCCATGTAGTAAACTTATCTATGTCAAGGAGTTTTAATTCATAATTTTGTATGATTAATTAGGCTGGGTTTGTAAGTTTAACAAGACAGCTTTCACAAGTTTTCACTATGAATTTTCCACTTTTTTCATCTGTTTAACATTATTCTTGTAGGAGGAATTGTGGGCTATGTGGTACGGGCACATGTTCTCCGAAGCACTACTTCTGTTTGGGTAGTATGCGTGTAATACATTATTTTAGAAAATGTTCTGGCTGTTGGGAGAATTTTTGGCTATTATTTCCATGTCTTGGTACGATTTCAGCACTCTTTTTTTTGCATTGTAATCATTGATGTACTTTGAAGCTTCGTTTCTTTTAATGCAGTTTTTAGGCTATTTTCCTTTCACACCCGGGTCTGACAGAAGACATGAAGATGTTTACTTGTCCTTTTGCTGAAACTTGTCTAGGGAAACCAAAGCACATTTGGTATAGTATTTACCTTTGTTTTAATATCTGCATCAGCAATATTTGCCACACAAACAAACAAACATTTTTTTGGAAGCGTAAAATGTGTGTATTCATCTCACTATATGTGCTTTCTGAAGGGATGTTGCAGGTTACATATTTGTGAATAAACTGCAAAACAGTGGCATCACTGTAATGTACAAATTTAGGAGCATCTTTTATCCACAATAGCATGTGGATGTGTGGCGCTCCTCTGGAATGATATTCTTTTCTCCAAAAGAAGTGTTCCACTTCTCCAAGGGGAGGAATGGTTTTATTACAGATGAAGTGCAGCATGGCAATAAAGCGGTGGTGAAAGTATCTTGACACATTTACAGGGTCAAGAGAGCAGAGTTCTCCTGGTGGTTTCATGTCTTTCCCTTCTTTGTTTTGGTTTGCTATGCGTAGGAAGTCGTGCAAGTCCTCCCATGCATATTCTGCACAACTCAAAGTGACAAACCATGTGGGTGGGCCAAGGTTCCGTAGCATACAACATACATCAGTGTGACGTTGGAACCAGTACTCTTTTGTCCCACGCATGTTTGCCAAGAGATTTGTGATACTTGACTTCAAAACCTGATCTTTGTCTTTTATCTTTTGAAGTAGTTGGGTAGCAGATATGTTTAAAAAACTGGAACCTGTTTTCAATGCGTGTGCAACTCCTAACTTAGAGCTGGTAGTTCACTTTTAAACAGGAGGTGGAATATGTAGTCAACGTTTTGTCTGAATCTGGGGTCTTCAGAATACATTCGTAAAGAGCGGTATTCTGATGCTGTTATTTGTGTGCATCTTTCATCATATATTCCCTGTTTAGGAAAGAGTAGAGGGAAGGCTTGTGCTTACACACTTTTTTCCCATATGCTGATTGTAGATACTTTGGCTTGATACAGTTGATATGTTTTTAGGGCATCTTCTATGGTGTCTTTGGAGTGTAGTGGGTGAATTGTATACTGGTCTAAAATATTGGATGCTGTAATAGGATCTTCAAGTTCAAACTGGCCAGTTGATGAGGAATCCTGAATTATTTCAGTGATTTCCCTTAGGTTTTCAATGTTTATTTATTTGTAGTACTCATTGTTCTTTTTAAGATATTGTAGGGCTTCTCTAACTTTGTTTAGGTCTACTAGTTGTTGCCAAATTCTTTTGTCTTTCATTGGTACACCATTTATTAGGATAATACAAGATTGATCTATTGGCCATTGCACTCCTATAGTGTCTACATTTTCTTTAAGAGCTAATGGCAAATGAACTACTTTGCCACTAATGCCTTCTAGTAATTCATAAGGAGGCAATTTGGCTGTTTTGGGTTGAAGGCATATTATAGCTTGAAATGGGTGTACTGTTTGGATTATAAGGCTCTCATCCAAATTAAGATGTTGGAGAGGTTTTGGAAGTGGGAATATTTCCAAGTTATTAGTGACAGCCCGTGAAGGCTTTTGGTTATTATCAAGCTTTGTATTGCAGTATGTGCAAAGTATTGAGGGGTTAGTAATTTTGTATTTGGTTTCTGCTATAAGATATAGATATAGAGCTAATTGGAACCATTGGGTTTCCTCATTTTCTTCTATGTTGTACGTTATACCTACAGTTATACCTACAGTTTTGGTGCTCTTTTTATAAAAGGTTCTGGGACAACACACACATAAATGGTTTGGTACTTCAGCAGACGTGCTTTTAAACTTTGCTATTTCTTTTTTGTACGTGCTTATTAGAAGATTGGCATTTGTAAGGTTTTCACTACTCTTCTCTAAAGTTACTGGATTTTCTAAGTGATCTTCACTTCCAAAATATTTACTTTGGATGTGGTCTATTTGTTGCCAGAGTTCTTTGGATGTGCCATGTAGGAGAATGTTATTAAAATGTTGCAGTTCTAAAGAATGAATTTTTGCATGGTACAATCTCTGGACAAGATTCCGTATAGTGGACTGGTGTGTTGCTAACATTTTGATGTGGTGGAAGGTGCTTTTGCAAGCAGGTCCGGAAATGCAGGCTAATGAATGTCCTTGCAGTTCAGTGTAATTGCGAACTGGACAGGAGTCCATGGTTTGCAAAGTTTTTATTCTAATTTTCTCTTTTACTTTCACATAGTGATTGAGGAATTGGGCGTAAAGATTTGAAGGATTGTTTCTGTATGTTACACATGGAGGTGCAGGGTCTTTGTAGACTGGACAGATTGGTTCAGTGGAATGAAGAGTTGATTGTAAGTTTGTTGGGGACATTTTTTCAATGAGGGTTTTTTGTGCCACAATGGCGTTGTCTACCATTTCATACGCTCGGCCACTACTATGTATGGCAATTGGGTTTTTCTGTCCTTGTTTATATGCCTCTTTATTGAAATATGGTTCTGTGCTGCTTGTGTGAATCCATTCACCTGCACAGAAGTTTTTAAAGGTATCTATGTTGACATTGTACATGTATAGAGGTACTTTTTGTAGTTTACTGATTCATTTTGTTAGTGGTTTCAGTCTGGTTAAAATTAATATAAACACTTTTCTTTTGAGGAACATTGCGCTGTCAATGAGAACTCCCACGATTAGTCTTCTGTAATAATTTTTAAGGGTTTCTGCTGTTTTTATAAGATTGTGAAGTACTCTACGGTGGAACATTTTTTGTCTAATACATTTTTTGGAATGCATAACTTTGTCTACGTTAACATTGGTAGATGTGGTGTTAGCGCTGTTAGTAGTTTTATTCTTCTTAATACATTTCTTTTTATTTTTACTTTTTAGAAGAGGGGCCATAGTTTGTTTACTGCTATCTGGTTCAGTTTTGTTGACTGACTGTATTAGCTGTTTTATTTGAACATTTGCTATACATTCTGCTAGAGGTGGATGAGTATTTTGCATGCTTTTCATTTTATCTGCTCTATTTTGTCATTGTTTTCTACAGAGTTGCTTTTAGTAGGCATTCTGTTATGCCTGTTGGAGAAAAAAGGAAAGTGTGGGTTTGTTTGAAAGTGTATTTTCGTGCATTGGGAATGAGTATGTGAATATCAGGGCAGGCATAAATAGAGGTCTGCGTGATTGTGCAATGGGCCTGTTAGATCTGGTTGGGAAGGTTGGAAGAGTACCTTTTTTGTGTAGATGTGTGAAGGGCTTGGTTCAGTGCGTAAGATAGTGTACTGTGCATGAATTGTAAGGACATTACCATGTTTTCATGATATTAGTGGGTGTTACGATACTGGTGTTCAGATGAGAATACAAAGAGTGTACCTGCTGAGGTGCAATGAGTAAGAGTGAAGTAAATGCTGTTGGTTTGGAAAGAACTGTGAAGGCTAGTATAGGGCTACACTGCACTGTATGAGTAACAGAAATAATTCTACTATACTAGTGCACTTTCATTGTAGGATGTGAAGAGTAGTTTTCTTCTGGTGGTTATCTTCTTGGAGAGACGTTGTTGTCTTTCAGGAGGCTGTTCTTCACTGCAATTGGGAAAGAAGAACATTAGTGGGTATGTGTGGTAATGGCAAAGTAATTGTAGTACAAGAAGATATTATTTTGCACTGTATGAGGAGTTGCTGAGAAGAAGAGTTAGTAACATTGCACGTGATTACGAGTATGGTTGTAACACTCCTGTTGCTGCAGACTGGTTGCCACTGGATTCCTAATAATTGTTTGGCAGCTAGCTTCCCACTGTCACTAAGACATTACAGGTCATGTTGGCCTGGAAAGTCAGGTGGTGGAAAATGTTAGTCTCTATTTGTCTGCAGTTGCATAGCACTGTATGGGAATGGGGACGTGGGAGCACCGGCAGCATTGGTAATGGGCCCGGTGGTCCCATGATAAGTATGCCCTATGGGGCTGGAGTTTTGACAGTGTGGGAGTTGTTGTTGCACTATTTGTATTAGAAAGTGTGCACCGCAAGTCCTAGTATGCAGAGAAAAATTGAGAAGCCAAGAAGCATGTACAGATTAGAAAGGAGAAGTTTAGTTTGTGCAATTTCATTACCTTTCCCGCACATGCATGCCTGGTACCTGAGTGCTATTGCAATATGTTGGAGAAATCGTTTCCATTTTCTTTCATTTATTTATTAAAAATTACACACCGCACTGCTGTAAATGTACACATGCATTTATTTGCTTTCCTTCAAATGGTGCTGTAATGAATAGTTTTAAATGCATTGGATTTTGTAATTTTTAATTCCATGTACATGCCATGCCTTAGTAACATACATGCAGTTTTCATTTTGAGTGTGCCCTGTGGGAGTTTTAGTACATCTTTGTTAGTGGGAGAAGTAGTTTTAAAAGTGACAGAATGAAAGAAGAAAATAATAATTTCTACATTAGAATGGCTGATATGGGCAAGCATCCATGTCTTGGTAATATATTGAAGTTTCACAATGGATCTGACACTTAAACATGCTGTGGAAATGTTTCAAATGTGGTTTTCTTTTGTTTCACAAAAAAGACAGAGAGAGAGCTGCTGAAATTGAAATATGTGATTTGAAAGGGTTATGAAAATCTTAATTAAAAGAAAAGTTTGCAACTACACAGTGCCATTTGATGTCAGGAGGTGGGATAAACAAGGGTATGAATATTGAGTAGGTTAATACAGGTTAAGTGGTAGGAACCGTGTTGACATGCATTTATAAAAGAGTTGGAAATGTATTTTTAAAAATATATGCATACCTGTACTTTGTGTTGATAGATGCACATGTGGATGAATCTGGAAGTAGAAATCTTGGCGAGTTTTACAGTAGTTTTTGATGCAGGTGCTTGGGAATAACAGGAGACCTGTACTCTGAGTGTTGAACAGTACATCTGAAATGTTGAACTGAGATGACAGAGTTATATGTACAGTTTTTGGATGTGATTGGCGGGTGGGTGTGTGACTGCTTAACAGTAGTGAATGAGGAAGCATGCCAAAGAGTGAAGTGGAAAGGGAAGAAGAGCTGCCGTATGTTACGGGGTCCGCAGACACCGCAATAGTCCATGCACAGGGCGTGCCAAATCCGGGTCTTTTCAGAATACCTGGCATGGAAAGGGGCTGTTGGAGTACCCTTGCACTTGCGCGATCTGAATGACACCTGGCCTAGTAAGATCGTTGTCTGTATCCCCTTGTTCCCCTCCCTGCCTCGTCGCGCCTTGAAACACTTGTGTATAGGCGCGTTACAAATGCCTTATCATATCATATCATAATCAAGTGTTCTTGTTGTGCTTTATAGGAAGAGTGGGTAATAGTTGTTTTCATTGCTGTGTGTAGTGAAGATGGCTGTGGTTGGTGAGATGGAGAGACTCAGTGTGTGGATAGTGGGAGATTGTTTAATGTCTAATCTGCAGTGGTATGCAGAGATAAGTGGCATTTCTCCCAACCTTGGATTGGAGGGAGTGGAGGCCTGGCCGAAATTTGAAAGGTGTGCTTGCACTTTGTTGAAATATGGTTGTTTTTAACACTCCAGATGTCCTTGTGGTGCACTGTGGAGGAATGTATTTGGGGTACATTAGTGCAGTGACTTTGCAGTGGGCAGTGAAGAAATTGCTAAAGGCACTAATGCATCTCTTTCCATATGCAAAGGTGATATTTTCTCACACGCTACCTAGAGCACTATGGAACCTCAACAAGATGCAGGAATGTGTCTTGTGAACAAAGGCATACCTTCTTTTTTGTGCAGTGTTGTTATATCATCTTTTGAATATGATAACATCAATTCTCAGGGTCTGAATTATTTTGCTGCGGATGGAATGTACTTGTCAAATATTGGAAATGCAATTTTCCTTTAAAATGTAAGGAATCCTTTGAAGTGCTTCCTGTAACCCTGCAAGGAAAAAAACAAGATAAAAGCAACAAAAAAAAGATTTTAAAAAAGGTGCTTATTTACAAGCCCCTTAAAAAAAAGTTTTTTTTCAGAGCGACCACTAAAGAGTAAATACCTTACATTGGGTTTAATTTCTCTCCCCACCCCCTTGAATTGGACGATCTGTCAGCAGACACGCAGTACTCCATGGACAGCACATACCTCATCTGGGACTTCTGAGGATGGTAGCCATGGAAATGGGACTGTGGAGCCCAGGGGATTGCCCAATAAGGTTGCCTGCAGGGGATTGCCCAATAAGGTTGCCTGGGTGTGGTATGAAAGGAGAGAGTGTGGAAGAAGGTCTTTTTGTTGAGAAGAGTGCAGATGGCTATGTCTATGGATGTGTCTTTCAGGAGGCAGAGTGTGTGGATTTTGGGAGACTCATGGGTTCATTGGTTGCAAGTGTATGCAGAGCAGTGTGGCGTGGCTGAACGTCATGAATTTCATCATGTTGATGTGAAGTGGTATGGAGTGTGCGGCATGAAGTGGATGGACTTGCTCCCATTTTGTGTCAATTTGGTCATGTGCCAACATCCAGACATTACCATTGTTCATTGTGAAGGGAACAGTTTAGGCCATGTAACTGGAATTTCACTGCAGTTTGCAAAGAAAGAGACATTTGGGAAAATGATGGGCATGTTCCAGAACTCCCAACTAATTATTTCCCGCATTACCCAGAGACAGCTGTGGCTGCGCTCCAGTTTATTTGGTCCACAAATGGAGAAAGGGAGGCGCATTGTCAACAAGGTTGTTTGTGCATTTTTGAGCGATGTTGGCATGACGCTTCTCGATAATGAAAATATAAAATATCATAGTACTTACATTTTTTGCAGAGATGGAGAAATCTTACTGAGGCTGGTAATCAGCTATTTTTTGCAAAATATTCAAAATGCTTTGAAGCACCTTTTGCAAATATAGCAATCATTTTGCAGTAGGTGTTGCCTACTTTACTTAAAACTTGAAAAACACTTTTAAAAACAAAAAATACAAAAAGAGGTTCTTTTTAGAGCCACCACTATCCCACACAAAAGAGTTAAACGTTTTTGATGGCACCACCAGCCACATTTTTAAGATGTCTGCGGACTAGCGCGCTGTCTGCAGACTTCGCAGGCTACATAGGGGCCTGCACTATCTTTTTGGTATTTCTATTTTTGAACTGTGAAAGGTGATCCTGAAAAGAACCTTTTTGTTTATTTTTTCTGTTTTATAATTTCTTGGGCTTTTTTTCAAAGACGACACAAGGGAGGGGAGGGAAGGGAGGGTAGGGAAGGGGCTCTAACCACAGGGACGAAGGGGCAGGTGGAGAGAGAAAGAGATTGGGTGGGCTTTAATTAGGTAGGGGACATTGTTTCTCATGCTCACGGACCACAGCCTCGAAAGAACTTTGAAACTGCTCCCCCCACAGAGCAGATTGTCATAGTGCATACAGAGCACTGTCACCCTCGAAATGTAAGGATTGACTGTGTCATGTATGGCTTGCGGGCTTCCGCAGGGATCATCTACCCACAGGGGTGTCTCTTGTGGTGGCAGGAGCGGATGATGAGGATGTGACAGTGGATCTCAACCTGCTTGCCTCTTCGAAAGGTACGAACGACCCTTCTAACTGCTCCCTTGTGATTAGCCCTTAGGTGTTGCCGCATGGAGGTGGTCCCATAGCTATACAGACCCGGCTTTCTGTGACTGCACTCAGTCCATCGAACCTTGTCCGCATGCGCCTTAGGTACCCCCTAAATTGTGGTAAAAATCTCCACACCCAGGATTCATGCTGGGAGCTGGTGACAGGGATTTCCACTACCTCATCCTCTTCATCCACTTCATTCACCACTGTATCTCCATGCCTGTTCCCCTCTCCAGGCCCTCCAGGTGGTGGTGGTGGTGGTGGGGCAGCTGCAGAGGCCATGCATGCCATTATTCCCAAGTACAAAGCGGAGAACAAAAATGTCCCAAATCCGCAGCAGGTGCTCACTCCTGGACAGCCAGAAACACAATGAGGAGCAGCAGTGGGTGTGTCCCTTTATAAGGGTGCTGTCCGCGGACCATGCAACTGTCCACGGACAGTTAGATCCACAGGTATAGCCCAACAAGTTCCAAAAAGTCACTATATCAACCAGGACATTGTCCTGGACCTCTACAAGGGTGATGTTTCATCAGAAAACACCCCGGATTTGCCATAAATGCACTTTTTAACTGTCCGGGGGTACAAACAGTGTCCGCGGATATTCCTGACATGTAGCACAGGTGTGGCCACATGACGTCCCTGTACGTCCGCAGATAGGACGGAAAACCACAGAGGAAACCACATATCCATAACTGGTCCCAGGCTTTTTTCAACAATGCAACATCAACTAGACAAATTGGAAAGGTCCATCGTATTACAAACCTCAGAAGAACAAAAGGCTTGTTACTTTTTCAAACTCGTCCAACAGCAGTGATTCTGACACTATCCTCAATGCTTCCAATACCGTCGGGACAATTCCACCCCAGAGTGGCCAGTTGTTTCAACGACGAGGGAATCTAATGCTAATTCTGGTGTGACTGACACCAACTGCCCAGGAAGACAAGCCCATGTGACTCTCTGGCTCAGCCAAGCCTTGGAGGCGTTCCAGACTGAAAATGTGGATTTGAAACTGAAGTAACTGTATGTTTGTGGAAACGATTTATAGCAAATTGTACTGAACTGGTAAAAATATGGGATTTATAGGTTATTAAAATGAAAATATTGCTCACAAGTAGAAACTACTCTGGAAATTTTGCGACTTTCAGAGACTGAACCACAAAAAAGTTCATATTCTAGCAATTGTGATTATGTCAGGAGCATGAACATTTTCAGGAATATTCCCAGATGGTATGTGTATACATGTGTAAAAATTGGTACAGAACTGACACTGAGCAACCGCCCAAAAGCGTGAAAAATTGTCATTTGTGAACCAAAACTCGTAGGAAGAGGAGGCTTGGACAGAAACGTACCTTAGTCAATCTGTCATGTAATTATGTATTATTAACAAGTTGGGCATCTTGGAAATATGTTTTTTGGGAATAATAGATTTCTGGGTAAGAACAAAGGGGAGGATTTTTTCTGGACCCTAAACACAGTGTCACTCTTTCACATGATGACACATCATGACACACTGTTCCTTCCCAAATCAGGAGAGGGGAATTCTTTGACCTATCATATTCTTAGAGGGTTTGGCATAGTACAATCAGCTCCCCACCCCTTTGGAAGATGGATAAATAGGGACTGTTAAGGACCAGACACACACATCAGAACCAGACTCCAGAACCCTGAAGCAGAGGCCTAACACAAAAAGCTGAACCCTTTTCAGCAGGCTAAAATATTGCAACCTAACCAATTCAACAGCCTGGCTGTGCTGTGCTGGCTACTTCTGGCCAAGAACCCTTGCTAGAACCCAAGATCCAGATCAGTCCAGCAGAGCTGTAACCCAGAACCCATCAGATCCAGTCCAAGAGGCCATGCAGACCAGAGTGCCTTGCTGAGAGCAGTCCAGGTGTCCTGAATCCTGTCCGGTGGCGAGTGAAGTTCAAGCCAAACCTTTGACCAGATCTTTGACGGGTCCATTCCATTCCAAAGCCATAGTAGTGAGTATTTAGCAAAGAACTGTCCACAGTCATCTCTTAGTATTAAGTAACCCAATCCAAACCATTTCAACAATCCATAACTGCGTTATTGAATCTCTCTTTGTCTATCTTACATCATTCTCATCCACATAATCCTGTGATAATTGTAGTGATAAGCGTCTTGGCGCTAATATATATTTTCTGGAGAAAGGCAATAGTCGCAGGCAGATAGAAACCACCCAGAGGTACCTCTGGATAGGTGGCTGTGCTGTCCGTGTAGTTTGTGGCTCCATAGACTCCCTACTGTTAAGAAATCTTTGTTCCAAATCTTCAACAGCGCATCTTTCATTTTGAAATCTTGACTCTTTTGAGAAAAATCGACCTTCACAAAAACCTCTGTAACGTTTGAACCGTATGTGCTAGGAACAAATTTAAATGTCATTTTGAAGCTAACATCCTCAGCTTTCAAACAAACTAAGAACTACATTACAACTCGCGTTTGTCATGCACTGAAAAGTTTGCCACGATTTCGCATTTGGCTCAATTTCACCACATGTAAAAACAGCTGTTTCTTGCTTTCAACTTCTGAATTTCGTTTCCTATCTTTCAACAATCATTGCTAGTGTTTCCCTGAACCTATCCAAAGCAACTCTCACTAGTTTTGAATCCTATTTAGCACATTAAAAATCATTTTAGCATTTCCATTCATTTCAAACCACATTTCAAAGCATTTGTCCTGTTTAAAATCAGCCCTGTTTCTCTAAGCTTGCTGGGGAATCGGGATTGAAACTGCAATTGTTGATTGTTATTCTTGAAACCTGTGTGCCCTCATTCCATCTCTTCATATTGCATATTGGGGGAGTGAGTAGTAACAGGGGAAAGAGTGATCACATTGTCTTTGGTTATATCAAGTTTTATTTCTGTGTTGCATTCTTTCATATCATTGCATTTCCTTGAACCATACAGTTATTCTCTGCTACCTTGTTCTTCCTATTCCTGCTCCTAATTTATTAAAGAGATTGTTGATTAATGTAATACTACTCATTGCTGATCATTGTTCATATTCATAAGTGTGATATTCAGATATCTGTTCATATTCATAAAAGTGTGATATATATTATTGTTCAATTCCTCAAATAAATCTTTTAACTTTGCAAAACAAACCTATTCTTGGTTCAGTGAGACCGGGGGGAATTCAAAGAGAGGGCGTGATATAAGGGTACATCATCCAGAAATAAAATAACTTTTGACATAAAAATATATAAATAAGGGTTTCCATTGGGCATCCCATACTAGGCACTGACTTAGGTGGAGTGCTGGGTTGAAACCACTTACAGGGGGCTCCACCCCTGTCCTGCGGACACCTGGAAGCATGCGCACACAGTATCCCACTCAATAGTTGTAAGGAAGGGTTCCACAGCGAGCTACCTATTGATGTCACTCACCAGGTTAAAGACTTAGCCAAACAGAGGATGGATTTATAATGGCAGCCAAATGATGGGTTTTGGCAGTGGTCTCCTGTGTTACCACTGACATAGGCAAAAGTGGATAGCGGCCTATTTTTCAGATCTTTCCTGCGCACTTCTGGGTGATTTTTAGCGAGCAGAATGCTTTCGGCGGCCATTCTGATGTTCCTGATGCAAGCAGCGCACAGGAATGTTGCAGGCCTGGACTAGTGGTGTAAAAACATCCCATAAGCCCCCCCTTGTGACTTAGCATTGATCGTCCATCGATGGGAATTTGCAAGACTGGGATGTCAGCTTCATCTCTTCTGATTCCACAAATGGCAAAGTTCATCCTCTTTTCCTCCATCAGGGGTGGATCGATCGTTCTCCTCGCCAGTCCTGATGTGAGTATTGAGCGATACTCCGGGCCCTTCGGATCTTTCCTCCCCGTCCCTGGGTTGTCCTCCTTGGTCAGTCTCCATGGTTTCCAATCAATACTATGGGTGACAAAACAAAAACATATTTGTAGACATTTCCCCACCACTATTAATGTAGTGGGCGGACACATACATTTGATAAATCAGGACACCTTTTTAGATGGTAATCATGGACTATATAGGGAGTATTTTAGAGTTGGAATTTTATGGAGCTGGAGTGGCCCCCTCTGGGGTTCCAGAAGCGTCTTCCAGTTGCCGCAGAGTGTGTCTAGGATGGCAACACTTCAGTTAATTAGTATGGACCCACTTATCTTCCCCCTCTGCCAAACTGCCCTTGTGGATGCGGATTTTGTAGGTGACTGGTGAGATTTTGTCTACAATTTCAAAAGGACCCCTCCAGGTAGGTAAACATTTGAGCTGTTTGGCCTGGTTCCTTTGGAAATTGTAAAGGTCGACCCAGTCTCCTACATTGTATTCTATTCTGGTAGTCTCCAAGTCATAGTGGGTCTTCATGCTGTCTGCAGATCTCGCTAGATTTCGCTGAGCATAGGCAAAAGCATGTTGAAGGTAATTTATTAGGTTTTCAACATACTCATGAGTTGTGGAGGCATTGATCAATGTCTGCTCTTGGGTCCTTTAGAGCAGATGCTGGGGAAGCACCATCCTGCATCCAGTCATCAGCTCAAACGGTGACATTTTAGTTGCAGATGAAGGGGTAGATCTGATGGCCATTAGCACAAGAAGTAAACGAATATTCCAACCTGGCCCAGAATCTGCCACAAACCTTTTTAATATGCTCACAATTATTTTGTTGTATTTCTCCACTGCACCACTAGAGGCTGCCGATAAGCAATGTGTAGCTTCCTTTTGACCCCAAGTATCTCCCACATCTTTGTCATTACTTCGCTGGTGAAATGGCTACCTCTGTCTGATTCGATCCTTTAGGGTAGTCCAAAATGCGAAAAGATGTGGTTGATCATCAGGGCAGCTGCTGTTTCTGTCTTGCAGTTTGGGGCCGGGAGACATTCCACCCATTTAGTAAACAAGCATGTCACAACATGTACTTGTTCCCCCTAGAGGAGCGAATCACGGGCCCAATGAAATCGACTTGTAAATCTGACCATGGCAGTGTCATCCCCCTCTTTTGCAGAGGCGCACGATGTGTGAGGGATGTTGGCTGAAATTGTGCACACACAAGAACCCCTTCAAGTATTGGTCGAGGTCCTGCACCATGTGTGGCCAGTATGCCACCTCTCTTAAGATTTCAAGCATTGTATGAAACCCCCTATGACCGGCTGTGGCCGTATCATGGGCGTGACTTAATATCAGGCTTCGGAATGAGATAGGGACCACCCACTGATCATGCCAGCTAGGGATTTCCTTACCAACAAACCGTCTTGGATTCGGAACATTTATGGACATTTCATCAACACTCTGAGGTCCTCTTTCCCTATGTAATCGGTATCCGTTAGGGGAAAGTTTTCCGGGTCCTCAATGAGTTGATAAAACTTACCAATTATTGGATCCCCTTTTTGAGTCATAATCAAATCAGCATCTGGGTCTACTTGCTCCATTGTGCAGTTGAGAGATCATTGTGAGCATTTGTCTGGGACCTAGTGATAGCAGTGACCTGTATTTCCCCCAACAGGGACTCAATCTCAATTAGATCCCTTGATGTCCCCCGGTTTTGGCCAGCTGATCATCTAGGTAATTTCCAGTTTTGTCTGGTCCCTCTACTTTGGAATGGCCCTTGATCTTTTTCCAGTAGATGGTCATCCCATTCGGGTGACCAGATCATCAATATTTTGAATTAATTTCCCATGTTTCAAGGGTTTGTTATTAGCACATAACATGCCTCTGGTTTTCCAGTTAACCAGGTGCTCCACGAAATCCGAATCTGTCATTATGACCAGTTTGTGGAGTTGATGTTGGACAGCAGTGAGGATGGCTTGATGAACAGCCATCAACTCTGCCACTTGACTACTTCAGGGACCAATCTTGTACCCAGCGGAGCGTTCTGGGATTTCATTCACTCATGCATTCCCAAAGCCGGCCACAAGTTCTTTTTCCCGGTTGTTGTCAACATGGTAAGAGCATTCATCCACATAGACAGTGGCATTCCCTCACACTTGTCTTCTTCAAAGACTTTGGGCCTGATCACGACTTTGTTGGTAAAGCCGGCGGTATTACATTACCGCCGAACTCCCCGGCACTAATAGTGCCGGATCGCGAGTTTGGCGGTAATGTAATTCCTCATTCCCATTGAGCCCATTCGGAATGCCCCATTCCCATTGGGCTCAATGGGGAAAATTCGCACTCTTACCGCCAGCGGATTTCCCGCCGTCGGTAATAGCGCAAATTTTCGGCGGATTTCCCCCCAGCCAAGAGCTGAAGTCCTGATTTGCGGACCCTTAAATCTGGCGGTAATAGCGCGACCGCCGGATTTAAGGGTTACCGCTAAAGTCGTGATGAGGCCATTTGTGTGGGGAATTAAGGTATGCCTCCATGTTGTCCTTGATTTTTAGACTCTCGTCCTCGAGACAGTTTTCTCTGGCATAATCATGCAAGTCAGCCAGACCTTGCGCGAGGGGACTCTTGTCACAACCCACTTCCTGAAACCCCCCCGGCAGGCCCATGGGCCAGGAGGGGTCTCGGCTCGGGCCCCCAACAAGCTTAGGCATCCTTTGCCTAGGCCCCATTGGCGCCAGGCTCATAGTTAATGAAGACTTGTGCTTGGGAACTACTTTATTTAAATGCCAGTCAACATGGAGGCATCCACATAGCTTGGCTCCTTGGAACCAAGCTATGCGGTATAGTGTTTTGGGTGTGGTAGCCTAGGGACTATTTTACCTGGACTACTTTCTTGATGCTATTTAAACCACACCCGACTTGGAGAACACGCTTCGCGTTACTTTGCAATCCTGCAATGTGATGCTCATCGTGTTCAGCAGCATCTGCGAAGCTCGGAAGAACAGCACCTGAAAAACAAAAGGGACATCGTTATTGGCAGCAGCTTACCTGTGATTTCACCGCTAGCTGCCCTCTGCCCCTGCAAACAGCATCCAAGGAACAGCGAGTCTCTCGGACCGTCGGATCTACAAAATGAGAGAAACAAGACATTAGACATTTACAATTGTGCCGGCAGCTTACCTCTCAAGTCTCCCATCGACCAGCACCGCCTTGGGACTTCTTGCTCCGGGTGAGCACCGCAACCTACGGGAACAAAAGACAACAGGTTAGCAAAGGCAAGGCATCATAGCGCTGCGCATAGCGCCTAGTTACCGCATCAAGGCGCTCTCGAAACACCATCACCTGCCGGTGAGTCCAAATTCAGTCAACGTTCCACAGCGAACTTCCGCGCACCTAAGGAGAGAGAAAAGACATTATTGAATCCAAGAAAGGCTTACAGTATAACAGTAATAAGACCTACCTGAAAGACCCTAAAGGGCAGCATCAGTGAAGTAACTAGATCGCACTCGCCCACAAAGACAACGCACCCCTGCAAGAAGCAGGACGGAGAGCACGCCAAAACCCATAAGAAGGTGAGGAAAGGTCTGGGAGGGGCTGCGGGATACGGGTGTTGGGAGGCTCTTACCCAGTTGCCCATTCTTGAACATTGCCCACCTGTTTTCCAGGCAGAACTTCCCCGCTGATTATGCCAGGGAGCGGCTGAGAAGGGCACCAGAGTCCCCGCAGCTTGGTGACGTCCCTGTGGATACCAGCGTGAGCGTAACAGAATGCGAAGCCTGCGAAACCAATCCACCTGGGCGCCATGGAAACATCAGAATTAGACCAATTGGCCCAATTTTTGGGTGAACTTTGTGCCGAGGTTCACTCTGCCAGACAGGAGACTAATGCTCTCCGGAGAGACTTATTGGTGACTAAAGAGCGTACCGAAGATATCAGCAGGCAAGTCTTGCATTCACAAGTGGGTCAGAGGCCTCTACCTGGGAACAACCCACCGATGCAAAATCCTGGCATGTCATCCACTGTCTCTACTCGGGTACAAGTTGTGTTACCAGGTACAGTTCCTTTGGTACCACCGGAGAGGTTTGCTGGTGATCCACGAAAATACGCAGCTTTCATGAATCAGTGTCGCCTTCATTTTCTTTGCAGGCTGGGAGCATTCCCAAATGACAAGCCCCGGGTAGCCTTTGTTTTATCATACCTAAGTGGCAGCACCGCAGATGGTCGGTACCATTGGTGTCCATGATGATCCTTTATTATATAACTTTGGAGACTTTCAGAGGGAAATGGAAAAACTCTTTGCTCGCCATACCTGAGAACAAGCTGTGGACAATTAACTCCTTTCCCTCTGACAGGGGAATCAGGATTTGTTAACGTACATCGCTACTTTCAACCGATTGGTTGCTGAAGCTAGGTGGCCTGAAAACAAAAGAACCACGTTGTTTCATCGGGGCTTACGAGGCGAATTAAAAAACGTTCTAGCTCAAGTGGTTAATCCTCCTAGAGATTGTTCTGAATTCATAGACTTGGTTGTGCAACTGGACCACCGGTTGCAAGACCGAAAAGCAGACTGTTCTAAAATGGACCCTCGGCCAGTGTACTTTCAGCCTAGAGACAATGTAACTCGAGTGCAAGAAAATACTGTGGAGCCCATGCAAATCGGAGGTGTACGACCCCCACTAACAAAACAAGAGTGAGATAAAAGGAGACAACAACAACTATGTCTGTACTGCGGAAAGTCAGGGCATTTCCTGAAGGACTGCCCAGTGAAACCTCCGAGGAAGATCGGTGGAGCCACGGAAAAAGATGAAGAGAACTTTGTGCCGAGAACTTCGGGAAAGTCGGGAAACTGCCCAGCTCGGCAAACTTAGAGGTTTGTCGAGTGAGGGAAAAGAGCCACCAACCTCACACTTTGCAATTCCGGTGATCTTAATTAATAACCAACGGTCGTCACGAATGCATGCCATTGAAGCATACATCGACAGAGGAGCAGTTGGGAATTATATAGATCAGGACCTAGCTGCAGAGTTGGGGCTTCCCTGTGTTCCAAGCCGACTACAGACAAGGTAACCACGGTGGATGGGACCGAAATCGCTTTCCGGACCCGTAACCCAGCGCACAGCCGAGATAACCTTGCTGTGCCAGGACGGACATCGGGAACTTATTTTGTTCGATCTCATCAAGGCACCTCAATTCCGGCTCATACTAGGGATGCCATGGTTAGTTGCTCACAACCCTTTGATTGACTGGTGGGCAAGAAAATTAACCTTTCCCAGCGACTGCTCTCCAGCCTGTTATTACCAAGAACAGAAACCTGCTTTCAGTATCTCTACAACTCCTGAAGTGTCAACTTTGGGAGTGACTAGTACCTTGCCTGAGAAATACCAAGATTTCCAGGATGTATTCCAGAAGGACCTACCAACACGCTGCCGCCGCACAGGCCCTATGACTGCCAGATCGACCTTGTTCCCGGTGCTCAGGTTCCTTGAGGCAGAATATAGGCTCTCACGGAACCCAAAAACCTTCATCTGAAGGCTTATTTAGACCAGTATCTCGCAAATGGATTCATCCGCCATCCAAGTCCCCTGCAGCTAGTCCTTTGTTCTTCGTACCGAAAAAAGAAGGGGACCTAAGAACCTGTATTGACTACCACGCATTAAACTAGATCACTGTAAAGAACCGTTACCCCTTGCCGCTCATCCAGAAATGCTGGACCAGGTTAAAGATGCCCAAATGTACACCAAACTGGACCATCGAGGAGCATACCACCTGGTGCGGGTCAGAAGCGGAGACGAATGGAAAACTGCTTTCTGCACCAAATATGGTTTGTTCGAATATAAAGTCATGCCCTTTGGGTTATGCAATGCTCCTGCAGCGTTTCAGTATTTTATGAATGACGTTTTGAGAGAGTTAATTGATGTCTGCGCCCTAGTGTACATAGATGATATCTTAGTGTACTCAACTTCAAAACAGGATCACATCACTCATGTCCGTTCAGTCCTCTCCAAGCTCCGGGAACATCGTTTATATGCAAAGCTGGAGAAATGCTTTTTTCACGTCACCAAAGTTGAGTTTCTGGGTTTTATTCTTACTCCAGTAGGCATTAGAATGGACCGGCCATGAAGTGGACACTGTTTTGAAATGGCCATCCCCAACGTCAGATAAAGGGGTACAGAGCATGTTGGGCTTTGCAAACTTCTATCGCCGGTTCATACCAGACTTCTCACAGGTCGTACACCCGAACACCATATTGCTAAGACAAAATAACAAGAAATGTGCCTGGCCCGAAGAAGCAGAGAAGGCTTTTCAGGAACTCAAGAAAAGGTTCACTGCGCCAATCCTGTGAAATCCTCAGCCCGATCTTCCTTATATCATGGAAACAGACGCTTCCAGCATAGTGATGGGAGCTGACCTCTCGCAAAGAGATCCAGTAACAGGCCAGTTACATCCAGTGGCCTTTTGGTCGAAGACATTTTCTCCCCGGAGATGAGTTATGCCATCACGGACAAAGAACTCTTGACGATCAAATCCGCCTTTAAGGCCTGGCGGCACTACCTTCTGGAGGCCAGAACAACCATTACAGTTATCACAGACCAACGAAACCTGCAATACCTTAAAACAGCTAAAGCCCAGTCTTCACGGCAATTGCAGTGGGCCCTTTTCTTCACCGAATATGACTATGCCATCACTTTTCAACCAGGGGTCAAGAATGGAAAAGCTGACGCACTCTCTCGTACAGGCACTGATCACTTGGTATATACGTCCCCATCATACCAGAAGACAAGCTCTTGGGCCTCACTACAGCCTTAACCCAAGTTGAACTGAGAGATAAGATTCAACGAACCATGAACCCAGATGCCTTCCTCGCATGGCAAGTGCAAGGAGAACAATATTCCATTAAAGATCACTTACCATTTTTTAAGGATCAGTTGTATGCACCCACCCAAGACTTACAACAACAAATTGTTGCTAGTTATCATGATTCCCTGATTGAAGGGCTCCCAGGAATCACCAAGACTCTAGCCAAGGTAAAACAGAACTTCTGGTGGCCTGCCTGGCG